>JAPMLY010000378.1:0-227019 GCA_026401115.1 Tetraselmis chui | reverse complement strand
CTTAGCCTAACCAAAGTAGCACCTCACACGTGGTTTCGGAGCCTCAGAACAGCTAGACGAGACGAAGATGTCTAACCGAGCAGGAGAGAGACTACCAGAGGAAGTTGATGGTCGACCAGAGGGGGCGCCTTCTGGGCCGACACAGCCGACGTCGACAGATGGTAGAAGACAGACAGTGCGAGAAGGATCGAGTCCCACGATGGAGCCTATGTCGGTACACGTCACCGAGATGCTACAACGACTAAGTAACCGAGTTGACACTTTTTCGACTGAGCTATCTCAACTGCGTGACCACGTCGACAACGGTTTCAGACATTTTGAAGGACGAGTGAACAGAAGCCGAGAAACGGAGAATTTTCTTCGAGGAGAACAATTGAGATCGGAGAGGACGCGAGAGATGCCAAGCATGATGCCGAACGATGTCAAACCAGCCAAGATCAAGAGCATCGCTACGACTAACATCGACGAACTGAGAAACTGGTTCCGACATGCACGAGGGTATCTACGGTATCACAGCGTTAACCCTGAAGAGCAAAGAGGAGTGTACTGGGTATCTGGCTTTCTGGAAGGACCACTATCGAAGTGGTGGTACTCCCAAGTTGCGCAGACTGGAGATGAAGTCGGTGGAGGATTTTCCGGAGTTTCTGAGATGGAGAAATCCTTAATTCAGGAATTCTGCGGAAGAACACCGGCGGAACAAGCGAGATTGAATTTGGACAAAGCGAGACAGAAAACCACGGTCCTGAAGTACGCGAACTATTTTCGAGAACAATTATTGGAGCTTCCTCACCGTCACGAAGAAGATAACGTACATGATTTCCAGCGCGGTTTGAGACCCTCGATTCATAAGGAGGTTGCCCTGAAAAACCCTAAGACCCTACACGAGGCGATTCAAGCAGCTCTGCGAGCGGAGGCAGCGGAGACCAAGATTGAGACGACCCAACGCTCGACAGGCCGACTGAACGCCATCGAAGAAGACAGCGACTTTTCAGAGGCAGTGGAGGAGATCGACAGTGAGTCGGAGGAAGATTCGCATGGCGCGACCGAAGAAAAGCCGCGGGAGCTGTACGAGATTAGACGCCTCACTCAAGAGGAGGTCGACAGATTTAAGAAGGAGGGCAAGTGCTTCATTTGCCACAAGAAGGGACACATCGCTATCGACTGCCCAGACAGAAAGAACAAGAAGAATGACAGAACGAGGAAATCCCGGCCGGGAAAGTGAGACCTGAGTCGGCAGCTCGCGGCAAGCTGCAGGATGAGGTTTCGTCTCCTACAGCGACTCAGGAAGAGACCAGAACAGAAGAAGTACGAGACCCGTTACCTCAAACGACATTGAGGCCAGTCTTTAGGAGCAAGGACTTTAGCGACTGGATGATGAATAGGGAGTATTTCCTGAAGTACTCTCAGACCTACGGACCTTTCGACTTAGATGGAGCTAGCGATAATGACGGCCTTAATTCTCAAGTGGCGGAGGATTTTTGCTGTCCGGCGCGCCCGTTTCAGGAGAGAGATTTACAGAAGTACCGGAGAATTTGGCTAAATGCGCCATTTAATGAATTGGAAGATTTTTTGGGCCATTATTTGCGGAGTAAACTGCTTCATCCCCATCTGCGAGCGGTTATAGTGGTTCCAAAATGGAGGGCAAAACCATGGTTCAAGCTGCTGCGAAATTTCCGACTTGTCGACGAGCTGGCGGCGAAAGAACATGTGTTTACCTGCCCCACGAACGATGGAATAGAAGGAAGAAGGCAAGATGTTGGACCGACAAGATGGACGACGCAAGTCTACGTCGACGACACCGATCGAGTTCGATTTCTGCCTCAGAATCTACAGAATCCCCCGAAGACCTACTGGACTCACTCGACGACTCTTGTTACCGATGGCCGACGAGTGTTACTAGCGAAAGAGGACACTGGCATGGTCTGGTTTCCTGGTGGCAAACAGGAGATTGAAGACGCGACCCCGGAATACACAGCAGTGCGAGCTCTTACGGAGACAACTGGATTTAAGGTGAGCGAAACAAATTTACGCCTTTTAGGGACGGAGTCTTCCGGACAAAATAAGCACTACGTGTATATCGCTCGCGTTCGACCCGGATCGATACCGGACGCTACGTCAACTTCTTCGGCAGTATGGGCTACCTGGAAGGAATTAATTTCGGCACGGCGTACGGGTTATCTAGTCTGTGGAGAACAGCAGTTCCCTCTTCGTTACGAGACTTTTGGGAAACCGATCGACGGGTGGATGAACAAGAACGTCCGACTAGAAGACAGTGTTCCTGCGACGCTACATGTATCCACAACCCAGTCTGGAACAAGTCTGTTAGTGTTGGGAGGCACCTTACGCGGACATCGATGCCGTATTTTGGTTGACTCTGGCGCTTCGGAAAATTTCTGCAAGGCTGAGTGGGTACGGGAGCATCACATCCCGACGGTTACTGGAGAGAAATACCGGATAAAATTGGCAGATGGTAGTACAACTACGACTCGCCAGCGACTACGGAATGAAGTGCTCACAGTAGGGACCCTGGACATACGTCTGGACGCAATTACGACAGAACTGGATAAATTCGACATCATCCTCGGTCAACCTTGGTTACAAGCCGTCAACCCGGATATAGATTGGTCTACTAAAACGATTCGCGACCGTAAAACTGGCGAAGCTATGGTGTCTGGCGACGAGTACACCGTACCTGTGACAGTACATCACTTGGAGGCGGATGCGATGGCAAAGCTGCTTAGACAACAACCAGCAGACCTCTTCGTGATTGGACTACGAGAAGTACAGGACGCGGTCGACGACATCAACACTGATCAACAACCTGAGTGGACGACTTCGTTACGAGATTCCCTGAATGAGTTTACGGACATTATCAAGGAGCCTGACGGTCTACCGCCAACTCGCGAGTGTGACTTTGAAATTAATTTGGAGTGCGATGAACCACCCAAGGAGCGAACGTACCGTATGTCACCAGCAGAACTCCGGGAGGTTCAAGTACAGTTGCAAGACTTACTCGCAAAAGGCTGGATTCGTCCGTCTAAATCTCCGTACGGTGCCCCGATTTTATTTGTACGCAAGAAGGATGGTACCATGCGTATGTGCGTAGACTACCGGAAACTCAACGACCTCACGAGGAAAGACCGAACACCGTTACCCCGGATTGATGAGTTACTCGACTCGCTATATGGGGCTCACTATTTCAGCACGCTGGACCTGTATAAAGGCTATCATCAAGTTCGAGTCAAGGAGCGCGACATACATAAGACAGCATTCCGAACTCATTACGGATTGTTCGAATACTGCGTTCTACCCTTTGGACTTTGTAATGCCCCAGCTGGATTCCAAGCGATGATGAATCGAGTTTTGGCCCCGTATCTTGGCAAGTTCTGCGTGGTATATCTGGACGACGTGTTGATCTACAGTAAGACGGCCGACGAACACCTCGAGCATATTCGACTCGTGTTACGAGAGCTGCAGCGACACCAGTTGCATATCAAACTCTCTAAGTGTTACTTCGGACGATCGAGCGTCAATTTTCTTGGGCATGTGGTGGAAGCTGGACAGATCCGAATGGACCCCGACAAGGTTGAGGCAGTACAGAATTGGCCCCGACCGAAATCTGTGACTGAAGTACGTGGATTTCTGGGACTTGCTGGATATTACCGGAGGTTTATCAACCAATTCGCAACCCTAGCAACCCCATTAACGGACCTGACCAAGAAGACACCGGAATTTCGCTGGACTCCTCAAGCCGAGTCAGCATTCGAGCAAATTAAAGACGCGATGGTACGTGCCTGTGTTGTTACAAGACCAAGGTATTGGATTACAACCTGTTGCGTACCATGCTCGAAGGATGAACAAGCATGAGGTACACTATCCTGTCCACGAACAAGAGCTACTGGCAGTTCGCGACGCTCTACTGAAGTTCCGTTGCTACTTAGATGGCGCGGCGGGATTTACAGTAATTACGGACCACGACACGTTGCGACACTTCTTTCGGCAGCGCGATTTGTCCCGCGGTCGGTGCGTCGTGTAGTTCGTACAGTACTCTTGATCGCAATGTAGAGACGTTCGGAACATACAGTCTTGTTCCGTAGGCGTACAAGAGTCCATTAGATTGACGTACCAGCCAGGTAGGCAGAGATTTCCGGGTAAGCAGATATTTGTCCGAATCGTAAGCGCTTTTGATTTCCGCATGAAGTCCAGAGTCAGGATGTAACCGGGATTCCAGGGAAAAAATCTGCGCGTGTAACTCGCATTCTGCTTCGTCGTTGGTCCAATCGCGTAACAGTTGCAGCTTCTGTAATGAGTCCTTCAGGTCAGGTCGGCGAGACAGAGCGTCTGCCTGGTTGACTGCTCCCTTCTTGTATACGATGTCCATCTGTCGCTGGTAAGGTGCTAGAACTTGAAGCCATCGCACCTGTCGAGTAGACAAATCGCGCTGCCGAAAGAAGTGTCGCAACGTGTCGTGGTCCGTAATTACTGTAAATCCCGCCGCGCCATCTAAGTAGCAACGGAACTTCAGTAGAGCGTCGCGAACTGCCAGTAGCTCTTGTTCGTGGACAGGATAGTGTACCTCATGCTTGTTCATCCTTCGAGCATGGTACGCAACAGGTTGTAATCCAATACCTTGGTCTTGTAACAACACAGCTCCTACTGCAAATCCAGAAGCATCTGTGTACAGTGTGTACCTTGCATTAGGAGAAGTGTCAGGAATTACCAGTACTGGTGCACGTACCATCGCGTCTTTAATTTGCTCGAATGCTGACTCGGCTTGAGGAGTCCAGCGAAATTCCGGTGTCTTCTTGGTCAGGTCCGTTAATGGGGTTGCTAGGGTTGCGAATTGGTTGATAAACCTCCGGTAATATCCAGCAAGTCCCAGAAATCCACGTACTTCAGTCACAGATTTCGGTCGGGGCCAATTCTGTACTGCCTCAACCTTGTCGGGGTCCATTCGGATCTGTCCAGCTTCCACCACATGCCCAAGAAAATTGACGCTCGATCGTCCGAAGTAACACTTAGAGAGTTTGATATGCAACTGGTGTCGCTGCAGCTCTCGTAACACGAGTCGAATATGCTCGAGGTGTTCGTCGGCCGTCTTACTGTAGATCAACACGTCGTCCAGATATACCACGCAGAACTTGCCAAGATACGGGGCCAAAACTCGATTCATCATCGCTTGGAATCCAGCTGGGGCATTACAAAGTCCAAAGGGTAGAACGCAGTATTCGAACAATCCGTAATGAGTTCGGAATGCTGTCTTATGTATGTCGCGCTCCTTGACTCGAACTTGATGATAGCCTTTATACAGGTCCAGCGTGCTGAAATAGTGAGCCCCATATAGCGAGTCGAGTAACTCATCAATCCGGGGTAACGGTGTTCGGTCTTTCCTCGTGAGGTCGTTGAGTTTCCGGTAGTCTACGCACATACGCATGGTACCATCCTTCTTGCGTACAAATAAAATCGGGGCACCGTACGGAGATTTAGACGGACGAATCCAGCCTTTTGCGAGTAAGTCTTGCAACTGTACTTGAACCTCCCGGAGTTCTGCTGGTGACATACGGTACGTTCGCTCCTTGGGTGGTTCATCGCACTCCAAATTAATTTCAAAGTCACACTCGCGAGTTGGCGGTAGACCGTCAGGCTCCTTGATAATGTCCGTAAACTCATTCAGGGAATCTCGTAACGAAGTCGTCCACTCAGGTTGTTGATCAGTGTTGATGTCGTCGACCGCGTCCTGTACTTCTCGTAGTCCAATCACGAAGAGGTCTGCTGGTTGTTGTCTAAGCAGCTTTGCCATCGCATCCGCCTCCAAGTGATGTACTGTCACAGGTACGGTGTACTCGTCGCCAGACACCATAGCTTCGCCAGTTTTACGGTCGCGAATCGTTTTAGTAGACCAATCTATATCCGGGTTGACGGCTTGTAACCAAGGTTGACCGAGGATGATGTCGAATTTATCCAGTTCTGTCGTAATTGCGTCCAGACGTATGTCCAGGGTCCCTACTGTGAGCCCAAAAGTCTCGTAACGAAGAGGGAACTGCTGTTCTCCACAGACTAGATAACCCGTACGCCGTGCCGAAATTAATTCCTTCCAGGTAGCCCATACTGCCGAAGAAGTTGACGTAGCGTCCGGTATCGATCCGGGTCGAACGCGAGCGATATACACGTAGTGCTTATTTTGTCCGGAAGACTCCGTCCCTAAAAGGCGTAAATTTGTTTCGCTCACCTTAAATCCAGTTGTCTCCGTAAGAGCTCGCACTGCTGTGTATTCCGGGGTCGCGTCTTCAATCTCCTGTTTGCCACCAGGAAACCAGACCATGCCAGTGTCCTCTTTCGCTAGTAACACTCGTCGGCCATCGGTAACAAGAGTCGTCGAGTGAGTCCAGTAGGTCTTCGGGGGATTCTGTAGATTCTGAGGCAGAAATCGAACTCGATCGGTGTCGTCGACGTAGACTTGCGTCGTCCATCTTGTCGGTCCAACATCTTGCCTTCTTCCTTCTATTCCATCGTTCGTGGGGCAGGTAAACACATGTTCTTTCGCCGCCAGCTCGTCGACAAGTCGGAAATTTCGCAGCAGCTTGAACCATGGTTTTGCCCTCCATTTTGGAACCACTATAACCGCTCGCAGATGGGGATGAAGCAGTTTACTCCGCAAATAATGGCCCAAAAAATCTTCCAATTCATTAAATGGCGCATTTAGCCAAATTCTCCGGTACTTCTGTAAATCTCTCTCCTGAAACGGGCGCGCCGGACAGCAAAAATCCTCCGCCACTTGAGAATTAAGGCCGTCATTATCGCTAGCTCCATCTAAGTCGAAAGGTCCGTAGGTCTGAGAGTACTTCAGGAAATACTCCCTATTCATCATCCAGTCGCTAAAGTCCTTGCTCCTAAAGACTGGCCTCAATGTCGTTTGAGGTAACGGGTCTCGTACTTCTTCTGTTCTGGTCTCTTCCTGAGTCGCTGTAGGAGACGAAACCTCATCCTGCAGCTTGCCGCGAGCTGCCGACTCAGGTCTCACTTTCCCGGCCGGGATTTCCTCGTTCTGTCATTCTTCTTGTTCTTTCTGTCTGGGCAGTCGATAGCGATGTGTCCCTTCTTGTGGCAAATGAAGCACTTGCCCTCCTTCTTAAATCTGTCGACCTCCTCTTGAGTGAGGCGTCTAATCTCGTACAGCTCCCGCGGCTTTTCTTCGGTCGCGCCATGCGAATCTTCCTCCGACTCACTGTCGATCTCCTCCACTGCCTCTGAAAAGTCGCTGTCTTCTTCGATGGCGTTCAGTCGGCCTGTCGAGCGTTGGGTCGTCTCAATCTTGGTCTCCGCTGCCTCCGCTCGCAGAGCTGCTTGAATCGCCTCGTGTAGGGTCTTAGGGTTTTTCAGGGCAACCTCCTTATGAATCGAGGGTCTCAAACCGCGCTGGAAATCATGTACGTTATCTTCTTCGTGACGGTGAGGAAGCTCCAATAATTGTTCTCGAAAATAGTTCGCGTACTTCAGGACCGTGGTTTTCTGTCTCGCTTTGTCCAAATTCAATCTCGCTTGTTCCGCCGGTGTTCTTCCGCAGAATTCCTGAATTAAGGATTTCTCCATCTCAGAAACTCCGGAAAATCCTCCACCGACTTCATCTCCAGTCTGCGCAACTTGGGAGTACCACCACTTCGATAGTGGTCCTTCCAGAAAGCCAGATACCCAGTACACTCCTCTTTGCTCTTCAGGGTTAACGCTGTGATACCGTAGATACCCTCGTGCATGTCGGAACCAGTTTCTCAGTTCGTCGATGTTAGTCGTAGCGATGCTCTTGATCTTGGCTGGTTTGACATCGTTCGGCATCATGCTTGGCATCTCTCGCGTCCTCTCCGATCTCAATTGTTCTCCTCGAAGAAAATTCTCCGTTTCTCGGCTTCTGTTCACTCGTCCTTCAAAATGTCTGAAACCGTTGTCGACGTGGTCACGCAGTTGAGATAGCTCAGTCGAAAAAGTGTCAACTCGGTTACTTAGTCGTTGTAGCATCTCGGTGACGTGTACCGACATAGGCTCCATCGTGGGACTCGATCCTTCTCGCACTGTCTGTCTTCTACCATCTGTCGACGTCGGCTGTGTCGGCCCAGAAGGCGCCCCCTCTGGTCGACCATCAACTTCCTCTGGTAGTCTCTCTCCTGCTCGGTTAGACATCTTCGTCTCGTCTAGCTGTTCTGAGGCTCCGAAACCACGTGTGAGGTGCTACTTTGGTTAGGCTAAGTTGGCAACCTTAGACTAATAGTAGAACCTAATCTCTGGATCTAATTATACAGCGTAGAGAGAATTAGTAAGATTGTCTTAGGAACAGGGTTTCTTACAATCTGGGTGTGGCGTGATTCTATTCTGTACCGGTCTCTCACCTCAACCAGTAAGTCCCCGTCTTAAATATCCACACCTCAGGTGTTCTAGAAACAGCCTTAGAACCTGTAGCTTGTGCTGTCTGCTAACTAAACCAAACTATTACTAGTGATACAGGTTAACTCAGGTTACCTGTACCGTCTATCTAACCTTATCACACAAGCTCTTAGAACTATCTAGAAGAGAACTATCTAGAAGAGATACTGCTAGTAACTCTGTACTGTCGTTGCACCGGGGATTTCAAATTATACAGGGACTTAAAGGGACCATGAGTTTTGGTCAGTATTTCGGTCACTTTCCCTTCCTGTACTTTGCGCTAGACTGCAAACCGGGCACTCCGCCTCCCCCGCCTCCTCCGCCACCTCCGCCGCCCAAAACTTCCTCACTCCCCCCTCCGCCCCTCAGACCCGTACAGGGGCCCCCCTCCGCTGTCATCCGGTGCCCGCCCTTTCGCACCGACAGCCAGTGTCGCTGATCCCCCCACTCTCCCCACGACACTGCCTATCCCGTACCTCCACGCCTGCACGCCGCACTTTTCTCCGTACATCCTACGCCCACACCGGACCGGCGCCGGACGCCCCATTAGCAGCCCGACGCCAGCGCCACTTGCCCCCACCGACCGCACACAGAGTCCCCACCCCCCTCTAGTCCCGTACACAGGAGGGGAGCCGACAGGAAGAGGTGGAGACAGCGAAAATAGCGACTGAGTCCCCGATCGAAGCGGTTGTACTTTTTCGGGAGCGTACTGCTCTGCCGCACTCAGCTGCTGCGGCTAAATCTGCGTTTTTTCCCGGAGCCCAGTTCGACGGCGGAGGCGACTGAGGCAGCACAATAGTTTTCTTTGCTTTTTTGCTCGATGCCTACTGCTGCCTGCGTCTAGCTTCTGCTGCTGACAGGTTTTTCGCCTTCGTCGTTCACACCATGCATGAGAGGAGGGTTGGGGGAAGAAGAAGTGTTTTTTACAGAGAGCGAACTCGACCGAGGCAGCACACTAGCTTGGTTTTTTATCGGTGCCTAGGTCCTGCGTAATGTCTAGCTGTAATGCTGCTACCCTGTAATGAAAAACTCTTCGCTGCTAACGAAAACTCATCTCAGCTGCCTGTGTCGCATTCGCCGTGCCACGCACAGGCAGACGCCCTCGTGCACAGCATTTCCAAATTGCACGAAAGGTAGCTCACTAGTCTGTTTTTTTTCTATGCTGCTGCTGGTCGACATAGTTTGCAGTAGATAGATAGGTAGTTTGCTCGATGCCTACTGTTGATTGTGTCTATGCCCCCTCCCTCCATATTGTCTCCGGCTTTTAGCTGCTATCGGTGTGGTGCGGTGGTCTTCCTCGCACTTTTCTGTTCCTTGAAAAGAATCATGGCGGACATGCGCGCGGACACAAAAACACAGAATCCTGTCAATATTCTCGGCAAGACACTTGGAGAGGGGGACACCTGGCTCGCCCTGCAACAGCTACTGAAGTATCTCGACGTGCCAGATCTTTTTCCAAAAAACGCCAAGAACGCAACTCCGAGCTCTATAGCTACCGTGGCGACCCGTGGCGATGTTCTTGTTGTGTCTTGGAGAAACGAGGAGATAGAAGATAAGGCCGCGCACTACGGTCTGTATGTGGGGCTTGACAAGAACGGGGTGGGTCAGGTAGTTCACATGATGAAGCAAGGGAACATTAAAAAAGATTCGCTCGACGAGTTCATGGATCTTTTTAACACCTCGGGACGAGTTGTCAGACGCCTTGGTGTATTGTATTACGAATCTGACACGGAACAGGCGCGGGAGTACGCAGCACAGTTGGCTGAAACACTGGTCAATTTGGAGAAGTCGCATCAACCAGTGTACAACCTGCTATTTTTCAACTGCGAGATTTTTGCGCTCTGGTGCCGTACACCTTGGAGGTACAACACATGCCATGCAACTTCTGTTTTCAAAACACTACCAGAGTTGAACCTGAGACCGCTTACAAAACTTGGTTGGATGTGTTCAGGGTGTACCAATCTGGCCAGGTGCAACAGGTGTGGGAGCATGTCCTTGTCGCTCTGAGTACCGGTGCATTCAAATCCTCCAAGTAGGAAGCACATCCCCCCGCGCCACCCCCCGTGCAAAGTACTTCCACATGTGCAAGTGGAAGGTGGCCCGTCGTGTTTACATTGTTTTTGTAGTTACAATCAAAGCTAGCTGATGGACCAGCACGGAATGGTGTCTTTCTGGAGACAGCTCCCCGCGGAGTCAGACAGAAATCTGTAACTCTCATATTCGTCGCCTTCGTCGTGCACAGTAGTAGTGTACAAATTGCACGACAGGAGGAGGGTAGAAGGGCGAAGTGACACAGACGCCCTCGTGTACAGCACATAGCTATTTTTGGAAATAGCTATTTTTGGGACTTAATCTATTTTTGGAACGCAGTGCTATTTTGGAAATGGCTGGGCCGGGCTATTTTTGGAAATGGCTGGGCCGTGCTATTCTTGAAACTAGATGGGCCCTGCGTGTCTAGCTGCTGCTGCCCTGTAATGAATCAGGCTGAGGAGAATTGTCCGTTACACCATGCATTACCAGAGAGTGGAGAGTTAAAATTGGCTCACCTCTCAGTCTAATTTCATATTTGTATTCTGGGAAAACGGTGAACACATATTTAACAGTAGCATGCAGAGACACTTCAGTGGGTAATTGAGCACTAGGATAACGGGCACGGTCCGCATCTGTGATGATTCTGGCAACAGTGATCTCGGGGGGGGGGGGGACTTCGAGCGCTTCTCCATCCGCATTCTCAAGAGATAATAAAGCGGCTCGTTCTGTTACAGTGAGTCGAACACCAATGGGAGAAGGAAGCTCCAAACCCTCTGGCCAGAATAAATCGAACTCGCCATAGGGTCTGTTGTATGCGAAGCAACCTCGTCCCATTATTTTGTTTTTGCCACTTTTCTCCAATATCACAGTTTTTTCAAACTCTGCGGACGAAAGCATCTCAGCTCGCACAGGCAGACGCCCTGCACAGCAAAGCAGCTAAAAATAGCACGAAAGGCAGCACACTAGGCAGTGCTATTTTTGGGGTAGTGCTATTTTTGGGGTAGTGCTATTTTTGGGGTAGTGCTATTTTTGGGGTAGTGCTATTTTTGGGGCAGTGCTATTTTTGGGGCAGTGCTATTTTTGGGGTAGTGCTATTTTTGGGGTAGTGCTATTTTTGGGGCAGTGCTATTTTTGGGGCAGTGCTATTTTTGGGGCAGTTTGGTGCTATTTTGAGAAGCTAGCTGGCTGTTCTATTTTTAGAACTACCGTGCTCTATTTATGGAATCAGCTTGTAACACGAAAGGCAGCACACTGTGTTCTTCAGCGTTTGCTCGATGCCTACAGCTGCCTGCGTCTAGCTTCTACTGCTTCTGCCTGCAACGAAATATTTCTCTCCCGACAGATTTGTCGCCTTCGTCGTGCACAGTAGTAGTGCACAAATTGCACGACAGGAGCTTTGAATGGCGAATTTTTTTACAGAGAGCGCGAGCCAAAAAAACTCGCTTGGCAACATAGTTTGCAGTAGATAGTTAGGTAGTTTGCTCGATGTCTTGCACCTCCCACCCGCCGCGTACCGCCCGCAGTGTGCATATCAAATCGCCGCCACACACGCGGACGATTACCTGTCCCGGTCTCTGGCGCTCGTGTCGCACGGAGAGGTCGCCCGTGATGCCCGTGATTTCGGTCTTGAGTTTCTTTAATGACGTTGCCCTGAGTTCGGTGAGATCTACTACGAGTTGGCGTTTGAACTCCTCGCGCTCATGCTTGCGTCTCAACTCCTCACGCTGGCGCACTGCTTGTTCCTCGACTTTCTCAGCGTGGTGACGCGAGCAATGGGCAATGATTTTCTCCGCACCGGAAAAGAAGTCGTGTTCTTCTGAGTAAATCTGACAACCGCATGGGAGTTCATATTTCAGTGTTGTTTCGTACCCCATTTAGATAAAACGCCAATTTTGATTCCTGGTATGAAAAATAATTGGGCCGACAGACGGTTGGTGTTTGGTCGGCGCGTTTACAACGTTACGCCTACAACGTTTAATTGCGGCCGGCGGTTGGTGCACACGTGTGCAGTGAGGAGAAGGGCGGACGCGGGCCCCCGGGCGCTGCATTTCGCGTACGCGACGCGCCCGAACAATATAAATCTGCGTTTTTTTCCGTGCCGCCATCGCTGGGCCGGTTGCTGGAGGAGGCGCCTGTGTGCTGCGAAAACGCGCATACACCCGCAGACTGTCTGGCTAGCCAGCCTCCACGATCGGCGAGACGGGGCGCGGGCACAAGCCGAAGCCGTCTCGGGCTCTCCAGCTCGCACTCACGACGCGACCGCTGCACTGTGTGTTCTCCCCGCGTTGCATACGTGGCGCGTGTGTTCCCTGTATGTGCACGACACGATGCGTCACGATAACGCTTTGGAGCGCGCTGCCAAATCCGTGCCAGAGCTCCGGAGGCGAGCTAGAGAGGCTGCAGACCGGATGCTGATGTGGCCGGATGGGCGAGACTCTGACAGAAATCGGCACGTGTGCGGAGGCGGGTGGGCCGCCGGGGACGGGGTGGTTTTCTACATTGCCAGGGCGTTTGACGAGGGGCGGTGGTGCAAGTTTCTGTGTGCCTCGGTGTGATCGTAGAATATGAACATAGAATTACACGTGTAACGAATTGTCACAACCTATTCGAGGGAGCTGGAGGCCGTGAGGCAGGCATACGCCGACGACGCCGTGCACGCCCGCGCCCTCCGAGTGCCCTCCGCGCCCTACGCTGCCTACAAATACGCGCCGACGCCGCCAGTGCTCATAATCGAAGCAGGAAAAAAACAAAAGGCTACGCAGGCAGATACGATGAATTCAATGAATTCAACGTCCGCGCTGACGCCGACCTACGACCAGCCGTCTCTGCTGTTCGAGATGACGGAGTACATTGTCAACAACGTGTGCGACTTCCGGTTCCCGTACACGACGGCGCACGCGCTGCGCCAGGCGACCAAGCGGATGGCCGCCGTGCCACGGCCCCCCGTCACCTTCGACGCCGCGATGCGGGAGATGGCGGCGCGCGGGGACCCCGACGACGCCGACGCCGACGCCACCTTCATGCAGTTCGCGACCGAGGCGTGCGCGGGGCGCCCCTGGCTGCGGGGGGAGCTGATCCTCTGCGCCGCCCACCACGGGTGCACGCCCGTGTGCCGTGCCCTTGTTGGTGAAGGGGCGGTGGCGCCGCTGTTCCCCGGATCGAGGGTCTGCCAGAACGCCGCGTCGAACGGGCACCGCGGGACACTGGAGTGGGCGCGCTCCGTCGGCTTCCCATGGAAATGGGCGTTTTTCGCGGCCGCGCAGGGCGGACACGCCGAGCTGGTGCGGTGGATGCACGAGCAGCTTCCACTGGACGACGAGGAACTAGTCCGCCTCCGGGAGGACACCGTCACGGGGGCGGCGACAGGCGGGCACCTCGCGCTGCTGCAGTGGGCCGTATCCCTTGGCTGGCCCGTGGACGGCGTCGCCTACCAGGCCGCGTTTGGTGGGCACGCGCACGTGCTGCAGTGGGCGGCCGACAGCGGCAATCTCCCCCGGGACCCTGACTGGCTCTCCTTGGTCGTGAAAGACGCAGCTAGGGGCGGGCATGTGGCGGCGCTGGAGTGGGCGGTGCAGCGGGGCGGTGTCCTGACGGAGGCGTGCGTCCGGTACGCCGGCATGTGGGGCCACCTGGAAGCGTTGCAGTGGATGCGAGACCAGGGGACAGTCGACATTGGACAGTCGACATTGGGAGCCGCCTTCATGCTAGCCGTTCTATGCGACAAACTGGACATCGTGCGGTGGCTGCACGGCGTAGGGGTCACCGTTGATGGAACCCAGCAGACCACCGCCGTCGCCGCCGGAGCCGCCGACCCCTATATGTTGAGCCTCCTGCGTTCCGAGCTCGGCGTCCCGGTCTGCATGCGGAAGTGCTCCCAGGCCGCCGGCAGGGGCGGGGGGCCCGCCGTCTTGCGGTACCTGCACGACAACGGGCTGCTGGACGCGGGGGAGTGCCTGCTGTGGGCGAACGGGTGGAGGCGCGCGGCCGTGGCGAAGTGGATCGCGCGCGAGGTGGAGGGGGGAGCGGCGGAGGTGGCGAGAGTTGGGCTCGACGTCGACAGCGCCGTTCCCACCGACGCGTGCATGGGTAAGGCGGCGGTCCAAGGCGACCTACCGACCGTCCAGTGGCTACACGCCGAGGGGTTCCGCCTGTCCGAAGAGGCAGTGTGGACGCACGGCTGTGCGGTTAGCTTGGTCGTGCGCAAGTGGCTGCTCGCCAACTCGTGAATTGTCGCGACGGACATTCTTTCACGCCACCGTCTTTCCTTGACCCCGCCCCTCCCACTGTAACGCAATACTTCTTCTCAGCTGCCTGTGTCGAATTCGCCGTGCCACATGCACGGCGGAGAATTTCCAAAATGCACGAGAGGCAGCACTGACAGATCTGCATCGCACTCGCCTTTCCAAAATGCACGCAAAGTCGGGGCAGGATTGATTTAGGGTTTTGTTTTTTTACACAGAGCCGGGATCTGAGTCAGTCGAACAGGGCAAAAAACTCGTCGGGCGTGGAAACCAGCGGGGCCAGCAGCCTCAGCCAGTCCCTCAGCGGACAGAACAGCCCTCCGGAATTCTGGGAGGGGGCAAATTGCTTTCCTGGGAGATGGAACAAATTATCCCGGGGTTCCTGTAAAAACGGTCTCTCTCTCTCTCTAATTTTTTCGGGGACATTTTGAGGCGGAAAAGTGAGGCGGCGCCGTTTTGCACCGGCGCCCGGTGCCAAAGCGATGCAATTCCGGCACACCGGAGGGACATTTTGAGGGTACTTTTGAGGGAGTGCGTATTACAGCGAAACGGGCGCTAAAGGGTGGCGGCGGCGACACCGAAAAGTCCGCCCTGCCCTCAAAAAGTCCCGGAGTCCCTCAGAAAGTCCCACACTCCGAACTAAAATGCCAATTTGCTGTATCTGTCATCCCCTGGGAGGGGGCAAAATATCCCGGGGTTCCTGTAAAAACGGTCTCTCTCTCTCTCTAATTTTTCGGGGACATTTTGAGGCGGAAAAGTGAGGCGGAGCCGTTTTGCGCCGGCTCCCGGTACCAAAGCGATGCAATTTCGTCACACCGGAGGGACATTCTGAGGGTACTTTTTGAGGGAGTGCGGCACCGAAAAGTCCGGCCTACCCTCAAAAAGCCCCGGAGTCCCTCAAAAAGTCCCTCTCTGCGAACTAAAATGCTTTCCTTCTCCCTGGGAGGGGGCAAAATATCCCGGGGTTCCTGTAAAAACGGTCTCTCTCTCTCTCTCTAACTTTCGGGGGACATTTTGAGGCGGAAAAGTGAGGCGGGGCCGTTTTGCGACGGCGCCCGGTGCCAAAGCGATGCAATTTCGTCACACCGGAGGGACATTTTGAGGGTACTTTTTGAGGGAGCGCGTATTACAGCGAAACTGGCGCTAAAGGGTGGCGGTTGCGGCACCGAAAAGTCCACCCTCCCCTCAAAAAGTCCCAAGCACGCCCGCAGTCCCTCAAAAAGTCCGCTTGTCACGGGAAGACACTGACACGGGAAGACACTGACACGGGAAGACACTGACACGGGAAGACCCTAGTTGCGTGCTATTTTTTTGGAAGCATCACAAGGTGAAAACCTTGACCGCCATGTTGTGGGCGTATCGGAGGCGGTTGCGCACGAAGAGCTCGTCGCCCGCCTCGACCATCCCGTACTTCTCGCGCAGCCTCGCCACGTACTCCGGATCCTCGTTCGGTCGGAGCCGCAGCCGCTCCACGATCACCTCGCCCATCTTGTCCGGCGGCGCGGCTTGGGCGGGCGCGAGGCGCACACGGACCGCGGGCGTCTGGACATCCACGCCGACCATAATGCGATGCTCGACGCCGGATGGCTCCGTGCGGTAGGTCACCACCCGGCGGCCGGATCGGATCTTGTGGCCGTCGAAGAAGTCCTCCCACTCGTCCGAGTACACGGGCACATTGTGTAATTCGGGCACCGTCATCACGCCGTCATCCCGCGCCTCGATCCAGTCCGCCCCGAACTCGAACAGCAGGCGGAAGCGTTCGTACGCCGCGAGGGAGGGCCGGAGCCTCGCTGGGGTGAGCGCGCCCGGCAGCAGGTCCTGGCCGGCGCTCAGCCGCAGCGGGGGCTCGCTGTCCACGCGCCAGTCCAGCACCACTTGTGCGCCAATCATCAGCGCGACGCGCGAGAGCCCCTCGGGCAGCGGGTCCGCCAGCTCGAGGCCCACCACGTCGGAGCCGCGGTTCTGACATATCTCCACGGTGTGCCGGCGGTCGCGCGGGTCCGAGGTGGACTGCACGCGCGCCGTCTCCGGATGGATCGTGAAGTCGGCGGGTCCGGTCGCCATGCTGTCGGCTGCACAGGAGGCTGCGGCTGCGGCTGCGGAAACGACGGAAACGACCTACCCTGGAAAAGTCGCCAGCTCGTCCTATTATGCCCCTCAAAATATCGGCGACTGACAGTTGCTCTATGCGCGTAATAATGCGCAGCAACTGCTGAATGGAATCTGTCTTCTCGCACTGGCGTGTGGATACCACTCCGTAGGATGCATGGGTGACTGGCGACTGGGCTGAGAGACGGCTGGGAGACGCAGACGCTTTAACACTCCAGTAAAGCCTGTAAATGCCAGTGAAGCCTGTACCCGGTGCCAAAAAATGCAATTCCGACACGAGAGGGAACTCAGATCTGGCTCGCGAGGAAGGCCGCTATGCCTTCCGTCTCTCCGTCACTAAGAACTCTGGAAATAAGGCCGAGCGCTTTCACCGAGGCACCGTTCCTAATTTGGGGCGCGAACGATGAGTGACCGTTGTCAAATGTGTTTTGCATGGTAATGTTGCGGACAACCTCTGCACCGTTATTGTCCCACGCGTCCCACGTCACAGTGGACCCATTTTTCCGCATGACAACGACATGGAATGACGAGGAGTTCACAAAGAAAGGTTCGGTGTCAGATCCCGAAAATGTTATAATATTACCAGCTCCACCCCACCCAAGGCGCTGGTCGGTTCCGCTAACATACATCCTACCAGAGTCAAAATCTCGACGGTAAATGGCGTAGAAGGTGTACTCACCCGGGGATTCTACGGTTGTAGAATCAAAATCTATAGCGGCAGTGGTGGCGGTTAGCACTCCATCAACCAGAGTGAAACCGCTATTGGCAATATTGTTTTGGTTAGCCAAGTCCTGCGCGTCGGTTGCGCCCGCAATGACCACGTGTGTCCCGGGGAGCGTAGCAGGGTGTATTCCGATCAAGTAAATGACCTTGTTATCTAACGGTTCGTCGTTGCTGCCCCCGTTGGCGGCTTCTTCGTACACTGTAACTCCATCCCGCTTGATGCGGATTCCCGGGGTGTGCTTGGGACGGGCCCACTTTACTCGGAACTGTGTTACAGATATTTCGTCGCTCGGACGTGTATCGCGGATGGTACACAAGGTAGTTGTTCCATTATATCTTAGTATATCTCCGTATGCATCCGAATCATCGCTGCTATCAGCAAAATCCTCGATATATTCCGAATTGTCTCGCGGTGTACCGACCTCGTTCATATAATTCCAATTCTCCAGGTAAAGGTTGTTGGCATTTATGTCAAAGCTGTTGCTTTCTATCCAATACGCTAGAATATCAGCGCTGGCATCTACGGACACCTCGAACTCCCATAGCACGCCGCTGTTCTCGATGGTGTGCTCGCCGACGCGGTGCACGCCCGACGAGTTGCCCACCGTGTCGATCGCCTCCACCCAGAAGTAGTGCGTGCCCGGTTGCAGCCCCTCGACCACCGCGCTCCGCTGGAGGTAGGTGTACACCTCGCCGGGCGTGATGTCCGTGCCGGTGCCGGGGCCGTCGTCGGCCAGCAGCTGCGACAGGATGTTCGTGAAGGTGTTGGAGCCGACGGCGGGCTCGACGTCCGTGGCGGTGACGAAGAGGCGGACCTCCTGGAACCCGTTCATGCCGGCGGGTAGAGTTATTTACCTCTAGCGTCGGGTTTTTTTTTTGGGCGATGAGGGCGCGGCGCGGGTTTGTTTTTACCCGCCCACGCCCCAGCCACCGGCCCCTGCTACGGTATCGTGTACGTGACTGGATACTGATGGGGCTCGTAGTCGGCCGAACCGCGCGAAGCCTCGCTCAGCACGACGACGCCGTTTCTCTTGACGGTGAGCCCGGGCACGTTCTGAGGACGGGCCCAATTCACAGTGAACGACGCGGAGCTGTTCCGGCTGGGGTCGAACATCGTCCACAGCAGGTCGCCCTCCCCAAGGGACGTGCTGTACACGTAATCCAAAGTCGAAACAAGACTGCCGTCTACAGAGAAATACTGGGCCGTGGCGTCTCTATTCCTGTTGCCTTGGTGAAAATACAGCTTCCACGTGCTCTCGGGGATCACGACCGTGTCCCCAAACGAGCTGTCAACCCAAAAGAGCCAAACGCCGCCGCCGCCGGGCGGCATTTCCGAAACGAAGAACTCCCACACTGTCTGGTCTCCGAAGGAAATCACTAGCGAAACGGGGCTGGGCTCCGTTGCCGTGGAGGCGCGGGACGTGTCTTGCACGACGGCCTGGACCCCGTCGGGAGTCGTGCGAGTGACGTCCAGCGTGGGCGTGTAGCCCCACCGATTAAACGACAGGGTGAACGATACGGCCCCGGTGCCGCCGGCTGGGTCGGTAACTTTGAAAATGTTCTGGCCCGTGTAGTCTGTCTGCGGGAGGGTGTTGTCGTTCCACCGGATTTTTCCCCCCGAGTCTGACACAGTCCCGTCAACCAAGCAGTCCACTGGGTCGGACGCGCCGAGTTTGTTGTCGATCAGCTCTATGTTGCCTGCGGTCACTTGGAACGTGCTGGCTTCCACCTCCGTCATCTCCACCCACCCCAGCCCCGGCATCTCCCGCACCTTGAACTCGTACACCGTGGGCACCTCGATGGTGTGCGAGCCGACGCGCTGCACGCCGGACGATTTGTTCACCTTGTCGATCGCCTCCACCCACAGGTAGTACGTGCCGGGCTCCAGCCCGCTGACCACCGCGCTCCGGTGGAGGTAGCTGTACGCCTGGCCGGGCGTGATGTCCGTGCCGGTGCCGGGGCCGTTGTCGGCCAGCAGCTGCGGCAGGATGTCCGTGAAGGCGGAGCCGACGGCGGGCTCGGCGTCCGTGTCGGTGACGAAGAGGCGGACCTCCTGGAACCCGTTCATTCCGGCGGGTTTTTAGTGGTCAGGGGGTCTTACCTCTAGCGTCGGGTTTTTTGGCGCTAGTGTACCCTCTCACGCATGCCTCCGCCCTTGCCAAGGCAACGACGGAGTGGGGGGCGACTAATTTCCTGTGAGTTATGAAGGGGGTTTTGTCGTGTTATAAATCGTCGTCACCTCTTCCCCGGTCAGCGCGCGGTTGTCGATTGTTACTTTTCTGGCGTACCCGTCCCACCAAAAAGCATTTGTGTCTGGTCGAGTATCTCCGCCGTTGTTCGCGCCAAGGAACATTCTGTTAGATGTCAGGGACGAGACGTTCCACTGGCCAACATATGCTGCATCGAGGGCCAACCCGTTAATGCTTTTGTGCATCGTCCAGTGGTGATCGTCTACCGAAAAGGCGAAGAAATGCCACGTGTCTTTCGTAAGGTCAAATGGTGTTTGGGTCAAGGCTAAGGATAATAGCCCTCTGTTGGTAAGATGAGTTATCCCCACATTGTTTTGCCTTAACACTAGAAATCGCATCTCTTGGGAGGGCTCGACTAGCGGCTTGATCCAAAACGTCATGGACCATGTTCCGGTCCGCACGTACTCGCCGTAGTTCACTCCCTCTTCACCGATATCGGCGAACCTGGCGTAGGAATTCGAGCCGTTGAATTTGATCGCGTCGCCCTCGGCGACTAGGTTGTTTCCGTGGTCCAGCAAATTGGTGTCGAGGCTGTGGCGGACGTGCAGCACGGCGTGCGAGCCGACGCGGTGCACGCCCGAGGAGTTGCCCACCGTGTCGATGGCCTCCACCCAGAAGTAGTACGTGCCGGGGTCCAGCCCGCTGACCACCGCGCTCCGGTGGAGGTAGCTGTACACCTCGCCGGGCGTGACGTCCGTGCCGGTGTCGGGGCCGTCGTCGTCCAGCAGCTGCGGCAGGACGTTCGTGAAGGTGTTGGAGCCGACGGCGGGCTGGGCGTCCGTGGCGGTGACGAAGAGACGCACCTCCTGGAACCCGTTCATTCCGTCGGAAATATGTATTTACCTCTAGCGTCGGGTTTTTTTGGCTAATTATTCCACGAATCGAAAAGTACGCGTACCGCTGTGGCTCACTACCGGGGGTGGGCGGCGGTCGAGCCTTTTGTCGGTGGCGGTCTGGGCGCACGCCACCCTAAAAATCTGACTCTAGAGGTAAGAACTCTAGAGGTAAGAACCCCGCGCCGCAATGAACCCCGCGCTCCTGGAGGTGCGCCTCTTCACCACCGAAACGGACGCCCCGCCCGCCGCCGGCTCCGACTATACGGACATCCTGCCGGCGCTGCTCGCCGACAACGGGCCCGGTACCGGCGCCGACGCCACGCCCGGCGAGGTGTACAGATACCTCCGGCGGAGCGGGGTGGTCGAGGGGCTGGAGCCCGGCACGCGGTACTACTTCTGGGCGGAGGCGATCGACACGGCGGGCAAGTCATCGGGCGTGCATCTGGTGGGCGACCACGCCACCGACACAATCTGGAGGGGCATTTATAGCTCCCCGTACACCGATCCCTTGGCAATCACGCCTACGGCGGAGATCAGCCTCCCCCATATCATTAACTCGTCGGAAATGATTGCGGTGCGTTTCAAGCGTCCATCCCAAACAAACATAATGTTTCGAGCCGTAGTATCAGGTGCCAATAATATGTCATATGACAACTACCTGACAATGGGATTTCACGAAATAGGCAGTATGCAGCTTAGAGGCCTGCTGAATATCGGTATTAGAGCCACCACAGGGCATATAGGCGGAATGATCGAACGTTTCGGGGAAAACGTTAGAACAACCACACAAAACCCACAATACATGTACACACTCGACACCGTTAATCAATTTGCCTTCAGCCGGGTTTTCAAAACCCCTGCCACCTCGTCAGCTGTCCCGACAACGTACGTCCACGACAACAACACTTTCGAATCAGACGAGTTCCAAGGCGATTATTACGCAACTATCTCGGCACACGGCGCAATGCAGTGCACGGTGCACTCGGCAGAAATATTAATCTACCCGAAACTGCCTGTCGGCGCCCTTGAATATATGTTTTGGTACGACTGCGTGTGGCCAAACATGGAGCTGACCGGGACCGAGAGACGTGGTTACGAGAATCGACCCTTGATCAACGACGGAACGGGCGTGGAGATGTGGAAGCAGACGGACAGGCCGCAGAGTGTGGCACATTTTTTCGAGTCGGCGTCGGAGTCTACGGCCCCAACGCGCCCCGAACACCTTTTCACGGGCGTGCTGTTCAACGGCATAGACCAAGAGATGGCCTTTTCTTGGCCCGGCACTCTGGGGGATGTGGCGTCTTCCATGATCGTGGTCGTCGCGTTCCGACCCGCTGTGGCCCCCAACTCGTCCGACCAGCGCGGAATTGTGGGCAACAAGGGCACCGGAAACACCCGCTTTCACATCATGGACGCGTCCATGGCGCTCGCAGGCACTCCCGTGCCCTACCCCGCGGCGCAAATGCCGGCCCCGGGGGAGTGGTCGGTGGCCGCCGCGCGCGTGGACGACAACGTGCAGACTGGTTGGATCAACGGCACGTACTTCCTGGCCACGACGACGGAGACGGGGGAACGGAACGGCGAGTTTTGCCTGGGCGTGGTGGACGGCGCGTACTTCAGTGGCGAAATAGGGGAGGTACTCCTCCTGCCCAGAAACTCTTCAACTTCTAGGGATGAGTTGTTTGACGAGTGCAGCAACTACATGCTGGGCAAATGGCGCAACAGCAGCGACGTCCCACTTGTCGCACCACCGGTTTAGGGGTTCTCGAAACTCTTGGAAAAAAGAAGTCAAATGTTTAGCCCTCTCCTTCTAGAAATGAAGGAGTTGGAGCCGAAGGCGGGCTCGACGTCCGTGACGGACCTCCTGGAACCCGTTCATTCCGTCGGAAATATGTATTGAAATATGTATTTACCTATTTAGAGTCGGGTTTTTTTGGCTTCTTTGAATCGAAAAGTACCCGTACGAGGTACCGGTACCTATTACTTTAATAAACAGCAGCACGCGGCCCGTTGTACACGTAATTTGCCTCTTGCAGCGCTTTGCAGCATAATAATATTGTACGGACGGGGGGTGCACGTCGCCCCTTAACTACTCTAGCCGCCGCCGCCAGCAGCAAGAGTGCCCAGCACACTCGCCTGCCTCTGCACACAGCCATCCGCCGGTGCAAACCCAAAAACCCAAACCCAAACCCAAACTCCAAGCCATGCCGTGCGTGGTGTCCTTTCCGGTGGGGGAGCCCCGCGTGGGGTGCCCGGGCAGCCGGACCGGCGCGCCCTGCAAGCGCTGCAGCGAGAAAAAGGCGATGGAGTCGCTGGCCACCTGCTCGAATTGCCGGGACTTGCTGCGTGCCCACGGGTCCCTGGCCAAGATACCCCCGCACCTGCTGTGCGACTTCTGCAAGGTCAAGTTCTGCAGGTGCAAGGGCAAGGGCAAGGACTGCCGGGACATCAAGTGCTCGCTGCGTGTCGCCGAGTCTCCGTACACGACCCGTGACATCGGCGTCTGGTACCTGTCCAGCCGCGGCCTCCTGGGGCCGTCTGGTACCGCCCCCTCTCGCGTGCGCTCGGGCTCCCCCTCCCGCGTGCGCTCGGGCTCCCCCTCCCGCGTGCGCTCGGGCTCCCCCTCCCGCGTGCGCTCGGGCTCCCCCTCCCGCGTGCGCTCGGGCTCCCCCTCCCGCGTGCGCTCCAGGTCTCCTCCGCCCCAGCGACGCAGCCCCCGGGTTCTCGATGCCCTCGCGGAAGCAGCTGCTGCTGCCGAAGAAGAAGAGGAGGCGCCGGTGTCTTCTTCCGACGAGGACGAGTCTTCCGACGAGGACGAGTCTTCCGATGAGGACGAGTCTTCCGACGAGGAGGATGAGCAACAGAGGCAGCAGGCGCCCCCTGACCAGGATGCCGATGAGTTCGAGACTTCAGATGAGGACGAGACTTCAGATGAGGGCGAGACTTCAGATGAGGGCGAGACTTATGACGAGGAGGAATGTGAAGAAGTTGTCGAAGACCAGGAGTTGCTTCGTAAGCAGCAGTATGTGCGAGAGTTGCGACAGCGGCAGCCGAGCGAGTTTCTGACAATGCGGATAGAGGCGGCGGAGATGCTCGTTCAGTTGCACTTGCTGGAGCAGCAGGTGAAGAAGCAGAGGCAGCAGGAGCTCCAGCTGCGGGAGGAGCTCCATGATGAGGTGATAGGGGAGGGTGCCGGTTTGGAGGAGGCTTTGGTTCGTGTTGCTGCTGCTGTGGAGGAGGCTGAGGCTGAGGCTGAGGCTGGGGCTGCTGCTGCTGCTGCTTTGGAAGGGAGGCAAAATCTCCCCCCTGAGGAAAACGAGATTGATGTGATTGTGATTGATGACAGCGAGAGCGAGTGGGAGGGCTTCTACGGCAACTCGCAGAACATCCACAACCCGGGCGTCACGGCCGGCTGCCTGCAAAACTTCAACAAGATTGAGAACGCCGCGGGCGACCTGGCGCTGATGCCCAGCGTGGCGGAGGCGAACAAGGGGGTGGTGCGTGGGCACCTGCTGGCGCGCCGCGGGAAGGCGCTTTTCGATACCAACATTGGCGCGCCGGGCGCGGAGAGGAGCATGGCGGACTGCGACGCCGCGGAGACCGCTTTTGGGGCCCTCACGCAGGACTCTCAGGTGCACGGCGTGTTCGAGGTGACGGGGACGCAGCTGCTGTCGATAATGGTGAGCGTGATCCGCGTGCTGGAGTTGCCGGGGAGCGAGGAGCAGGAGGACCTGTTCGACATCCTGAACGGCCAGCTGCGGGACGCCGCCCACCTGTGCTTCGACGGGCTCATGAAGCGCGTGCTCTCCGTGTTCGACGGGCACGACAAGGCCATGGAGCTGCTGGACCTGGTGCCGGTGGTGGCGGACGACCTGGTGATGGAGCGGTTGGGGCAGCTGGCTGCGTCGCTGAACGGCCGGGTCGGCGCCCGGCGGACGTTCCGGCGTCGCGTGAAGAAGGAGCTGGGCGCGCAGCTGGCCGAGCGCCCCCACCTGGCGGAGATGGCGAAGGATTACGAGAAGCACATAGAAGAACTAAAGCTTTGAGATGTGGTAGTTTGCAGTGGTAGTTTGCGGTAGTCAGTGGGATTACAGACGGGACTGTGTAATAGACTCTGCATTTTTTTCCCTCATCGGTGCGACGGCGGCGGCGAAAGAATAAGGGCCGGAAAGGGGTAGAAATTAAAGTATTAATGCGGCGCCCGATAACGTTCGTCTGGTACGCGCCGGAGGCGGTGGTGGCGGTGGCCGCGCTGCTGCTGGCGGGGTGGCGCGCGGCGGCGGCGTCGGTGGCGGCGGCGGCGCTGTGGTTCTACCGGGGGGACCCCTGCGTGGCGGGCCGGCTGGACCCCTCGCCGCTGGCGGTGTCGTCGCCGTGCGAGGGGCGGGTGATGGGGGTGGACGCGGAGCGGGGCGGGGCGGGGCGGGTGCGTGTGTCGGTGTTCCTGGGGATCCACAACGTGCACGCGCAGTACGCGCCGGCGGACGCGGAGGTGGTGAGCGTGCGCCGCAAGGCGGGCGAGTTCCACCCGGCGTACGTGGGCACGAAGTCGGACTTCAACGAGCGGGTGGAGACGGTGCTGCGGTGCACGGGCGGGGGCGGGGGCGGCGCCGGCGCGACGCTGGTGGTGGTGCAGATCGCGGGGCTGGTGGCCCGGCGCATCGTGTCGTTCGTGGAGGGGAGGGAGGGGATGGGGGTGCGGAAGGGGGAGCCGCTGGGCTTGATAAAGTTCGGGAGCAGGGTGGACGTGTGGGCGCCGGCGGGGTCGGTGGCGGCGGTGGCGCCGGGGCAGTCGGTGCGCGTGGGTCAGACGCTGCTGATGCTGCCGAAATGAAACAAGTATTTTAATTAATTAATTACAGCGGCAGGGCTAGGTAATCGTACACGT
The DNA here is from genome assembly GCA_026401115.1 of Tetraselmis chui. NCBI lineage: Eukaryota > Viridiplantae > Chlorophyta > Chlorodendrophyceae > Chlorodendrales > Chlorodendraceae > Tetraselmis > Tetraselmis chui. Next base: position 201,530 of record JAPMLY010000378.1, on the reverse strand, counting down.
CTTCCCACCCTAGGGCGGACACGTCCACGCCGCTCTGCTCTAGTATGGCGCGCTTGAGGATCTTCAGCATGGCCTCGCACTTCTCGCTGAGCAGGAACACCCACATCCAGACGCCGCGGAAGCCGGTGAACACGCCGTTCACCACCTGCGGCGCGTACGCGCCCCGGAGCGGGTAGCCGTTCACGGTCACGGCCCTGTGGGCGCGCAGGTGCTCGTCCAGCATGCGGCAGGCGGCGCTGTTGTTCACGCGGATGCAGCGGGCGTTGGAGTAGGGGCAGGGGAACTGCAGGCGCTCGCCGGCGAGGAGGTGCCTCTCGATCGCGTGGGCGTCGTTGGGGTGCAGCGCGGTGGCGACGCTGCAGTCGGTGACGTAGTTCTGGTTGATGTCCGCCAGCCGCCGGGCGGCGATCTCGCTGCGGCGCACCTCGAGGGCGTTCCGGTAGATCGCCTCGCCGCGGAGCTCCGCCGCTGACGCCTGCGGTTCGGGGAAGAAGTGGAGGGTGGTGGGGGTTTGCGGGGACCCCGTCCGCTGCTGCTGCTGCTGCTGCTGCTGCTGCTGCGGCTGCTGCTGCTGCTGCTGGGATGCCACCGCCGTCGCCATTTTGTGTGGCGTGTTAGTGAGGGTTTGATGCGGAATAATGCGGTGGCGGCGCCGGTGCGCGCCGCTGCTATTTATTTTCCCTGGCGCTGCCCTGCACGTACATTCGAAAGTACAATGTGAAAGTACAATTCGTCAATCAGAGTCGGTAATGGTGTAGTTGCGCCACTCCCTGAACGAGTAATGGCTGCTCCCCGCGTTAGAGGTGTTCTGGTAGACGGTCACGCCGTTTCGGCGGATGCCGACGCCGGGCATGTACTTCTTGCGGCTCCACTTCACCCTGAATTGGGCGGACTGGGAGCCGGCAAAATCGTACACTGTGAATAAGGTTCTACCGGCGTCGGCCCCACCGAGGACGACTCTGTAATCATTGTCGCTATCGGAGGTACGTTGCTCGAGTGCTACGCTGGGCTCCTCGGGGTCCCAGGCCGCGGACCAGCCGGGAGCGAGCCTGAGGTTTTCTGGCGTGACACCGAAGTCGCTGGAGACGCCAAACAGATGGATTTGCCTATTGTTACTGGCGTGGGCGACGAAGAACTCCCACTTCACCCCCCTCCAGGGCGTGGTGTGGCTTCCGGCAGGCTGCGGTCCCGCCGTGTTGCCGCGGGCGTCGACGAGCTCCACCCAAAAGTAGTAGGTGGTGTCGAAGTCCAGCCCGCCGACCTTGGCGACGCCGCCCAAGTACCTTTCGATGCCGGCGGCGTGGTCTGTGGTCCCCGAGTTCAGCACCGCGGACGTGATGTCGGTGTACTCCGCCGGCACCTCGTCGACGGTGTTTCGGTACAGCCGGACCTCTGTGGTGCCGCTCATTTTTCCGGACCGTTAGAAGATTTTTTTCACGATTGGAACTTTATTTTATGAATCAACAGCACAAACCAGTCTCCTCGTCCGGTTCCCCCCTCCGTCGCGGATGTCGTCGCACCCCGTCCCCTCGCTGGTGGCGTCCACGTACGCGGACGGAACGCCGGTGGAACCCGGCGACACCGTCCACCCCGTCCTCCTGATCGTCGACGGCAACAGGAAGATCCTCCGCAGCGCCCCGGCGTCCGTGTACATCCGGGACACCAGGCCCCCCGTCATCTCCGGCGCGCTGGCGTTCGCGCAGGCGCCCACCTCCTACCAGATCCGCCCCACCGCCGGCTCCGTCTCCGAGGACTGGTCCGGCAACCTGGTGGTCTCGGCGTTCGCCTCCACGGGCGCCGCCGACCTTGGCAGCGAGGAGCAGATCCGCGCCGCCCTGCAGGGCGTGCCGTTCTTTCGCTACGGCCGGAAGGTGGTGACCAACCGGACGGCCGGGAGCTCGGTCAGCCTGGCGGACGTCGCCGGCGACCTCTCCTTCTCGTACGTCCTGGACTTGTCGTCGGGGCAGTTCCGCAGCCTGAGGGAAGGCGACTCCCCGACGGTCTACCTCGTGGCCACGGACTCCTCCGACAACCTGAGCTTCGCCTCCGTCGCCATGGGCACCCTGGAGGACCGGACCGGCCCGGCCCTCTCCGACGTCGCCGCCTCGGAGCCCGGCGAGACGAGCTTCTCCGTGTCCTGGAGCCTGACCGACGAGGGCGACGCGGAGGCGGGCCTCCCGACGCCCGTGACCGTCGCGGTCTACGGCAAGGGGCACATCCCCACGGCGGCGGACGCGCTCTCCGGCGACGGCCCGCTGCTGAGGGCCGCGTTCGCCGACGGCTCGGGCGAAGGCGTGCAGCGGGTGATATCCGACGCCGAGCTGCTGCAGCCGGCCAGGGAGTACGTCGTCGCCGTCGTCGCGCAGGACGCGGGCGACAACGTCACCATGCTGACCACCACGGTCACCACGACGGACGTCACGCCGCCGACGCTGTCGGGCATCGCCGTGAGCGGCGACGCCGGCGAGGCCGGCTTCTCCGTGACGTGGAGCCTGAGCGACGCGGGAGACGAGAACAAGCGCGACGACGGCGACGCCACCGCGAACACCGCGCTCGCCGTCGCCGTGTTCGCGGCCGGCACTACGCCCGCGCTGAGCGACGTGCTCGCCGGCACCGGCGGCGCCATCTTCCACGAAACCATCGCAGCGGCGCAGGGATCCCCCGACCCGGCGCTGCAGTTCAGCAACACGCCGGGCAACTCGGAGCTGTCACCGGGCTTGACGTACGTGGTGGCGGCGGTGCCGACGGACAGCAGCGACAACCGGCCGACCGCCGTCACCACCATCGAGGTGACGTTGCTGGACACCGAGCCGCCCGTTCTGTCTGGCTTTGCGGTCTCCGGGGACCCCAGCGAAACATCATTCGCCGTCTCATGGACGCTGACGGACACCGGCGACGAGAACTGGAATGCGAACACGCCGTTGACGATCGCGGTGTTCGCAAAGGGCGGTGCGCCCGAGTCCTTCCAACACGTTATCGACGGCACCGCCGCCGCCGACATCCTGCTGTCCACGACGGTGGCGAACGGGAGGGGGGTCGGGCGGGAATACACATTCGATGGGGAAGACGCCACAGCCGCTCTGGAGCCGGGGAAGCAGTACGACGTGGTGGGGGTCGCGCGGGACAGCAGCGACAACATCGCCGGGGCCACCATAGAGCTGACGATGGCCGACGACACGGCCCCGACGCTGTCGGGCTTCGCCGTGAGCGGCGAAATCGGTGACGCCAGCTTCTCGGTGACATGGAGCCTGAGCGACACGGGCGACGACAACAAGCGAGGACAGCGGGAGACCAGCGATCCCGCGGTGAACACCGCGCTCGCCGTCGCCGTCTTCGCGGCCGGCACTACGCCCACGCTGAACGACGTGCTCAACGGAACCGGCGGCGCCATCTTCCACGAAACCATAGCTGCCGCGCAGGGATCCCCCGACCCGGCGCTGCAGTTTAGCAACACCGCCGGAAACACGGAGCTGTCGCCGGGCGCGACGTACGTTGTGGCGGCGGTGCCGACGGACAGCAGCGACAACCGGCCGACCGAGGCGACCACCTTCGAGGTGACGATGGCGGACAGCGGGCCGCCCGTTCTGTCGGGCTTTGCGGTCTCCGGGGACCCCACGGAATCATCCTTCGTCGTCTCCTGGGCCCTGACGGACACCGGCGACTATAACAAGGGTGAGGAGACGCCGCTGACGATCGCGGTGTTCGCCAAGGGCGGTGCGCCCGAGTCCTTCCAACACGTTATCGACGGCACCGCCGCCGACGACATCCTGCTGTCCACGACGGTGGCGAACGGGAGGGTAGAATCGGGATACGCCTTCAATGGCACCGAGGCCGCCGCCGCTCTGGATCCGGGGAAGCAGTACGACCTGGTGGCGGTGGCGCAGGACAGCAGCACCAACATCGCCGGGGCCACCATAGAGCTGACGATGGCCGACGACACGGCCCCGACGCTGTCGGGCTTCGCCGTGAGCGGCGAAGTCGGCGACGCCAGCTTCTCGGTGACATGGAGCCTGAGCGACACGGGCGACGACAACAAGCGAGGACAGCGGGAGACCAGCGATCCCGCGGTGAACACCGCGCTTGCCGTCGCCGTATTCGCGGCCGGCACTACGCCCACGCTGAACGACGTGCTCAACGGCACCGGCGGCGCCATCTTCCACGAAACCATAGCTGCCGCGCAGGGATCCCCCGACCCGGCGCTGCAGTTTAGCAACACCGCCGGAAACACGGAGCTGTCGCCTGGCGCGACGTACGTGGTGGCGGCGGTGCCGACGGACAGCAGCGACAACCGGCCGACCGAGGCGACCACCTTCGAGGTGACGATGGCGGACAGCGGGCCGCCCGTTCTGTCGGGCTTTGCGGTCTCCGGGGACCCCACGGAATCATCCTTCGTCGTCTCCTGGGCCCTGACGGACACCGGCGACTATAACAAGGGTGAGGAGACGCCGCTGACGATCGCGGTGTTCGCCAAGGGCGGTGCGCCCGAGTCCTTCCAACACGTTATCGACGGCACCGCCGCCGACGACATCCTGCTGTCCACGACGGTGGCGAACGGGAGGGTAGATTCGGGATACGCCTTCAATGGCACCGAGGCCGCCGCCGCTCTGGATCCGGGGAAGCAGTACGACCTGGTGGCGGTGGCGCAGGACAGCAGCACCAACATCGCCGGTGCCACGATCGCGCTGACGATGGGCGACACGACGGCGCCGACGCTGTCGGGCTTCGCCGTGAGCGGCGAAGTCGGCGACGCCAGCTTCTCGGTGACATGGAGCCTGAGCGACACGGGCGACGACAACAAGCGAGGACAACGGGAGACCAGCGATCCCGCGGTGAACACCGCGCTCGCCGTCGCCGTCTTCGCGGCCGGCACTACGCCCACGCTGAACGACGTGCTCAACGGAACCGGCGGCGCCATCTTCCACGAAACCATAGCTGCCGCGCAGGGATCCCCCGACCCGGCGCTGTCGTTCAGCAACACCGCCGGAAACACGGAGCTGTCGCCGGGCGCGACGTACGTGGTGGCGGCGGTGCCGACGGACAGCAGCGACAACCGGCCGGCCGCGGCGACCACGTTCGAGGTGACGATGGCGGACAGCGGGCCGCCCGTTCTGTCGGGCTTTGCGGTCTCCGGGGACCCCACGGAATCATCCTTCGTCGTCTCCTGGGCCCTGACGGACACCGGTGACTATAACAAGGGTGAGGAGACGCCGCTGACGATCGCGGTGTTCGCCAAGGGCGGTGCGCCCGAGTCCTTCGAACACGTTATCGACGGCACCGCCGCCGACGACATCCTGCTGTCCACGACGGTGGCGAACGGGAGGGTAGATTCGGGATACGCCTTCAATGGCACCGAGGCCGCCGCCGCTCTGGATCCGGGGAAGCAGTACGACCTGGTGGCGGTGGCGCAGGACAGCAGCACCAACATCGCCGGTGCCACGATCGCGCTGACGATGGGCGACACGACGGCGCCGACGCTGTCGGGCTTCGCCGTGAGCGGCGAAGTCGGCGACGCCAGCTTCTCGGTGACATGGAGCCTGAGCGACACGGGCGACGACAACAAGCGAGGACAACGGGAGACCAGCGATCCCGCGGTGAACACCGCGCTCGCCGTCGCCGTCTTCGCGGCCGGCACTACGCCCACGCTGAACGACGTGCTCAACGGAACCGGCGGCGCCATCTTCCACGAAACCATAGCTGCCGCGCAGGGATCCCCCGACCCGGCGCTGCAGTTTAGCAACACCGCCGGAAACACGGAGCTGTCGCCGGGCGCGACGTACGTGGTGGCGGCGGTGCCGACGGACAGCAGCGACAACCGGCCGATCGAGGCGACCACCTTCGAGGTGACGATGGCGGACAGCGGGCCGCCCGTTCTGTCGGGCTTTGCGGTCTTCGGGGACCCCACCGAATCATCCTTCGTCGTCTCATGGGCCCTGACGGACACCGGTGACTATAACAAGGGTGAGGAGACGCCGCTGACGATCGCGGTGTTCGCCAAGGGCGGTGCGCCCGAGTCCTTCCAACACGTTATCGACGGCACCGCCGCCGACGACATCCTGCTGTCCACGACGGTGGCGGACGGGACGGGCGAAACGGGATACACCTTCGATGGGGAAGACGCCACCGCCGCTCTGGAGCCGGGGAAGCAGTACGACCTGGTGGCGGTGGCGCAGGACAGCAGCACCAACATCGCCGGTGCCACGATCGCGCTGACGATGGGCGACACGACGGCGCCGACGCTGTCGGGCTTCGCCGTTAGCGGCGACGTCGGCGACGCCAGCTTCTCGGTGACATGGAGCCTGAGCGACACGGGCGACGACAACAAGCGAGGACAGCGGGAGACCAGCGATCCCGCGGTGAACACCGCGCTCGCCGTCGCCGTCTTCGCGGCCGGCACTACGCCCACGCTGAACGACGTGCTCAACGGCACCGGCGGCGCCATCTTCCATGAAACCATCGCCGCGGCACAGGGATCCCCCGACCCGGCGCTGTCGTTCAGCAACACCGCCGGAAACACGGAGCTGTCGCCGGGCGCGACGTACGTGGTGGCGGCGGTGCCGACGGACAGCAGCGACAACCGGCCGGCCGCGGCGACCACGTTCGAGGTGACGATGGCGGACAGCGGGCCGCCCGTTCTGTCGGGCTTTGCGGTCTCCGGGGACCCCACGGAATCATCCTTCGTCGTCTCCTGGGCCCTGACGGACACCGGTGACTATAACAAGGGTGAGGAGACGCCGCTTACGATCGCGGTGTTCGCCAAGGGCGGTGCGCCCGAGTCCTTCGAACACGTTATCGACGGCACCGCCGCCGACGACATCCTGCTGTCCACGACGGTGGCGGACGGGACGGGCGAAACGGGATACACCTTCGATGGGGAAGACGCCACCGCCGCTCTGGAGCCGGGGAAGCAGTACGACCTGGTGGCGGTGGCGCAGGACAGCAGCACCAACATCGCCGGTGCCACGATCGCGCTGACGATGGGCGACACGACGGCGCCGACGCTGTCGGGCTTCGCCGTGAGCGGCGAAGTCGGCGACGCCGGCTTCTCGGTGACGTGGAGCCTGAGCGACACGGGCGACGACAACAAGCGAGGACAGCGGGAGACCAGCGATCCCGCGGTGAACACCGCGCTCGCCGTCGCCGTGTTCCCGAAGCCGGCCGAGGGGGAGGACGGCCCATCGGTGGACGACGTGCTGAACGGCACCGGCGGCGCCATCTTCCACGAAACCATCGCCGCGGCACAGGGATCCCCCGACCCGGCGCTGCAGTTTAGCAACACCGCCGGAAACACGGAGCTGTCGCAGGGCGCGACGTACGTGGTGGCGGCGGTGCCGACGGACAGCGGCGGCAACGGGCCGGCCGCGGCGACCACCTTCGAGGTGACGATTGTGGACACCGGGGAGCCGGATCTGGAGCTGGCGATCGCCACGAACGAAGACGGGGCGGCCGTCATCGGCGAGCAGTCGTTCCGGCTGGAGTGGACGCTGTCGGACGCCGGCGACGCCAACCTGGGCGAGAGCACGAAGCTGACGTTCGTGGTGTACGACGTGTCGGACCTCGGGGAGACCGATCCGAGCGACGACGAGGTGGCCGACATGGACAGCTCGGTGTCGGGGTTCACCTTGGGGCAGGAGGTAGCCAGCGCCGAGGGCACGGCGGAGACGCTGGACGTGTCGAGCGCGCAGCTGGCGCCGGCGACGGAGTACCGGCTGATCGCGATCGCGGAGGACATCAGCAGCAACAGGAAGCGCGTGTCGGTGGACTTCTCCACGGTGGACGTCACCGCGCCCTCGCTGTCGGACTTCCGGGCGGAGGAGAGCGGGGTGGGGGAGTACGTGTTCGAGCTCAAGTGGACGGCGCTGTCGGACGTGGGCGACGCCAACAAGGGGGAGGACACCACGCTCTGGATCGGCGTGTACGGCGAGGGCGCGGAGGAGCCGAGCAAGGAGGAGCTGACGGGCGACGCGGCCGGCGACCAGGGGAGGGTCTTGCGCTACGAGCTCGCGGGGAGCGCGGTGGACAGCGTGCTGGTGGGGGACGCGAACGACCCCGCGCTGGAGCCGGTCACCACGTACGAGGTGTACGCGCTGCCGCAGGACTCGAGCGGCAACGCGCCGGCGAGCCTGAGCCACCTGACGGTGACGACCAAGGACATTTGGGCGCCGTTCCCGGACTCCACGGTGCGCCTGGGCGAGGCCCACAACGTCTGGAACAAGGGGGTGGGCCACCAGGTGCCGGGCAACCAGTATGCCTTCACGGCGCGCGTGGTGGTGAGCATCCGGGAGGACAGCAGCGGCATCATCCTGGACGCCGCCAACGGCTCCGTGGGCACCGTGCTGTACGTGCACGACGGCGATCTGTGCCTGACGTTCGGCGACTTCGAGAGCGACGCCTCAACGCTCACCGTGTCCCCCGCGCCGACGGGGACCAACCTGGTGGTCACGGTGTCGGTGGGGGGCAGGCGCGATGTGGACGGGGTCGTGACTCCGGCGCGCGCCGCCGTCTACGTGAACGGCGTCAAGCAGGGCGACCCGTCGACGGACATGATGAACTCCACCGCGGTGGTCGTGGCGGGCAACGGCGGGCCCGGGGGGAACGGCCTGGGGCGGGCGTGGAGCGGGCTGCCGGCGGGGCTGCCGGGCGGGTGGGAGGCGGCGGGGGACGGGGCGTACACGGAGCGGATCCACGGCGCCTCGCTGTGGTGGGGGGCGTGGATGCCGGAGCTGGGCGACTACGGGCCGACGATTTCCAACGTGACGGTGGAGTCGGGCGAGCAGGGCGGGGCCTCGGTCACGATGAGGCTGGACTTCTCGGCGGTGCTGCTGCCGCTGAAGGTGATCGGGGACGAGGCCAGCGTGACGGTGAGGCGGCTGAACGAGGTGGTGGACGAGGCGACGGAGGTGGCGTCGCTGAAGCTGCTGTACGGCGAGGACCCCGACGTGGCGGAGGCGGCGCAGGTGGACGTGCCGCCGGGGGCCGAGTCGTACGTGTTCGCGGGCATGGACCAGTACACGGACGCCTACTTTTGGGTGCGTGCCACCGACGCGTCGGGCAACGTGATGGAGGCGGTGCCGTGGGAGAACGCGTCGCCGGTGTTCGTGGGGGCGCGGCTGGAGAAGGAGCTGGCGGACGCGAACGACCAGCTGGTGCTCAACCGCGACGTGCTGTACTTCAAGGGCGTGAACGAGAGCGAGGGCGAGGACGACAACAACGGAACTCACGTGACGTTCCAGGACTGGGGGGAGAGGTACCCGGTGTGGATCCAGTCGGGGACGTGGTCGATGTCGTTCTGGATCAAGCCCGACCGCGACGCCCCCCCCGACGACGACTCCTTCGACCCCGACATCGACGACCGCGACATGCGCTTCTTGGAGATCCGGGCCCCGGGGGACGACCCCAACTTCATGAACGTGGACAACCGGTTCACGACGCTGGACAACCAGGGGGAAGGGATCTACACCACCAACCTCGTCAAGGGCGAGTGGTATTTCTATGCGATAACCGCGACGTCGGACAGGATAACCATCTACTCGAACGCGGGGCCGGACGAGAGCGGGGAAGACTACTCGCCCAAGGCCTTCCTGACCGCCAACCCGCCGCCCAAGGACATGAACTTCTCCGGCATGACGGGCGAGGACATGATCGTGGGGAGCAAGTTCAGCCAGTCGACGCAGTGGATCGGCTGGGCGACGAAGATCTACTTCTCCAACAGGTCCATCCCCCTGACGGAGGCGTACCAGCGGTTCATGGACAAGCCTAGGTAGGTGTAGGTAGGCGGGCCTAAGTGTCGGCCGCGGGCGGCGGGGGCGGGGGCGAGGGCGAGGGATGTCGGCGCCGAGCGTTGCTGGAGGCGCGGCTGCGGCTGCGGCAGCGGAGCGCGGCGATCGGGGGAAGGGGAAGGGGAAGGATGCGGCGGTGCACGAGTGCGACAGGTGCGGGAAGACGATGGCGCGGGCGGACAACATGGCGCGGCACCGCCGCACCTGCGCGGGCGACAAGCGGGTGTGCCGCTGCTGCGGCGAGCGCTTCCCGGACGCGCGGAGCAAGTACAACCACTGTCGCCGCGGGAAGTGCCAGCCGCCGGCGGAGCCGGAGGCGGAGCCGGAGTCGGAGCAGAAGCCGGCGCCGCCTCGGCCTCAGCCGGAGCCGGAGCCTGAGCCGGAGCCTGAGCCCGGGCCTCCGCAGCTGGTGACGGTGGGGACGCAGACGGCGGGGGGCGGCGGCGGCGGGGGCAGCACCGTCATCAACAACAACAACAACAGCACCAGCAACAACGTGACCATCAACATCAACGGCCTGGGGCGGGAGGACGTGGGGCACATCCTGAGGAACAAGCGCCGGATGGACGACTACATCCGGTCGGTGTACATGGCGATCCCGCGCTACATCCGCGACGTGCACTTCGACCCCAAGCACCCGCAGAACATGAACGTGCAGTGCACCAACCTGCGGTCGCCGCACCTGCGGGTGTTCGACGGCAAGCGGTGGCAGTACCGCGCGAAGGACGAGGTGGTGAACCGGATGCTGGAGCGGGGGCGGGACGACCTGGAGGAGCACGCGGACAGCGGCGAGTGCGGGGCGCCCACGGTGTTCGTGCGGCGCTTCAAGGAGTCGCTGGAGAAGATGTTCCCCGCCAGCGCGGAGATGCGGGCGGTCACCCGGGACGTGGGGCTGGTGATCATCAACCACAGCCGCAGCCGGGGGCGCGGCGGCGGCGGCGGCAAGGGGGTTGCGGAGTAGTCCCTGTAAAAAAAATCACCGACTGCTGATGGTTGTGCAGCGTGGCAAAAAAAGTGCACCGAACGAATTGTATTTTACAAAAACACGTTTAGCTAGGGCCGGCGGCGCCGGCGCGGTCGTGCCACCGTTGGAACTCCTCCAGGCGCGCGGGGTCCCCGTTCGCGGCGGCTTGGAAGTCGCTGGCGGCGGCGGGGTGCCACGGGCACCCGTTGGCGCGCGCCCACTGCAGGACGTGCAGGTGGCCGGCTCGGGCGGCGGCCTCGCATGTGCCCAGCCACTCGCAGCCCTGCTGGCGCGCCCACTGCAGCACATCCAGGCGCCCGGCCTTGGCGGCGAACTCGCACATCTCGTCCTCCAGGGGGCATCCCTGCGCGTGCGCCCACTGCAGGACGCTCATGTGACCGGCGGCCCCGGCGGCGCAGGCGGTGGTCAGCCAGGGGTAGCCCAGCCGCCGCCCCATCTTGAGCAGGTCCAGGCGGCCTGCGGTCGCCGCGAGGATGCAGATGTCCCAGGGTAGGGGCGCGCCCCGTCGGTGCGCCCAGATCACGCACTCGAGGTGGCCGTTCTTGGCGGCGTAGTTGCAGACGTCGGGGGCGTCGATCGGGCAGCCGCTGTCCGCCGCCCACTGCAGGACCTCCAGCCGGCCGGCCGCGGCGGCGGCAATGCAGGTGTTCTTGTGCCAGGGGTGGCCCTGCTCGCGGGCCCACTTGAGGACGTGCAGGTCGCCGTTGGAGGCGGAGTAGCCCAGGACGGAGCGCCGCATCGGAATTCCCCGCGACGCCAACCACTGGAATACTTCCAGGTGGCCGTGCTGCGCGGCGTGGAAGTAGCAGTCGCGCGCGTTGACGGGGTGGCCGCCCCGCCAGAGCATCTCCAGCGTCTCCGCGCTGCCGGCGCCGGCGGCGTTGGGCGCCAGGAGGTTGTCGTCGTGGGGGCACCCCTGCGCCAGCGCCCACCGCAGCGCCTCCGTCCGGCCGTGCTCGGCGGCGGCGGTGGTGGTGTCGTAGTCCCACTCGCACCCGCGGGCGCGCAGGAGCTGCAGCGCGCCCAGCTGCCCCTCCCTGGCGGCGGCTTCGCAGCAAGATTCGTCGGAGGGGAAGCCCTGGTCCAGCAGCCACTCCAGCGCGGGGAGGTGTCCGCCCGCGGCGGCGTCGGCGACCAATGCCTCCGGGGCGTGCCCGGGAGTGAGGCGGGGGCGCGCCCAGCGCAGCACCTCCAGGTGCCCGCCCTGGGCGGCGGCTTCCGCGACGGCGAGGAAGGAGGACGCGGGATGGGAAGCGGGGGGGTCCAACAGCCACTGCAGCAGGGCCAGCTGCCCGTGCCTGGCGGCTGTCGCCAGCACCAATGCGTCGCTGGCTGAGCGCCCTTCGCCCGCCCACCGCAGGACCGCGCGCTGGTCGGTCTGCGCGGCCTGTTGGCACGCGTGGCTGAGCGCGGCGTTGGGACAGGCGTTCTCCAGCCGCTGGCGGAACAGGAGGTCGCAGGCGGGCAGGTTGCCGTGCCTGGCGGCGGCGCCCAGCAGGCGGAGGGCTTCTGGGACGGGCAGATCGCGGGCCGGCTGCTGTAGCTGTAGCATGTGGGCGAAGGCGTCGCCGGCGGCGCCCGACTCGCGGGCGGCCTCCTCCGCGGAGATCTTGGGGGGGTCGTGTTTGAGGGCGTCGCAGGCGCGGAGGTTGGGCAGGGTGCGTCGGAGCGCCCACGCGGAGGGTGCGGAGAAGGCGACGAGCTCGTAGTCCACCATGTGCTGCAGCAGGTCCTTCCAGGACCCGACGTCCAGCATCGGCGTCGCGGGGAGTTGGGCGCTGGGCGTTTCCGGTTCCATGGCGACTGGACAGGGCTGGGCTGAGCTGTGATGGACTTGCTTGCTTGCTTGCTGGCTGGCTTGCTGCGGCTCCCTCTGTCTGCCGAGCCGGCGACGAAGGCGACAGGCGACGTGACGGAAAATGACTAGTTGAATGTACGGATTGTACGGATCGGTGACATGTAAAAATGATAAGACTGGATTTTATTACAAAATTAAAAAACTGGCAATAATTGCGGTGGCAGTCGTCTGTGACTACTGCTACTGCTGGCGGTGGAGGCGGGCGGCCCAGCGCTCGATCTCCTCGCGGCGCGCGCAGTACGGGGCGACCTTGCCGTCCCAGGGGCAGCCGGCGGCGTGCGCCCACTGCAGGAGCTCCAGCTGGTCCTCCTTGGCGGCGGCGGCGGCGGCGTCGCCCCAGGGGCAGCCGCGCTGGCGCGCCCACTGCAGGAGCTGCATCCGTCCGTTGGCCGCCGCGAGGGCGCAGAGGGAGTCGGGGAGGGCGGCGCCCTGGGCGTGCGCCCAGTAGACGCACTCGTCCTTGCCCCGCCCGGCGGCGGCGACCAGGAGCTGGTCCATGTCGGCGGGGCAGCCGCTGGCCAGCGCCCACTGCAGGGTCTGCAGCTGGCCGGCGGCGGCGGCGGCCTCGGCGGTGCCCTTGTCCCACTGGCAGCCGCGCTCGAGCGCCCACTGCAGCACGTGCGTGTGGCCGCCCGCGGCGGCGGCGGGGCAGACCAGGGAGTCGATGGGGAAGTGCTGCGCGTGCAGCCAGTCCAGCGTCTCCATGCAGCCGGCCCTGGCGGCGCGGAAGTAGCAGACGGAGGCGTCGAGGCCGATGCCGGGCACCGTCAGGTGGATCCACTGCAGCACGGGAATGTGGCAGCGGATGCTGGCGTACAGGCCGAACCGGTCGCTTATGGGGCACCCCTGGGCCAGCAGCCACTGCGCCATCTCCAGGTCGCCGTGCAGCGCGGCGGCGTCCGTGGTCGCGACGTCGAAGGGGCATCGGTGGGCGCGGAGCTTCATGAGCGCCGGCGCGTGGCCGTTCCGGGCGGCGGCGGTGCAGCAGCCCGGGTCGTGGGGGTTGTAGTCGTTCGAGAGGAGCCACTCCAGCACGTGGAGGTGGCCGCCCGTGGCGGCGGCGAGGAGCACGGTGCCGTCGGCGCGCAGCTCCCTCGCGCGCACCGCGTCCGTCCAGCGAACCACCTCGAGGTGGCCCGCCTCGGCGGCGGCGCGCGCGATGCGGGCGTAGGTTTCGATGCAGTAGTCCTCCGTGCGGCGCAGCGGCATGCAGGCCTGCAGCAGGGCCAGGTGGCCGCGCGCGGCCGCCGCTTTCAGCACCTCGGGCAGGAACACGGGGCTGGGCGCGGCCTTCTCGGCGATCCCGGCGGCCCAGCGCATGACGCCGATGCGGTCGGCTTCGGCGGCCGCCAGGCAGGCGCGGCGCAGCGCGGTCTCGGGGCACGCCTCTCGGAGGTGCCCGCGGAAGAGCACCTCGCAGGCGGGCAGGTTGCCGTGGCTCGCGGCGATGTCCAGCATCCGCAGCGCGCCGGCGTTGTCGAGGGTCGGCAGCTTCGGGGACAGCATCTCCGCGAAGAGGGTCCCTTCGGCGCCCGACTCGCGGGCGGCCTCCTCGGCGCCGACGACCTCGCCGTCGACGACCTTCGCCTCGCGGCGGGCGCGCCAGATCCCCGGCACGGCGCGGCTGAGCGCCCACGCGGAGGGGCGCGAGAGCTTGATGACGCCGTAGCAGAAGAGGTGCTGCAGCAGGTCGGCGGCGTTCCGGTGGCCGGGGGCGCTGGTGGCGGGCTTCAGCCTCTTTTTCGCGGGCGTCGGAGCGTCCATGGCGGCTGACTGATAACTAGAGAAGCGGAATCGCGGCGAGCTTTGTCGCGTCGCGTCGCGTCGCGTCGTGTTGCGTTTGTGTTGTGTTAGCAAACAGTACGGATATCAGTTTTTTTTTGTTGGCGGGCGGGCGCAGGCAAGATCGGGATCAACATTCCCGAGGACTCGCCCAGACCGCGAGGAGTCATTCCACCATATCTCACCACCACCACCACCACCACTACCACTACCATTACCACCACCACAGCCAGATCCGGGGCCTCCCGCAGCCACGCCACGCCACGATGTCTTCCTCCATAATCGTCGCAACCTCGCGAATCACCGCGTGCTCTATCGGAGGAAAAGAGTACAGCTCTGAGATCTACGGAGACACCATCTCCACGGAGACCGAAGAGGTCACACTGAAGGGATCTGTTACCGGGGGAAGCGACAAGGTTATGCACCTGGCGTACTCCGACAACATCCCGGTCCTGGTCTGCCTCCACCACGGCAAAAAAAACTACCTCCCGTGTCCCATAGGCGTGGGGTTCATCACCCAGGTGCGCCCGGGATCCACCACGAAACACGAGTTCAAGGTCAAGTTCTACATAGTCTTTGGTTTTCGAGGCTTCACCAAGGCGAAGACCCAAGCCACCAGGGGGCACTGTTGGATAAAGCGCCAGTTCCTGAGGACCCACCGTCTCGTGCCTCGCACCAAGAACCACATGCGCTGTTTCATGCACTGCGACCTGGAGTAATTTTCAAAATTATGTAATTTATAAAATTTCAAACCCTCGTGTGCCCGGACATTTTTCAAGAGCTTGAACGAACAATAAGTGCGACTATTCGTCGGCCAGGAACTCGGCGTACTCGGCGAGCACGGACTGCAGGCGGGGTCGCCCGGCGAGGAGGTGGCCGAACGAGCGCTGCATCTTGGCGCGGAACAGCTCGTCGGGGGCGGGCTCGCCCTCGGGCCTGCGCCTCTTGGCCTTCTTGCGCTCTGCCTCCGCCTGCGCGATGTCGGCGGCGAGGGTGGACATGCGCTCGTGCACCAGCTGGTCGGGCACGGCGGGGCGGACGCCCAGCACGGCCATCATCCTCTCGTGCCCGTCGAACACGCCGACCAGGCGCTTGAGCAGGCCGTCGGTGCAGACGCCCGCGGACTCGCGCAGCTGGAACATGACGATGTCCATGGTGTCGGCCTGCGGGCCGGCGCCCTGGAGGTCCACCACGCGGATGGCGGTCACGACCACGGAGAGCAGCTCCGCGGGGGTGAGGCCGAACTTGGAGTGCTTGCCGGTGACGGCGCAGATGGAGTCGACGGTGCGGAGGCAGTCTCGGACGAAGGGCTCGGGCTTGGCGCGGCTCCTCACGAAGTCCCGCACGAAGTCGATGTTGGTGGCGACGACGGCGGGGCGGAGCGGCAGCGAGCCCACCGCGCGCATGATCTTCCGGAGGTTGCTGTGCGTGCCGTCGGTCACGCCGCTGGAGTGCACGTTCTGCGCGTCCCTGTACACCGCGTTGACGGCGGGCCGCTCCTCCACGAACACCACCTCGTTGCTGTCGGCGTTCGCCCCCTGCTGCTGCTGCTGCTGCTGCTGCTGCTGCGCCCGCTGCTGCTGCCGCCGCTGCTCCTGCATGGCGCGGCGCCGCTGCAGCTCCCGAAGCTGCCGCTGCTGCTGCTCCTGCATGGGGCGGCGCCGCTGCTGCCGGTGTTGCTCATGCTGCTGCTCATGCGGCTCCTGCTGCTGCTGCTGCTGCTGCTGCTGCCGATGCTGCTCCTGCAGGGGGCGGAGCTGCGGCTCCTGCGGCCGCCGATGCTGCTCCTGCGGGGGGCGGAGCTGCTGTTTCGCGGGGGCGTCGGGGGGCGTGGTCGGCGCGATCCGCAGCCTCTGCATCAGGTAGGCCAGCGCCTCGCTCACGGTCGTCTCCGCCGGCTTGGCGATGGCGCCGCTGTCCCGCAGCTCCTTGGTCTCTCGGCAGTAGGCGCCGCTGCCCTTGCAGGGGCACAGCTTGAGGCGGCAGAACCGGCAGACCTCCGCCGCGTTGGCGCGGGGCAGGGCGGGCGGGTTGCCCAGCAGGTGGCGGCACCGGGTGCACCGGGCCAGGGACTCGATCGCCTTCGCCTCGCTGCAGTACCTGCAGGGGCGGCCCTTGCCGCTGGCGCAGCCCACGCCGTCGCGGGGCTCCCCTCGGGCGAATACCAGGTCGCAGGTCATAGCGGTGGCCGATTTCGCTGCCAAAAAAAAGAAATAAATGAATAATGAGGCTGGCGGCGCCGCCCTATTTATTCCATTTCCCTTTCCCCCGAGAGTACGGGTACGGTAATACGGCGGCGAATCATCGGGCCGGCAGCATGTCGAGCAGCTCCGCGTCGGTGGGCTGGGGGTCGCCGGGGCGCAGGAGCACCAGGAAGCTGGTGCCCGAGCAGGTGTTGAAGCGGGCTTTCGTGCGCGCGGAGCGGACGGCGAACGCGTCCGGCGCCTGGTCGAACGCCGGCCACTGCAGCAGCTGCGGCGGCGGGGGCACCAGCGCCAGGAGGCCCGCGGTGGTGAGGGCGGCGGGGCCGGGGCGCAGGAGGATGAGGTAGCTCTTGTTCCCGCCGGCGGTCTGGCTGCGCATCTGCGCGGGCGCGGACCGGACGGCGAACATGCCCGCACGGTCGGCGTCGGGGGGCGCCTGCTCGAACTCCGCGTCCTGCAACAGCTCGGGCGTCCGGAACTCCGCGGTGACGGGCGCGCTGAGCAGGTTGGCCGGCGCGCCGAACGCCTGCGCGTCGTCCTCGGCGGCCGCGTAGAAGTAGGTGTCGCTCTCGCGGGAGAGGCCGGGGAAGACGGCGGCGCTGTGCGCCCCGGGGAAGGCCTCGGTGGCGGGGTGCTGCAGCAGCGCCTGGCGGAAGAGGAGCGGGTCCGCCGCGTGGTCCGCCAGCGGGGCGTCGGTGACCAGCGCGTGCACGCGCGCGACGGAGCCGTGCGCGCCTTCGTCCTCGAACCGCCACTCCGCGCGCAGCGCCGCGCCGTCGGGCGGGGCCAGGGAGACGGAGGAGTGCACGGCGCGCGGCGGCGTCTCGTCCAGCGTGGTGGCGTCCAGGCCGGGGAAGGACACCGCCCTGCCGGAGCGTTCGACGGCGGCGACGTGCACGGTGTACCGCGAGGTGTGCGTGAGGGGCTGCGCGCCGCCGGGGCCGTAGAAGCGGGTCACGGTGGCGGTGCCGGGCCTGACCGCGTCGCCGAGCGCCAGCACCTGCGCGTGCGTGGGGGCGGCCGGCCGCCGGGGCGGGCTCGCCGCGGACCAGCGCGCCGCGTACGCGCGCAGCGACCGCAGCTGCACGTCGTACCGCACGTCCAGGAGGAAGTCGATGGCGTCGGCGCGCCGCGCGGTGACCGCGAGCGGCGACGCCAGGAACTGGTCGCCGTTGGCGGTGCGGAAGACGGCGACCGCGCCGGTGACGACCTCGTTGCCGAACATGTCGCGGGCGCACGCGTAGCAGCGGTACTCCGTCCCCTCCAGCAGCCCCTTGAACGCGACGTCGCGCTCCACCACGGTGGCGCCGCCGGGGTAGACGTGCCCTCCGCCGCCGGCGGCCGGCGCGGGCGCCAGCTCCTCCTCCCCCTGGAAGTCGTCGGCGGAGTCGGGGGGCTCGAGCGTCGCCGCGACCGCCGCCACGCGCAGCGACGCCACCGCGGCGACGTCCCGGGCGCGCACGCGCAGCGCCGCCGCGGACAAGCCCACCGACAGCACCTGCGCCGTGACGTCCGGCGGCGCGGCGTCGCCCACCTGGACCAGCGGCGGGTCGGCCGCCTGCCCCACGTTGGCCTGCCCGTCCACGGCGACGGCGTGCACGCGGTACGCGCCGGGCCCGGCGACCGGGAAGGAGGCGCGCCCCAGGGGCGCCGCGCTGTGGAAGTCGGCCGCACCGGTGGCGATGTCCGACGGCGGCATCGCGGCGCCGCCGCCGCCGCCGCCCTCTCCCGGCTCGGGCACCGCCGCGACGTAGAAGCCGGCCACGAAGTCCGAGTTGTCCCACGTCGCGTAGTCGAAGTGGAGGGAGTAGACGCCGGCGGCGAAGGACCAGTCCACGGCGGTCTTGCGGCGCACCTCGGGCGGCACGGTGTCCCATGTCATGCCGCCGTTGTTCTGGATCGCCAGGGGCGTCACCACCGGGTGCGAGACGTTGCCGCCGCCGTCCACCGCCACCAGCGCGAAGCGCAGCGGCGCCCACGAGTCGCGCGTCGCCACGTTGTAGACGTGCAGCTTCGCGCCCGGGCCCGCCGGCAGGTCGACGGCCGCGCCGTCCTTCAGCAGGTCGGCCGCCTCCATCGGCGCCTCCGAGCGCGTGACCAGCATCGCCACGCGCGCCACGCCCGAGTGCGCGTCCGCGGCTTCGTAGGCGACGAGCACCTCGCCGGCGGGCGTGGCGCGGACGGAGGTCACGGCAAGCGTGGGCGGCGTGACGTCGTAGGAGCGCAGGGGCAGCGTGATGAGGCGCGGCTTGGCGCCGGGGGCGCCCTCGGCGACCAGGTACACGAAGCCGTCGGAGTACTCCGCGACGTCGCGGCCCGGGACGCGGAAGGTGTGCGACGTCGGCGCCGCCGCCGCCGCGCCAGCGCCGCCCGTCGCCTCGGGCTTGCTGAACGCCAGCGACGGGCGCGCCCGGGCCAGCTGCACCACGGTCGCGGGCTGCAGGTCGGGCAGCGCCTGCGGGGAGTAGTGCATGTGCAGCGCCTCCGCGTCGCCGCCGACGCCGCCGCCGCCCAGCAGCCCGCGCAGGGCGGCGTTCACCAGCAGGTCGTTGGTGTCGGGGTCCACGTACGCGAAGGCCGAGACGCCGGGCGCGGGCTGCGCCGCCTCGAACTCCACGGCCGCCAGGCCCACCACCTCCGCGAAGCCGCCGTTCACCTTGACCGTTTTGCCGGACACCAGCGGGATGTGCAGCGTGACGCTCGAGGCCACCGCGCGGAAGACGTCCGCCTTGAAGGGCGTGCGGTGCTCCCACCTGCCGCCCGTGTCCACCTGCAGCGCGGCGCCCTCGGGCTCGTCGTCGAAGGACAGCGCGAGGCGGCGCGGGCAGAGCGTGTGGCGCTGGTAGGAGAAGCCGTATGTCCAGAGCTTGTTGCCGGGGTGCAGCACCAGGCGCGCGAGCATGAAGGGCTCGGCGAACTCGAAGCGGATGTCCACCGCGCCGGAGGTCTTGCGCTTGCGGAACGCCTGCAGCGTCCACGTGGGGCCGTCGTCCCGGTCGCCGTCGATGAGGCTGGAGGGGTGCCACAGCTGCGCGGCCTGCCGGAACTCGCTGTCCAGCCCCTTGGGGAACACGTACGTCGCGCTGGTCGGCTGGACCATCTACGAAAGGGGGGAGCGGGGGGGATCGGGGGCTGCGCCGATTCTGCAGACCGGGCAGAAATAACGTGCCGGTGAAGGTGCACGGTGCGATGAGCGATGCGCGCGGTTGGTCGGGGGGAAAATTAAATTACAGATTTTTTACAGCATGAGCGAGGGCCGCCACAGGGCGCGGCAGTAGCGCTCCAGCGCGATGAAGACGGTGGCGTCGGGCAGCAACAGCGTGGCCTTGGCGCGCGTGAGCCCCGAGTACAGCAGCCTGCCGTCGCAGGGGAAGCTGCACTCGTTGGCGGCGAGGATCACCTCCTGCACCTCGTCGCCCTGGTACGAGTGGCACGTCTCCGCGTGGCCGGGCCTCAGCGCGGAAGCGGGCAGGGTCGCCGAGTGCGCCTTGCCCTCCACCTCGTACCTCTGCTTCTTCCTGTCTACCCCAAAGACCACGCCGAAGTCGTTGCGGTTCAGCGCGCAGTCGGCGTCGGTCCTGTCCGCCACCACCACCTTCTCGCCCAGCTGCGGGGGCAGCCTGCGGAGCGCCGCGCGCCGGTCGCCGGCGTCGGGCTTCTCCAGCGCCGCCTTCACGTCCGGCCCGGCGATGACGCCCTTCGCCGCCAGCTCCAGCCGCACGGCGGCGTTGAGGTCGTCGATGTTGGGGCGCGCGGGGTTGGTGCCGTCGCGGTTGGGGCACAGGACCTGAACGTGCATCTGCGCCTCGCTCAGCGAGCACCCCCGCGCCGCGGCCTGCCGCCGCAGCGCCTCCATGTACAGCCGAGCGATGCGCGTGCTGATAGATGATCCCTCTCCGCCCTGCGTCTCGGCGCCCGCGACGACGACGCCGTCGCCGCCCGCCAGCGCGAGCGCGACGGCGGGCATGCGGCCGCGGCGCTCCTCGTCCCCCTCCGCGTCGATGACGGCGCGCACGGCGGAGGCGAGGCGCAGGACGCCGCCGCCGCTCCTCCGCACCGCGGTGAGCTCCGCCAGGCCGCGGCCGCCCCGCCAGCGCCGCGCGATGCGGACCGCGCCGTAGAACGCCTCGCCCCACGCGATGCTGGGCAGCTGGGCGTAGTCGCCCACCAGCAGGACGGCCCTCCCCTCGAACGCGTCGAGCAGGGCCGCCATGTCCGCGGCGCCCACCATGGAGGCCTCCTCCACCACCAGCACCTTGGACTGCCGCGCGAGGTCCCCTGCCGTCGCGAACAGCAGCGACGCGATCGTGCGAAAGTGCAGCGTGCCCGAGTCCACGTGCACCTTCAGGTCCTCGAACCGGCCCAGCAGGCTGTCGCGCGACATCGACAGCGCCTTGTGCGTGACGGCGCAGACGGTGGTGGTCAACCGCCCGTCCAAGTCGCGACTCCGGACCTTGTGCACAAAGTCGCCCGTCACGCGCGTCTTTCCCGACCCCGCGGCGCCCGCCAGCACCGCCACGCCGCGCGCGTACGCGGCGCGCGTCATGATGCGGAGCGCGCGGGCCTGAGCGCGGGAGAGGCCGTCGTCATTCGCCGCCGCCCCCGTCGCCGTTGCCGCCGCCCCCGTCGTCGTCACCCCTTCACCATCGTTCTCGTCGTCGTCGCCGCCGTCGTCGCCGTCGCTGCCGTCGTCGCTGTCGTCGCCGTCGTCGTCGCCGTCGCCGTCGTCGCCGTCGTCGCCGTCGTCGTCATCGCAGTCCTCCTCATCTTCCGACCCGCGCGCCCCGGCCAGCGTGCGGTCGATCCCCGCCTTGATCCTGTTCGCGAGGTCGCGCTCGACGGCCACGCGGTCGGGGCAGAACACCCTGTCGCGCAGGTACCGGAAGCCCGCGGCGCGCAGGACGTCGGCGACGGCGGCGTCGCCCCCGGCGGTTTTCGGGCATCCGGGCGGGACGGCGGCGTCCAGCGTCTTGCGGATGAAGGCGTGCAGGCCCGAGTCGATCGGGACGCTGCTGGCGGATGTCTTGCCGATCTCCTCGCGCGCCAGGAAGGGCGCCACTTTCCGCATCAGCTTCGCGGCGACCATGTGGCGCGGGACGCCGCCGTCGCGCAGCCGGAGCGCCGTGAACTCGATGGCGAAGGCCAGGCTCCAGGCGCCGGTGCCGTGGCCCAGCATGGGGTCCTGCAGCACGCGGTGCAGCCCCCGGTCGAGCTCGTCATCGCTGTCGCTCTCGCCGCTCAGCTGCCCCCACGCGCGCATGTGCTCCTCCTTGGTCCGGCGTTTCTTCTTGTTGCTGTTGCCCGCGCCGAAGAGGTCGCGCTCGGGCGTGGCGGTCCAGCCGGGGTTCTTGCGCTTCAGCCGCTCGGCGTCCAGCGTCCGCGCGCTCCACCGCACGCTGTACATGCTCTCCAGCTCGCGCACCTGCTCGGGATCATTCTGCTGCTTCTTCGGCCGCTCCTGCCGCTCCTTCTTCGGCTGCTTTTTGGCGACGCCGCCGGCGGCGGGCCGGGCGAGCGCCGGGAACGACCGGACCCCCGACGAAGAAGACGAGAAGAGCTTCATGGCGGCCGAGTGCGCGCTGCGAATGTGCGTCGGGAAGGAGGCGGTGAGGGCTTTATCGGCTCGGCGGGCACGCCAGGCAGTGGCGCTGGCGGTCGCGGTACACGGCGTCGTAGGCGCCGGTCGCCTCGTCGCCGGGCACCACGAATATGACGGGCATGCGCAGGCAGCAGGCCAGGAACTGCGCGTCCGCCTCGTCCACCGACACGCGCGCGGCGCCCGGGAAGCGCGCCAGCACGTCGGCGTCGATCCTGTCCGGCTCGGCGTCGGGGTCGGCGATGGCAAACAGCGCGCGCGGGAAGCTGCCGGGCGCGCCGTCGCGGATCTCCACCGTCATGAAGGAGGCGTGCAGCAGGGCGTCCCTCGCCACGGCCGGCGCCCCCGCCATCACCGCCGGCGCGGCGGGCGGCCGCGTCACCAGCTGCACGCGCCCCAGCGCGCCCTCGGGGCGGAAGCGGAAGGCGAGCGGGCGCGCGGCGCCGGGGGCCAGCACGATCCTCGCGCCGGAGGAGGAGGGCGTGGAGGCGGCGCCGGCGGCGGCGCGGGTCGCGACGGGGACAGGCATCTTCGCCCCTGCGATCCTATTGCTGGGATCGGGACACAATATTTTCGGGATCCCCGGCGAAGGCGCGGCGGGCTACTGTCTTCCCAGGAGCACCCACTCCCCCGCGGACACGCACACCCCGCCGTTGGACGCGGCGTGCGAGACGATCCGGTAGTGCTTGTACGCCCCCGGGCTGTCCAGCGCCGCGTCGAACAGGTAGGCGTTGCCGTCGTCGGTGGCCGTCAGGTCCGCCTGGAACTTGGGGTTCCCCGCCCTCTGGGCCGGTGTGACCGCGGCGTACGTCGCCCCGCTGTACGCGCCCAGCGTCACCCACGGCCCGTCGTTGCGCCCCTGCACCTCGAACGCCCACAGCGCGTTGCCGTTGTCGTGCCACACCTCGTTGGACCACAGCCGGAAGCGCACCGCCGTGTCGGGGGCGGGCAGCTCGACGGCCAGCCACTCCGGCGACCCGTCGGCGGCCCACCGGGCCGACGCCCACCCGCTGCCGTTGGCTACGTTCCGCCCGTCGAACGCGCGCCACCCCGTCTGGTCGTACCGCCACGCGGACGACCACGTCACCGAGCACCCGGCGCTGTTGGCGGAGGTCAGCGCGGGCACGATGCTGCGGAGGGCGGGCGTGGTGTGGCTGCCGATGGGCACGGGGCCCGGGCCGCCGCCGCCGTCGTGGACGACCTCGAGCCAGAAGTGATAGGTGGTGAGGTCGGACATGCCGCCGGCGGTCACGACGGCGCCGGACGCCAGGTACCGCTCGATGCAGGCGTCGTCGCCGTCGCCGTCGCCGTCGCCGTCGCCGTCGCCGTCGCCGTCGCCGTCGCCTTCGCCGTCGCCGTCGCCGTCGCCGTCGCCGCCGGGCGCGGCGCCGCGCAGGGCGGCGTGCGTGACGTCCTCGAAGTCCTGCGGCACCGCGCCTGGGTCGGTGCCGCGGTACAGGCGGACCTCGCGCACGCGCTGCTCCGCCATCGATCGTTTCTATTCTTGACTCTTATTTTTTCTGGGCGCGCGTTTTTTTTTCACGCCCTTGGAGAAAGCTCCCGCTGCGCTTTGGCCCCACCCCCTCCCTGCCATGAGCGCCGCCGCCGCCACCCCACCCGCTCCCCCCCCTCCCCACGCACTCGTACTTCGTGAACCGCCAGCGCCTGATCGCGGCGTCGCCCGCCACGGACCTGAGCGGCACCGTGCTGAGCCAGCTCGCGGACGCGGGCGGCGACCGCGCGCGGTTCTTCTGGAACAGCGCCGACGGGCGGGCGTCCACCGGGCGCAGCCTGGACGAGGCGAGGAACTACATGTGGAAGATGGCGAGCCGCCGGCTGCTGGTCTTCGGCTACAGCGGCGACAAGCACATCGTCTCGCACGCGCGCGACATCGAAAAGTTCGAGGAGGCGGGCTGCCGGCGGCTGCGGGGCGACGACGCCGCCGCGGACGCGGAGTGCCGGGCGCCGGGCTTCATCCACCCGGGCCTGTTCCGGGGGCTGCCGTACTACAAGGGGGAGAGCAACCGGGCGGGCGAGCGGCCGATGCGCGTGCCGGTGCCCGTGCACTACACGATCCTGGACCCGCTGCGCTACGACGACGCGGGGACCTTCATCGTGCGCGGCGACAACGTGCACCGGACGGCGTACGAGTACGAGCATGGCGCGTCCGTGGGGATCCGGCCGGACATCCACATGCTCGCGGCCTCCCTGGCGCGCCTGACGGACTCGCTCGTGACCGCCATGAACGCGCGCGACGGCCGCGCCTTCCTGCGGGCCTTCAAGGACACGGCGCTGGCGATGGAGAACCGGCACCACCGGTCCGGCCGCTTCGGCGACGTCAACGTGCTGTACGACGCCGTGGACGCCTTCGAGGCGCTGCTCACGCGGACGTACGCCGTGGACGGCCGGCGGCTCCACTTCCCGGGCGCGCTGAACGAGGCCGTCAAGTACCTGGCGCGCTTCCGCAGCGACGCGCGCCTGCAGGACATGTACGCGCAGTCGATGGTGAAGCTGCGGGACCTGGAGGCCGCGCTCTTCTCGCTGTTCTTCTACTACGAGCAGCACATGCACAGCTGCGGCGTGGTCCCCCCGCGGACGCGCAACATCGCCATCTACCCGCCCGGCGCCGAGTCCCTGACGGTCAGCCCCCCGATGCCGCCGCGGCCGCTGCCGCCGCCGCCCCCGATGCCGCTGCCGCCGCCGCCCCCGATGCCCGGCTACTACTCCTCCTACCCCTCCTACTCCTCGCCCCCCGGCGCCACCACGTCCTCCGGCGAGTCGGGCAGCGGCGCGTGGGGCCCCTACTACGACTCCTCCTCGCCCGAGCACGACAACGGCTACGACGACGGCCGCGGGGACCCCAAGCGCCGGCGGTACAGCGGTGGCGGCGGCGGCGGCTTGGGGCAGTCGCTGATGTCGGCGGGGCGATCGTTCTGGAGCACCAGCGTGGGCCTGTTCGCGGTGACCGTGGTGAGCAGCGTCCTCGGCGCGTTCGTCCGGTGAGATAACTTCGCTGCGGGTACAGTCAACCCAGCAACCAAGCAGGCATGGCGGACGAAGCCTCGGCGGCGGAGCAGCTGAAGGCGTTCATGCGCCACTACTACGACGCCAAGGTGTACGTGCCGCTGGAGGACGACGAGATCATCTGGGACGACCCCGGGGAGGCGTGGGCGGGCGACGGGGACGAGGAGGAGGCGGAGGATGGAGCCGACGCGGGCGGCGGCGATGAGGGGGAGGAGGAGGAGGAGGAGGGCGGCGACGCTGGCGAGGGCGATGCAGACGCGACGCGGGGCGGCAGTCGCCCGGCCGGCGCGCCCGTGGTGGGGTTCCGGCGGGACCTGAGGGGGGCGCGGGACGGCACGAAGGGCGCCGGCGTCGATGAGGAGGAGCGCGAGGTGGAGGAGGAAGAGGAAGAAGAAGAAGAAGAAGAGGAGTGGGATGGGGAGGGTGAGTTGGAAGAGGAGGAAGGGGATGTTGGTGGGGATGAGGTGGTGGGAGGCGTCGAGGACCGGGAGTGGGACGACGAAGCCTCGTCGGCGCGCGGGGAGGTGGCGCTCATGGCGCTGGAGGACGCCGCCGAGGACGCCGAAGCCATCGATGCCATCGCCGGCAGGCTGGGCGCGTCGCGCGCGGAGACGGTCGGCACGCTGTACATCTCGATGGACGATCACCTCCTGAGCGAGGTGGTGGAGCACGCGCTGGCCGTGCCCGTGCCCTCGCCCGTGGAGGACGCGGCGATGGAGTCCACCTACCGCACCTACTACGCGCACGGGCTGTGGAGGGCGGTGCAGGCGGCGGCCAACGACATCATCGGCGTCGACGAGACCAACGGAGAGGTTGAAGAAGGAGGCGACGGTGACGGCGGCGGGGAAGAAGGGGAAGACGAAGGCGCGCCGCCCGCCGCGACGGCCTAGGCGCCGGGAACTCGGCCGATCGGGTGACCGCTCGGAGTTTGCCGGCTGGCGAACTCAGGTAGATCGGGTGACCGCTCGGAGTTTGCCGGCTGGCTGGCGAACTCGGGGGATCGGGTGCGCGCTCGAGTTTGCCGGCTGGCTGAAAAACTCAGGTAGATCGGGTGACCGCTCGGAGTTTGCCGGCTGGCTGGCGAACTCGGGGGATCGGGTGACCGCTCGAGTTTGCCGGCTGGCGAACTCAGGAGATCGTGTGACCGCTCGAGTTTGCCGGCTGGCGAACTCAGGCGATCCGGTGAACGCGACTAAATTCGCGACAGCGGGCCGGTGAGGGCTTGCACGGCGCACATATACGGGGGCATGTTCTTCTCCTTGGCGATCTCCACGCACCGGTTGAAGTGCTTCTTGTTGTCCACGTACTTGCCGCCGTACTGGTTGGAGTTGATGCGCACGCAGTCGGCGGCGTTGCCCATGATGCAGCTCTGCACGCGCTGGGACCTCATGTTGGGGTAGCGGGGCTTGGGCAGGCCCGCCGTCCCGCGGAACGTCTCCACCACGCCTCCGTCGTCGCCGCCGCCGTCGTCGCCGCCGCCGCCGTCGTCGCCGCCGCCACCGCCCTTCTTCTTCTTGTCCTTGCCGCCCTTCCAGATGCAGATGCCAATGGCAGTCCCGACCGCCGCGAGCACGAGGACCCCAAAGACTGCCAAAAGCACGTCTTGTCGCATATTATTTTTTAAACTACTACAACTAAAAAAATTTGATGGCCGACAGACAGAGTCGCCCGCCGCCGCCGCCTCCGCCCCCCGCGGACTCGCTGCTGCTTTTTCTAGTCGGTTTCAAGTGACCGGTTGCGCCACTTTTTTTTTTCAACAAAAACGCCACCGCCACCATGACGGTCTGCTACCGTGTGGCGGTCTCCATGGCGACCGCGGGCATGAGCATCGGGCAGCGGCGCCGGCTGGGCAGGTTCCTGGGGTTCCCCCTCAAGGGCGGCCTCACCAAGGAGCAGTGCCTGCTGGTGCTGGAGACGCTGCTGGGGGACTTCGCCCCGGGCGGCAGCCTGCAGAAGCTGGTGGGGCACGACAGGGCGCGGGCGGTGGGCTTCATCTCGACCGCCCTCACCGCGTACCTGGGGACGCCGGTGATCCCCGCGACCGTGGAGCGCATGTTCGTGCGGCGCGGCAACCAGACCCGAGCCCTCACGGGAACCGCGGAGGTGGTGCTGGGCGGCAAGCCGTGGCCGCCCGCCCAGATCGTGTAGTAAAACCCTAAACCCTGTAAATTCATTTCGCCTCATTCCCGCGCCGCGCCCTGCATTAATTTTTATTATTGAAGCACGTACGCCGCGAACTGCCCGGGCAAAAGGCGATAGACTGGAACACAACAGTCAGACACCACGACCTAGACCAACCATCTCAAACGCATCGATAGAAAACGCCATGGCGCACCAGCAGCAGCAGCAGCGCGCCGCCAGCCGGTGGGCCACCGACGTGTTCACCAACGCCGGCATCATGCAGCTGGTGTTCCCCGCGTCCGGGCCCCCGCCGCCCCTGCCTCCGCGCCGCCAGCGCCAGCGCCAGCGCCAGGGCCAAGGCGTAGGCGCAGGCGGTGCCGGAGCGTCCCTGACGGCGGCCTGCCTGTCCGCCGCGATGCTGCGCCGCACCTGCACCGCGACCCGCGCGTTCTTCGAGCCCGCCCGCGTCCGCGCGCGCGCCGCCATGGCCGACGGGGCCGACGGCGACGCCGCCCTGGAGCTGATGATGACCGAGACGGCCGGGAGCGACAACGCGCGCGCCCTGTCGCTCGCGGCTGCCGGCGCCGACCGCGTGGACGTGCTGCAGCGGATGCTGGACGCGGGGCTGGAGATCGACTTCGGCGACGTCTGCGACGCCGCCATCGAGGCCGGCCGCCTGCGCGTGGTGCAGGCCTTCGCCTGCCGCATCGAGCCGGGCTGCTCCGACCCCGTGCACACGGCGGCGACCGCCGGCAACGCCGGGGCGCTGCAGTGGCTGAACGACAACGGGTGGCCTGTGCCGGACTACGTCGCCGCCTACAGCGGCAGCCACGCCGTGCTGCAGTGGTTCGCCGCGCGCGCCGGGGGCGAGTGCCCGCTGCGGTCGCCGTCGGACCTGGCGGCGGCGTGCTCCACGGCGGTGCTCAAGGCCGACACGGAGATGCTGCGCTACCTGTACGCCAACGGCGCGCGCCCCCCGACGCCGGACAGCCTGGTGTTCAGCGTGTCGTCGGGCAAGCCCGCCATGCTGGACGTGGTGTACACCGCCTTCTGCGCGGCGAACCCCGCGCCCGAGCACCTCCCGCTGTGCGAGGCCGCCATCGAGGCCGGCGACGTCGCCGCGCTGCGGTACCTGCTGGCCAACGGGCAGCGCCTCACCGCCGCCGACGTCTGCTGCGCCATCGAGCGCGGCGGCGCGGGGATGGTGCGCGAGGTGCTGTCGCACGACCCGCCCTGCGACGCCGACGTCCTGGACGCCGCGCTGGACGAGGGCAACCGGGAGGCGGTGCGCTGGGCGGCCGCCCGCGGCTGGACCGCTAAAAACTGTAATTTGTAAAAAATTATTGCATTTCCGCCGCCGCCGCCGCCGTCGCCGCCGCCAAAATGTACGGAAAAACGCGTTTTGTTTTTTTACACGGTCATTATTGAATTCGGAACAGCGGGGCGGGTGGGGCCACAGCACAGTTGTTATTCTCGAACTGTTGAATCCTTGAAAAACCCTCACAGTTGAACCGCCATGCCGCGCAGCGAGTGGGCCAGGGACGTCTTCAGCAACGCGGACATCATGAAGGTGGTGTTCCCCTCGTCCGTGGACGCGGTGCCCGTGCCGGGCCGCTCCGCGGCGCCCTCGGAGCCTTCAGGCTTCATCCCCATCACCGCGCGGTCTCTGTCCGCCGCCATGCTGCGGCGCACGTGCACCGCCGCCCGCGCGCTGTTTCTGCCCGCGCGAGTGAGACGCTATGCCGCCGTCGTCGACGCGGTCCCGGACGGCGACGACGAGGCGCTGAAGCTGATGATCGCCGAGGCGAAAGACATGACAAGGTGGGAGTGGGAAAGATGGGCGATCACGGCCGCCAAGCACGGCCGCCTCGACTGCCTGCGGAGCGTGCTCGAAAAGCACGGACCGGGAGCGTTCAACGTCAGGAAGGCCTGCGCCGCCGGGGTCAGGGCCGGCCACCTGCGCGTGCTGAAGCACCTCGCACCCCCGGTCAACAAGATGCCGGTTTGGGATGCCGCCGAATGCGGCCGCACGGACGCGCTGGACTGGATGGTCGACAACGGCTACCGGGTCCGGCAGGTGGACGTCACATTCAGTGGGACCGTCCACACCGTGGAGTGGTTCGCAGAGCGCGGCGTCAAGCCGACACAGGAAGACCTGCTCAATATGGCGATGAAAGCCATCGACTATGGCAACCTGGACTTGCTGCGATACCTGAGCGCCGCCGGCCCGTGCATTCACCCGGATCATGTGCACAGGTGCGTCGAAGTGGACAACATGGCCCTCCTGGAGTTTGCGTACACCAATCTCAAGCTCAGCGAGCTCGTCCAGAGAAACTATTATGACCCCGATATTATGTTCATTAAGTTCCCGCTCTGCAAAAGCGCCATCGAGAACAAAAACGTCGCCATTCTGCGCTTCATCTTGAACCAAGGCGACGTGACCCTGCAACCCTCGGACGTTTGCGATATGGTCGAAAGCGACCCAGAGGACGAGATGGTGTCCTTCGTTCTGTCGCAAGACCCGCCCTGCGACAATTTCCTCTTCCATTTCGCCGTGGTCAAAGGGAACATGGAGGTGTTCCGGTGGGCGTGCGCGTTGGGGTACTTCACCACCATCGGCACCGTCAATATCTTCAGACGAGGTTCTAGCATTCTCACCCTCGCCGCGAGGAGCGGGAAGCTGGAGATGATGAAGGCGGTGCACGCCATGGGCTGCCACTGGGACGCCCGGACCCTGGTCACCGCCGCTGGAAACGGCTGCGACGGGGAGGCCATCCGCTGGCTGGTGGGCTGCGTGGGATGCCCCCTGTTCGCGTCGGTCATGTCGGCCGCCATCAAAAGGCGCAACGAATCCGCCGTGGAGGCACTGGTCGCCCTGGGCTGCCCGGCGCCCGGCGCCCCTGATCAGTGATTTGTAAAAAATTGCCTGATTTGATGGATTTCGCCGCCGCCGCCAAAATGTACGGAAAACGCGTTTTGTTTTTTTACACAGTCATTATTGAATTCGGAACAGCGGGCGGGTGGGGCCACAGCACAGTTGTTATTCTCGAACTGTTGAATCCTTGAAAAACCCTCACAGTTGAACCGCCATGCCGCGCAGCGAGTGGGCCAGGGACGTCTTCAGCGACGCGGGCTTCATGAAGATGGTGTTCCCCTCGTCCGTGGACGCGGTGCCCGTGCCGGGCCGCTCCGCGGCGCCCGTGCCGGGCCGCTCCGCGCTCATCCCCATCACCGCGCCGTCGCTGTCCGCCGCCATGCTGCGGCGCACGTGCACCGCGGTCCGCGCGCAGTTTCTGCCCGCGCGAGTGACGTGCCAGGCCGCCGTCCTCGACGCGGCCCCGGACGGCGACGATGAGGCGCTGAAGCTGATGATCACCGAGGTGCAAGACCTGCGAAGCAACGCGCGATTTCGATTCGCGCAAACGGCCGCCGAGAACGGCCGCGTCGACTGCCTGCGGATTCTGCGCGCCAGGTTCGGCCCGGACGCGTTCGATGTCAAAAGAGTCTGCCGCGCCGCCAAACAGGCCGGCCACCGGCACGTGGAAGAGCACTTCAGCGCCAGAGAAGCCGCGAGAGTGGGCAACACGGACGCTCTGCAGTGGATGCTGGACGCCGGCGGCTTCCGGGTCCGCTACGCCATGGATCAATCAAAAGACATCGCCACCTTCGAGTGGTTCGTCGACCGCGGGTTCAAGGCGTCAGAGCATGATCTGGATGTCTTGTTCCATCAATTCATACGGACACGCGACCTGCACACGCTGCGCTACCTGCACGCTGCGGGCGCGGAGATTAGCCACCGGCAGCTAAGAGAGGCCGCCTATGTTGGCAACCTCGAGGTGCTGCAGTTCGGCTTTTCCGAGTTTTACAATGCGGTGTACAATGCGGAGTTCCTGCTCGGCATGACTTCCTTCTGCTACATCGCGATCAGACGCAACGACCCCGCCATGCTGCGCTTCTTTCTGAGCGTCGGCCGCCCCATGGATGAGTTCGACGTGGGACAGGCCCTCCGGACCGGAGGCGAGGAGCTGGTGTCCGTGGTGGTCGCGCACGACCCGCCGTGCAGCGCGGAGGTATTTCGCAGCGCCGTAGAAGGCGGCAACATGAAGGCGATCGAGTGGGCGTCCGCGCGGGGGTGGTTCACCGCCGAGGGCACCCTCACCGCCGCCGCGCGCGGCGGGAACCTCGCCACGATGAAGGCTCTGCACGCGATGGGCTGCCGCTGGGACGACTCCACCCTCTCCGCCGCAAACCAGAGCGGCAACGCGGAGGCCGTGCAGTGGCTGGTCGAGATGGGCTGCCCGTTCGGATCGGATTGACTGTCACACTCTTTGCCATCGAAATACTGCACACGGCGCCGTCGGGCGCAGACTCCTCCAGCATCGCAGCGGAGGCGAACTCCATGGCGAGCACAGTTTCTTTTTTTTTACAGTACAGTGTAACTATTTTTCAACCTACTCATCCTCCTCCTCCCCCTCCCCCTCCTCACTCTGTCCCCCGAGGCCGGGGCAGCCCGCCGCGCGCGCCCACGCCGCCATCGCCGCGTCCCCCGACCGCGCCACCTCCGCGCCCACGCCCTCGTCCCACGGGCACCCCCGCGCGCGCAGCCACTTGAGCGCGTCCAGGAAGCCGCCCGTGACGGCGCTCCGGCAGGTCTCGGCGCTGTCCGGCGCGACGCCCGCCTCGTCCGTGAACCACCGCAGGACGTGCGTGTTGCCCATGCGCGCGGCGTCGTTCAGGCACGCCGTCACCAGCGCGCTGTCGCGCGGGCAGCCGCGGCGCCACAGCACCCGGAGCACGCCGGTGGCGCCGCGCCGCGCGGCGCAGACCAGCATGTCGCGCGTCATCGCCAGCGCGTCCACGGAGCAGGCCCAGTCCAGGACGTCGGGCCGCACGGCGGTCACGGCCACGCGCATCACCGTCTCCACGTCGCGCGGGCAGCCGCGGGCGTGCAGCCAGCGCAGCGCGTCCAGGTGCCCGTTGCCGGCGGCCTCCAGCGCGGCGGCGGGCGTCAGCGGGCAGCCCTCGTCCAGCAGCCAGCGCATCGCGTCCAGGTGCCCGCCGGCCGCGGCGTGCGTGAAGGTCTCGCCGTCCCAGGGGCAGCCGCGCCGGCGCAGCCAGCGCAGGAGGGGCATGTCGCCGTTGGCGGCGGCCGCCGCGGGGGCGCCCTCGTCCCACGGGCACCCGCGCTCCAGGCGCAGCCACACCAGCGCGCCCGCCCGGCCGTGCGCCGCCGCCTCGGTGCAGACGCGGGCCTCCCACGGCAGCCCGCCGACGTCGTGCAGCCACTCCATCACGCCCACGTGCCCGCGCGCGGCGGCGAGGAGCATGTGCGCGGGCCGGGGCTCTCCGCCGGCGGCGGCGGCGGCGGCGGTGTCTCGCAGCCAGGGAAGCAGCTCCGCGTGGCCGCGGTCCACCGCCATGTCGATGGCGCCCTCCAGCAGCCGGGCGACCGCCGCAGCCGCCCCCGCCGCCCCACCTTCCGCCGATCCCCCCACCTCCTCCGCGATCCACTGCATGACTCGCAGGTGCCCGTTGGCAAGCGCCTGCCGGAAGTGCGAGACGCAGGGAGGGCGCGCGCCCGGCAGCTCGCGGACCCACCGCAGCGCCTCCAGGCGCCCCGCCGAGGCGGCGAGGAACATGAGGGTGTCGCAGTCCCAGCGGCAGGCCGCCGCCTCCGGCGCCGCCCGCAGCCAGCGCAGCACCGCCACGCTCCCGCCCGCGGCGGCGTCCGCCGCGACGCCCCTCCGGAGCCGAAGCCGCCGCCGCCCTCCGCCCCCCTCCGCCACCGCCCAGCGCAGCAGCGCGAGGTGCCCGCCGCGCGCGGCCTCGTCGCAGACGCGCTCGTCCGCCTCGCACCCGGCGGCGATGAGGCGTCGCAGAACGGCCAGGTGCCCGCCGCGCGCCGCGGCGGCGCAGGCGGAGGCCACCGCTGGGCAGCCCGACTGCAGCATCGCCTCCACGGTCGCCAGGTCCCCCCGGCCGGCGGGGCCGACGATGGCGGCGGGGCCGCAGGGGCAGCCGCGCACGCGCAGCCATCCCAGCGCCGCGACCTGGCCCGCTTCCGCGGCGGCGGCGCAGGCGTCCTCGCTCCAGGGGCACAGCAGGTCGCGCAGCAGCTGCATCGTCGGCATGTGGCCCCCACCCGCCGCCGCGGCGAAGGCGCCCGCGTCCAGCGGCAGGCCTTGGTCCAGCAGGCAGCGGAGCAGGGCGCCGTGCCCGCCGGCCGCGGCGGCGGCGGAGACGCCCGGCAGCTCGTCGATTCTGGCGAAGAGGTCGTCGCGGTGGTGGCGCAGGACGGCGGCGCAGGCGGGCAGGCAGCCGTGGCGCGCGGCGACGCCCAGGACGCGCGCGGCGGCGGAGGGGTCGCGCTCGCACGCCTCGTGCGCGACGATCGCGAGCGCGTAGCCGTCGTCGTCGGCGTCGGCACACGCGGCGGCGGCCTCCTGCAGGCTGGGGCGCCGCAGGGGCGGCCGCACGAGCGCGGCGACGGACTTGCAGGCGCGCCGCGCCATCGCGCCCGTCAGGGGCGGCAGCGAATCCCCCAGCGTCTCCGCCACCAGCTCCAGCACCTGCTGGTCCATCGGCGGCGGCGCGTGTGTGAGTGAGTGGGAGTGAGTGTGAGTGAGTGTGAGTTAGTGTGAGTGACTGTATCGCCCCGTCGGCCGCCTCCCTTTCAAAAAAAAAATTAGGCGGCGGTGGCGGCGAAGCCTGGCTACTACGCCTGCCCCTCCGCGTCCAGCTCCTCGAAGAAGCGGCGCATGTCCTCCTCTGCGACGTGGACGGTCTGCTTGTACTCGCGGGCGCGGCGCCGGTCCTCCACCAGGATGGTGAGGTCCAGGAGCGCCTCGCGGTCCTGCCGCGCGCGCTCGGCGTCGGCGGACGCGAGCAGGGCGGCGAGCTCGGGGCGGGCGCGGACGCCGCCGCAGCGGGACACGACGAAGAGGCCTCCCCGGGGCGGGGGCGGCGCCGCGCCGCCGAGGCGCGCGTCCAGGAGGAGCGAGACCGCGGCGCGCGCGCTGGCACCCGAGGCCTCCAGTTCGCGCAGGAGCGCGCCGGCGGCGGGGCACCGGAACGCGACGGCGCAGAAGTACACGAGCGCCTCGCGGTTGTCGCCGCGGGCGCGGGACTCGTGGGCGGCGAGGACGGCCTGGCCGCCGGGGAGGGCGGCCACCACCGCGCGCGCGTGGCGGACCACGGCGCGCAGGAAGGGGGTCACCGCCTCCGCCGAGTCTTCGGGGGCTGAAACGTTGGGCGTTGGAGTGGCCGGCGGGGGGCGTTCTCGGAGGACGCCTTTCCCGCCGACGGCGGGGACGGGCACGGGGGCGCGAGGAGCGGGCAGCATAGTACTAAAGTAGCGGGCGGGCGTCGAGTTCGGAGGCACACTTTCGCTTTTTTTTGAACGCTTTGGTGGCAGCGGCGACGGCTGCGGGATTCAAAAAATCTGCGATGGTCGCGCTGGTTTCGACCGCCGAGGCGTGTTTGGTGGAGATGCCGGGGCCGCCGCCCCGGCGGGGCGCGCTGCCGGTGGTCGCGGTGCCGGTGGCGGCGATGGCGGCGGCGCGGGATGCGGAGTGGGAGTCGTTCCGGCGGACGTGGCAGCTGCCGCGCCTGTCCGAGGCGTACTGCCTGCCGTGGAAGAACTACGTGTGGTGGGCGGCGCCGGAGGCGCGCGCGCGGCTGCTGCGCCGGCTGCGCCGGTGCTGGGCGAGCCCCGGCCTGGCGGCGGGCGACATGCGGCTGGACGCGCGGGACGCGGGGCGGACCTGGGAGCAGGTGTTCGCGGCCGTCATGGACGACTGAAGCGTGGCTCTATGGGAATTAATTAATTAACACGGTACCCGAGGCGTCCAGGCTGAAGGTTTCGCCGAGAGCCGTGGAGAACGAGGCGGTGAAGAATAGCATGTGCGAGGGCAGCGAGAAGGTGTACGTCCCCGCGGTCAGAACCCGGTAATACACGTCTGCGGGGCCCGGTCTGGCCAGTATGTCTGACCTAGATTCGATAAACGTGTAATTACTGTCTGATCCGGGATCCACTTTAACGCGGTACACGAACCCCGGCGAGTCGACCGTGACCGTCAAGTCACCGAAGACTCCCGCGCTCACGGGGACGCCGTCGAGGAAGGCGGGGAGGCTGGGGGACAGGGATTCGTACACGCTGCCGGAGCCGCCCTGGGAGAGCCCCGCCTCGGCGGTGACGGTGGTCCCGGAGACGGTGGTGACGCCGAAGCCGTCGGTGACCGCCGGCGGCGTGACCTGCTCGCCCACCGGCACCACGCCCGACGACCGGCCCACCGCGTCGATGGCCTCCAGCCAGAAGTAGTACAGGGTGTCGGGGTCCAGGCCCGCGACGTCCGCGACCTTGTCGGAGTAGGAGTAGACCTCGCCGGGCGTGATGGCGGAGGAGCCCTGCGCGTCGTCGCTGAGCAGCTGCGGCAGGATGTCGGTGAAATTGTGGGTGGCGACGGAGGGCACCGCGTCTGCCGTCTTGACGGCGAAGAGCCGCATCTGCTGGAAGCCGGTGAAGCCGTCGACGGAGGCGGGGGTGGCGGAGCCGCTCATTGAATGTATGTTTACTAGCCGGGGTGGTTTTTTTTGGGGTCAGTAGCGGTCCGCGAGGAATTCCACTATGCTCTCGACGTCTGAGTCAGACACATAGTAGGAGACGAGGCCGAGCGCTTTCAACGAGGCGCCTTCCATGACGTGGGACGCGAAAGCCGTCTCGCTGTTGTCGTTTTCGTCAATATTGGTGACGTTGCGCCGCACCTCTGTGCCGTTTTCGTCCCACACGTCCCACCTTATGGTGGACGCGTTTTTCCGCATGATAACGATATGGTACGCGTCCGAAAGGGGGTTGTATGTGTACAAGTACGTGTTCTGTGGGAATGTGGTGATGTTGCCTTCGAAAAACCTGATCCCAACGTTCTCGTTGGTTCCGCGGTCAAGGACCCTCCCCTCACTGGCAGTTCGCCGGTACACTGCGTACTGGGTGTACCGGCCCGGGAACGACAAGCTTGCGTAATCAAAAGTCATCCTTTCGTTAGCGGAGACCGTCAGGACTCCGGATTCTAGGGTGTAGCCGCCGTTGAGGACGTTGTTTTGGTCGGCGAAGTCCTGCTCGTCGGCTGCGCCGGCGATGACGACGTGGGTCCCGACGAGCGTGGTCGGGTCTAGTCCGACGCTGTCGCCGACAACGGTGTGTGAGCCGACGCGCTGCACGCCGGAGGATTTGCCCACCGTGTCTACAGCCTCCAGCCAGAAGTGGTGCGGGCCGGGTGCCAGCCCGGCGATCTCCACGCTGCGCCCGAGGTAGGTGTAGACCTCGCCGGGCGTGATGTCCGCGCCGGTGCCGGGGCCGTTGTCGGCCAGCAGCGCCGGCAGGATGTTCGTGTAGGTGTTGGATCCGACGTTGGGCTCCACGTCCGGCGCGGCGGTGTCGAAGAGGCGGATCTCCTGGAACCCGTTCATTCCTTCGGAAAGTAAGAATATACCACAAAAATCTCCGCGGGAACGAAACGGAGATGGCGAGGGGCGTGGCGGCCGTGGCTGGGGGCGCGGTGTCGCGGGAGGAGTACGCGCGGTGGGAGCGCGAGGTGATCGACCGCTTCTACTCCGAGCCGCCGCCGCCGTCGTCGATGGGTCGGGAGGCGCCGCCGCGAGTCGTCGTCACGCCGCGGGCGGGGGGCAAGCCCGTGCACGCGCTGAAGCGGAAAGCGGTGGTGTTCGCGGACCTGGTGCTGCGCGACGGGCGGTCCGCGTCGGCGGCGACGGCGGCGGCGGCGGCCGACGGGGGCGCCCTCCTGGCGCCCAGGCGGGACGTGCGGCTGTACCACGCGGGGCTGGGGCGCGCGGACGGCGTGGCGGCGGGCTTCGACGCGGAGCGGGGGGCGTGGTACCACCCCGCCGCGGACACGGGCGGGCTGACCAACGTGCGGCAGGCGGCGGGCTCGGAGTTGGCGGGGGCGGCGGAGGGGGCGGGGGCGGCGGTGGGAGGCGTGGCGGGGGCGGTGTCGCCCGCGGAGGCGGCGCGCCTGGCGTTCGACGGCCTGCGCGCGGCGTCGCGGAAGCCGCGGCTGCGCGGGCCCGTGCGGCGCGACCTCGGGCGGTGGGTGGCGTCGCTGGCGTCGGTGTGGGCGCGCCGGGGGTCGCCGTTCGCGGGGGCGCGCGTGCGCGTGGCGGCGCTGCCCCCCGAGCACCGGGTGCTGGTGTCGGCGGCGACGGTGCGGCGCGCGACGGGGCGCTACCTGGTGCGGGAGTTCGGCGGCAGAGGCGTCGGGTCGTCGGCGTACGCGCGGGAGGTGCCGGAGTCGGGGCCGGGGCCGGCGCTGTACGCGGCGGTGACGGCGGGGTACGTGACGCCCAACGTCACGTCGGCCAACGTCCGGAACGAGTACGAGCCGTATTCCTCGGCGATCACAGCTCCTCCGCCACCTCGCCCAGCAGCGCGTACCCGCCCCACCCGCCGCCGACCGCGACGCCCAGCACCATGAGCACGATGCCGGTGATCTTTTTCCACTGCTGCTGGTCCTCCTCCTCCTTGCGGTCCTCGGCGTTTTTGAGCGCGTAGCCGCCCACGAAGAGGCCGGCGCCCACGAGGCCGAAGATGACGGCGGCGAAGAGGCCGCCCAGGCCGAAGGCGAAGGCCGTCTTGACGGTGGCCCAGAAGCCGCTTCCGCCGCCGCTGCCGCCCTTTTGCTTGGACATGGGGGGTGGTGTGGGTTTTTGTGTCAATGCGCAGGAAAAAACGCGGCGCCCGCCGCTGCCGCCGCGGCCTACCCGACGGCCTCGGGGAGGAGGAGGAGGTGCGGGGGGCTGCGCGCGGCGGGGAAGCGCGCGAGCAGCTCCGCCAGGCGCGCCTGCTCCCACGTCGCGGCGCGCGCGCCGCCGGGCGCGGAGAACAGGGCGGCGGGGCGGTAGACGCAGTTGAAGACGGCGTTCTTGAGCTCCAGCTCCTGGAGGCGCCACTCGGCGGCCTCGAGCGGGGGGGGGCCGGCCGTCGGGGGCGGGCAGCCCGAAGAGGCGCATCTCGGCGCTGGTCTTGGGGTGGTAGGCCTGCAGGAGGAGGCGGCCGGGGAGGTAGTGGAAGGCGCCGGGCGGCGGCGGGGCGCCGGCGCTGTCGACGTACCGCAGGCGCGCGTCGTCGTCGTCGTAGGGCATGCGGAACTTGAGGGAGAAGGCGCGGGGCTGCAAGACGCGCGCCCACGCCTGCTGCTCCAGCATGTCGCGCGCGACGCTGGCCTCGTCGTTGGTGGTGCGGACGTCGGAGACGAACAGGACGCGGGCGACGGTGGCGTCGCGCCGGAGGGCTTCGGCGAGGTCGGCGGCGTCCTGGCGCCGGAACCAGCCCGCGGCGCCGGTGCGCACCACGGCGCGCGTTTCGGTGCCGTGGGAGGGGGGCGGCGGCGGCCAGGCGGGGCTGTTCTCGCGGGTCTGCGCGTGCACGCCGGCGCCTGTGGGTTTGAGCAGCTTGATGGCGAGGTCGCGGACGCCGGGGTCGGGGTCGTAGAGGACGAAGCGCATGCGGGGGGCGGCGCGGGCGGCGACGGCGGCGGCGCGGGGGGAGGCGCCGACGTAGACGAGGACGGTGCCTTCGCCGTCGGCGGGGGCGGCGGGGTCGGCGAGCGCGTAGGCTTGGAGGAAGGCGAGGAGGGCGAGGACGAGCTTGCGCTGGCCCATGTGGCAGTTGGCGGCGGCGCGCTGGGCGTGGCGGGGGGAGCGCTGGAGGTCGCGGAAGGTGGTGCCGGGGGGCGCGAGGGGGTGGAACTCGTCGAGGAAGTGGAAGTGGGGGATGGGGCGGAGGTGGGAGCGCGCGGCGGCGGCGAGGTCGGCCCCGAGGGCGTCGCCTGTGCCGAGGGCGTCGCCTGTGCGCTCCTCGTCGTCGGCGCTGCTGGGGTCTGTCATGGTCGTGGCGGTCGTCGTCGTCGTTGTCGGCGTTCGTTACCCCGCAGCGCAGAAAAAACGGGCGTGGTTTCCCCCGGCGGAGGATTTTTTTTTCGGTTCCTGAGGATGATTTTTTCATTAAAAAAGATATGCCTCGCTAGCTGATATCTATCCGAGCTATGGAGCTGGGGGGAGGCCGGGGCAGCCGTTGTCGCGCGCCCACTGGACAAGCCGAGGCACTGCATAGGTGTTGTAGATCACGGCGTCCCTCGCGGCATCGGTCCAGGGGTAGCCCGCGTCGAGAAGCAAGCGCACGGTGTAGATTTGCCCGGAGCGGACGGCGATCTCGAGGAGGTCTTCTTCGAGGTCAATCTCTACGCCCCCCGGCTTCGCGAGAAGCCAGGCAACCATGGGGACGTCGTCATAGAAGACGGCGTTGAAGGTGGCGAAGGAATCCAGCGGGACCCCGTGCTCCACCATCCACTGCATCGCGCGCAGGTGGCCGGATTCCGCGGCGGAGGAGAAGACGTTCTCTTCCCAGGGCGCGCCGATCTCAAGCAGCCAGGCCATGACATTGACGTGGCCGCCGTAGGCGGCGTGACTCCAGGTCGAAGGGCCGAAGACGTCTCCGTGGGCGCCGGCTTCGACTCGGGCGTGCACCCATTTCAGGACGTGGAGGTGGCCTTCTCCGG
Organism: Tetraselmis chui; assembly: GCA_026401115.1. Taxonomy (NCBI): domain Eukaryota; kingdom Viridiplantae; phylum Chlorophyta; class Chlorodendrophyceae; order Chlorodendrales; family Chlorodendraceae; genus Tetraselmis; species Tetraselmis chui. The sequence continues at coordinate 161,615 of JAPMLY010000378.1, read as the reverse complement.
CCGCCTTCTTCACGACGCTCTGGGCGTCCCACTCGGCGCCGCGCTCGACCAGCCACTTGAGCATGTCGAGGTGGCCCGCCTCGGCGGCACTGTCGCACGTGCCAGACAGCGGGCAGCCCTGCTCCACGGCCCACCGAAGGGCCTCGAAGTGGCCGTGGGCCGCGGCTGCCGGAGCTACCGAGCTGTTCAACTGGCAGCCGCGGCGGTCGCGCAGCCACTTCATGGCGGTAATGTGCCCGCCAGCGGCAGCGCAGGTGATGCTGTTCGGCAGTGAGGGGCAGCGGCAGCGGCGGTCCGTGAGCCACTGCAGCACGGGCATGTGGCCGCCGCGGGCGGCGCGGGAGAACACTCGCGCGTCGAGAATGTTTCCGCGCTCGTGCAGCCACTCCAGCGCGTGCAGGTGGCCGGCTTCGGCGGCGGCGCCGGCGGCCTCCCAGAAGAGCGCCGGGCAGCCTCGGTCGAGGAGCCACTGCATGATGCGGGTGTCGCCCGCGCCGGCGGCGGCGGTGAAGGTGTCTTCGGCGAACGGGTAGCCGTTGTCGTGGAGGTACTGCAGCGCGTCTAGGTGGCGCCCGCCCGCGGCGACCGTGCAGGCGTAGCTTTCCGGGCTACAGTAGCTCGTCTCGTGCAGCGTGCGTAGCAGAGAAACGTGGCCGGCGGCGGCTCCTTTTACCACTGCCCCGTGGAAGTCGAAGAGGTTCAACAGGGCGCGGTGGTTGGCGGCCAGGCGCAGGCACGCCTGCCGGCAGCCGCGCTGGGCGATCACGCACATGACATCGAGGGCGCGCTCGGGGTGCCGGGCGCAGGCGTCGTCCGCGAGCTGGGCGAGGAGCGGTCCCGCTTCCACGTCGCGCAGGTCCACGGGGTCCGTGGGCGGGGGGATGGCGGCGGCGGTGGCTTTGCACGCGCGTCGCAGGACGACGGTACCGTGGGTCGGCAGCCTCCGGGCGTGCTTGCCGCAGAGGCTGACGATGAGGGTTCCGTTGAGGCCTTCGGGGATCATGCTGGCAGTTTCCGCTACGGTTTTTTTTTCAACCTAGGGGCTAGTAGTCGCTGTCCGGCGCGGTTGCTGTCGGTTGCTGTCCGGTGCACTGTGTAATTCAAAAAATACCGCGACCAGTACAAAAATCTAATTCTTGCCGGTACCCGTACTGCCGAAGAATGCGGCTGTTAGCATTCGTGCAGTCACCCCCTCCCCTCCCCTCCAGAATAGCCGCGGCACAACCCATTCGCGGCACGGGCTCTCTTTCGCTTTCCCCTGCTGCTGTTGCTGTTGCCACGGGTGAGAAAGAGACGAGAAACAACTCCCCCACGGCCCGTCTCGCTTCTTCTCTGTCCGTCTGCTTCTCGTCTGCAGTACGGACAGTACTTTAGCTACTGTGCTTAGTTTCGAAGTAGCGTAGCAAATCCTAAACCCGCCGCCGCCGCCGCCGCCATTGCTCTTCCCCTGTAGATTCGCTCTGCGCCGTTCCAGTTTTTTTTCGGTGGAGCGGGAGGGCTGCTACTGCTACTGCTACCGACTTCTGCCTACTGCTGCTGCTGCTTCTGCTGCCCGGGGACAGACGGGTGAGATGGCTCGCCTCCCCTCCCTGCCCGGTGCACCTCCCCGCAATGACGGCGGGTTTTTTAGCTGTAGTTAGTGCCTGTGCTTCGTTTCACCCGTCCACCAACATCTTTTTCCCTGCAGTTTTTAGCGGTACGGTTGCCCACTTGGTTGCCCAGATGGATGCCCACTTGTAGCGGTACGCTTGCACAGTAGTTGTAATGCAGTGTTCTGTTCTGCGTAATGAAGCTGGCTCTGTCGCTGCCGCTGCCACTCTCGGTTCCTTTGCGAATGGGTTTGTGGCAGCGGGAAACGGAAAATAACCCAGTCTATTTTTAGAATTCCCGCATGTACGGGTACACGCGTACTGTCTAAGTCGTGGAGGTGAGAATGGCGGCTGAGTGATTGATTGTTGTGGTGCCTGCTGGTGCAGGAGTTTCGGGGGAGGGATGGCGGACCAGGGCGTTGGCGAGGGCGAGGGCGAGGGAGTGGGCCAGGGCGTTGGCCAGGGCCAGGGCCAGGGCCAGGGTGAGACGCTGCTGTGCGAGATGGTGCGCTACCTTGTGGACAACCTCAAGTACAGATTCCCGGCGGTGACGGCGCACGCGCTGCGCCGCGCCGTGAGGGGGATTGCCGTCCCTCGGCCCGCGCTCGACTTCGACAGCGTCGCTAGGGAGCAGGGCGGCGAGGCGGACGAGGCGTTCACCGGCCTTCGCGCTGGAGGCCTGCGCGCGGCACCCGGAGAAGCACCTGCGCAGCTTCCTGCTCGCGGCTGCCTGCCCGGTCGTGGGCGCCGATGTGCCGGGTGCTGCTGGAGGCGTACCCCGAGGCGGTCGGGCGGGTGGACTTGTGCGGGGCGGCGGCGCAGAACGGGCACCGCGGCTTCCTGCTGTGGGCGCGCTCCCGCGGCTTCGGCTGGGGCAGCTCGTCATTCACGGCGGCGCGCGGCGGGCACGGGTGGCTGGTGCGGTGGCTGCACGACCAGGACGCGGGCTCCCTCGGGGGCGTCGTCAACGGCGCGGCGGACAGCGGCAGCATGGACATCCTGCGCTGGGCGGTCGCCAACGGCGGCGCCTTCGCGGACGTGGCGGCGAGCGGCGCGGCGGAGAGCGGCCACGTGAGCGTGCTGGAGTGGGCCGCCGCGGAGGGCGTCTGCCAGATGACGCCGCGGGTGCTGCGTCAAGTCGTCCGGAGCGCCTGCTTGAGCGGCCACCTGCCCGTGCTGGAGTGGGCCGTGGTCCGGCGGGGCGCGCCGGTGAGGGCCTCGGACTTTCTGATGGCTTGCAAGTGGGGGTGCGTGGGGGTTCTGGAGTGGATGCGCGCGCGGGGGTTCCGCGGCTCGGGCGACGTCTACGGCGCGGCCGCCGAGGGAACGGACGCGGGGGCGGCGGTGGCGGTGGTGCAGTGGCTGCTGGACGCCGGGTGCCCCCCCGCCCCCGCCGCGGGCACCGGGGCGACGCTGGCCGCCGTCAAGAACAAGAACGTGGGCCTGATGCGCCTGCTGCTCGCCAACCGCTTCCCGGCGTGCGCGCGCAGCTGCTGCAAGGAAGCCGCCTCCCGCGCGGACCTGCCCATGCTGGAGTTCCTGCGCGAGAGCGGGCTGCTGCTGCAGGAGGACGCCGAGGCCATCTGGCGCGCGGCCATCTCGCCGGGCGGGGAGCGGGTGGTGGAGTGGCTGGGCGGCGCGGGGGGCCTGCGCATGCCCGGCCCGGTGTCAGAGTGCGGGTGGATGATGGGCGAGGCGGCGAATGCGGGCAGCCTGGAGATTCTTCGGTTCCTGCACGCGCGGGGGTGCCCGCCGGACGAGGACATGTTTGTGACGGCGGTGCGCCGTTCCGGCCCCGGGGCGCTGGAGTTCCTGCGCTCGGAAGTGGGGTGCGCGTTCGACGAGGACGCCTTGTGCTTGGCGGCGGAGTATAGCAACCTGGAGGCCGCGGGAGTGGCTGCAGGCGAACGGGTGCCCGATGGACGACGAGACCGCGAGGAATGTGGCCTCCAGAAACGAGGAGCGGGACTGGCGCCTCGCGGACGGCGCCCGCACCGAGCGCGTCCTGCCCCTCGCGGCCGGCCAGCACCAGTAGAACTTGTAGAACCTGCAAGCCGCATTGTAAAAAAAACAGGCATGCACGTGTGTCCAGGGACTGCGACTGTGCGAGAGCATGTCCGACGCACTGGTTATTAAATGAGCTACTGCATCGGGCTGCTACAGCGGGATGCTACATCAGCGTGCCGCTACAGCAGCGTGCCGCTACAGCGTGCGTGCGCGCTGCTACAGCGTGCGCCGCGCGGCGCGCCTGCCCGCCAGGGCCTTGGCGGCGGCGACGGCCTTTTTGCTGCCCCCGGGGCACTGCGCGTCCCGCGCCCAGGCGGCGACGCCGTGGAAGCCGGCGGCGGTCGCGGCGTCCACGGTGTCGGGGCTCCACGGGCAGCCGCGCGCTCGGAGCCACTGCAGCATGTCGAGGTCGCCCCGGAAGGCGGCGCAGGCGCAGGCGTCCTCGTCCCACGGGCACCCCGCGGGCGTGCAGCCAGCGCAGGGCCTCGACGTTCCCGGCGGCGGCGGCGGCGGCGGTGGCGCCGGCGTCCCATGGGCACCCGCGGCGTCGGAGGAGCCGGAGGGCCGGCATCTGGCCGCGTCCGGCGGCGAGGGCGGCGGCGGTGGCGTCGGCGGGGCAGCCCCGGTCGAGCAGCCACTCCATCATGTCGAGGCGGGCCGCCGCTGGCGGCGCGGGCGAGGGTGTCGGCGTCCCAGGGGCACCCTCGGTCGCGCAGCCACTGCAGGATGTCCGCGCGGCCGGCGTCGGCGGCGGCGGGCGCAGGCGTCGGCGTCCCAGGGGCAGCCGCTGGCGCGGAGCCACTTGAGCGCGGCGAGGTGGCCCCCGGCGGCGGCGGCGGCGCAGGCGCTAGCGTCCCAGGGGCACCCGTTCGACCGGAGCCAGTCGAGCGCCACCAGCCACCCCCCGCTCGCGGCGGCGGCGCAGGCCGCCTCGTCCCAGGGGCAGCCCGCGCTCCCGGAGCCACTGCATGGCGCGGACGTGCCCTCCGGCGGCGGCGAGGGCGAGCGCCTCCGCGTCGGGGGCCGGCGGCGACGGCTTGGACGCCGCCCACTCCATGACGTGGACGTGGCCGCCGGCGGCGCCGTACCGGAGCGCCTCGCGCAGGGCCTCCCGGGTGCGGAGGGGCGCGAAGAAGTGCTTGAGAAGGTCCTCGCAGAGGAGGGCGACGCCGCCGGCCGCGGAGCGGCGCAGGATGTGCCTGGCGCGGTGCGCGCATCCGCCGCACATCCTCGCTATGACCGCCGCGGTCTCGGGCTCCCGGGGGGCCTCCATTTATTATTGATGCGGGGGGGATGTGGGGAATGCCGGCGGACGGGCGGGGGTATTTATTCGTGGCGGGCGACGAGGCCGTGTGTGATGCGGGTGTGTGGTGCGTGTGTGTGCCTGTGTGTGTGGCGTGTGTGTGGGTGGTGCCGGGCGCGCGCCGCACGCCCGCGGTTTCATCGCCTATAAAATTGGCGCCCGCCTACCGCGGTTTCAAACGCAAACAGTCTTCACAGCGACACCGCCCCGCCCCCACACACACGCACACCGGCTCACACAATCTCACACGCGAGTCCCGGAATGGCCGCCGCCGCCGACGACGCCGCCCCTACCGTGGCGGTGGTGTCCCGCGCCGTGGGCGCCGAGGTGGCGTTCTGCGTGCACGCCTTCGCCTGCTGCCCCGAGGCGCTGGCGCCGCGGCGGCGCCTGGACCGCATGGGTCGCGAGGAGGTGGAGGGCCTGGTGCGGGACGGCGCTGTGGCGCTGGTCTCGGCGACGGACGTGCGGCGGGCGCGCGCCTGCGGGTACTGCGCGCGGGGTGGGCCGGCCTGCGGGGGGGCGCGTCGCGGGAGTCGGTGGCGTCGTGCCTGGAGCGGCTGGGGGTGCCGCTGTCGGGCGTGGCGCGCCGCCGGGAGCCGAGCATGTTGGGGGACCTGCTGTGCCCGGAGCGCGTGGTGGCGGAGGACAACGCCTTCGCGGAGTTGAGGCGCGACGTGCCGATGCCGACGGACCTGTGGAACCCCGACAAGAGCGCGCTGTGCGTGCGGCCGGACGGCGCGGTGGAGAAGAGCGCGCTGGTGCGGGCGCTGCTGCACGTGCTGTTCTACGCGGCGCGGCCGCGGCTGGGCACGCCGCCGGCGCTGTCGAGGCACGCGGCGGGGCTGTTCGTGGAGCTGAAGCGCCGGCCGCCGGCCTCCCGGGCGGAGGAGGAGGAGGAGGCGTACGCGCGGGCGACGCGGGCGATCGCGTTCATGCCGCCGCTGCGCGATTGGTACCGACTGCTGCGCATGAACCCCGCCAGCGCCTTGCACGAGATGCCCCGGAGCGACGTCATCACCGACAAGCTGGTCAACGGCGCCAGGTCGGCGGCGGTGAGGATGGCGCTGGACGCGCTGGAGGACGAGGCGGGCGCGCCGCCGCTGACCCGCGAGAGCAGCCCGGCGTTCCTGGCGGCGCTGCGCCGCGTGCCGTCGGACAGTCAGGCGGCGCTCGTGGTGTTCTACGTGGAGGTGTGCACCCGGCAGGAGAGGGAGACGGAGCTGCTGGCGCGGCTGTCGTCGCGGCTGCAGCGCGACGCGGGGGGGTGCGCGGACGCGTTGGCGGCGGGCTTCGACCGCCTGGTGTCGTGCGTCTCGTCCATGTTCCAGGCGGGGGAGGTGGGGATCGCGAAGCCCCTGGACCGGTACGTGTGCCTGATGGCGGCGTTCGAGGGGCCGCACAGCCGGTTCAACTTGGCGCTGCGCGCGGACGAGGAGCGCGAGCTGCGCGAGCTGTGGGGGAGCCTGTAAATGATTTTATTTTAATTGAATGCTTGTAATTGAAAACTGTGACTATTTCGACCGCGTTTGCGTGCCCCGCCTTCGCCTGACCGACTCACTGCAGGCAGGCGAAGAGCTTGTTGCATATGTAGAACATGCCCGCCTGCACGAGGTTCTGGGACATGCTGGGCCAGTAGGTGAGGATGAGGAGGTCGATGAGGACGAAGAGGCAGCTGAAGCCGGCGATGCACTGCGACCTGCGGGGGCCAGTCGATTTCGGAGCCGTCGATGACGCCGCGGCCGAGGAGGACGAGGGACCATATCATGGTGAGGAGGGCGGTGTGGCGGATGGCGAGCCCCAGGTTGTCGAAGAAGCGGGGCTGGTGGGCGGCGGGGTCGCGGTGGGGGCCGTGGTGGTCGGGCATGATGATCGCGGCGATGCCGGGGGGGAAGGGCGAGTTGCTGTTGTTGTTGTTGTTGCTGTTTCCGCCGGCGCTGCTGCTGCTGCTGCTGCTGCTGCTGCTGATGCCTGTGGTGGCTACGGGCGCTGCGGTGGATGCCGCTGTCTCGACGGTCGCCATGTTGTAGGCGGGTTTGTACGCAGGCTGTATGGTGTGTAGGAGCAAAAATCTCGCGGGGGTGGTGGTGGTGTGCGAACGGGTGCGGAACGGTCAGTGGGCGCATGCTGCTGTTGCTGCTGCCGCGGCGGGTGCGATGGAGGTGGCGGAGATGGCGGGTGAGAAGGAGGATGGTGTCGCGGTCAGGAGGAGAAGGAGGTGGAGGTGGAGGAGGAGAGGGCTGGGGGGCGGGGCCGGCGCCGGCGTCGGCGTGTGCGCGGGGCGTTCATACGCGTTTTTTCGTCTAAGGATCTTCGGCGCCGAAGATGAAGGGGTAGTTGGCGCCGGCGGAAGTCTGGCCGAGAGCGATGGCTGAGTCCAGGCGGTAGCCGGAGTCGATGTAGGCCTTGAGGAAGGAGGTGGGCGCCATGTCGGTGAGCAGGGTGTCGCCGAGCACGCCGTCGGGGGAGAGGCAGACGGCGTAGAAGTAGTAGCTCACGTCGGCGAGCAGGAGGTCCTCGCCGTGGTCGCCCCTTCCGAACTCCATGGAGTAGACGCCGCCGGCGGGGGGCGCGGTGCCGCGGCCGTCGAGGAAGACGACGGAGTCGGGCTTCTCACGGAGGTAGGAGACGTACAGCTCCATGGCGGTGGTGAAGCCCTGGGGCTTGGTGTAGGCGGCGACGAGGATGGAGGGGGAGTTGGTGGCGCCGGCGGGGATGACCATGTCGGTCTCCCAGGCCAGGGTGACGTGGGTCTCCTCGGTGGCGCTGGCGTAGAAGTCGGTGAGCTCGTAGTAGAGGGTGTTGAAGCTGGTGTAGGTGGTGGTGGGGGTGAGCAGGCCGGAGGGGTGCTCGTGGTAGGCGTAGATGTGGTAGTAGGCGCCCTCCTCGAGGGTGACGCCCATGTTCTGGAAGGTCATCTCGTTGACCTCCATGTCGATGTCGAAGCTGTTGTCCAGCGTGGTCTGCCCGACCGTCTCGACCCGGGCGCGCGCCTCGAGGGTGGTGCAGCCGGCGACGGGGAACGACTGGGTCCAGACGCCGGGCGCGAAGCCGTTCTCCTGGGTGTACGCCCACACGGTGCCGACATCGCGGGGGTTGAAGTACACGGCGGCGTTGGCGCTGCCGCCGGCGCCGGCGACGATGGTGTTGTAGTCGTCGGCGACGCCGTTCTCGAGCGAGAACTGCAGCGTGGTGTTGAGCATGGTGTTGTGGCTCACGACGAACTTGTAGCGCTGGCCGGCGATCAAGGCGAGGGGCGGGGTGAACACCAGCTGCCCGCCCAGGTCCGCGGGCTTGGTGACGGTGTGCACGTTGAGCGTGTCAAACCCCGTGACCTCGCGGTACACGACGAGGGAGGTGGTGGAGGAGGTGGCGTCGCTCTCCAACCAGCTTAGCTTGGCGTCCTTGTACACGATCTCCGAGGGGGAGAGGCCCTTCACGGAGTACTTGCCGGGGGTGACCTTCTCGATCTTGTTGGCCACCATGTTGGGGACGTCCTCCTCGTCCAGGTCGGTCACGAAGAAGCTGTACTTGGCGCCGGGCACGAGCTCGTACTCCCCGAGCTGCTTGGACCCGAACTCGTACGTGGTGGCCATGGTGTCCGTCAGCAGCACGGAGCCGTAGCTGTGGAGCGCGTCTTTCACGTCGGCGGCGCTGGGGTCCTCGGGCGTGATGTAGTCGTGGCCGGGGACCAGCAGGTTGCAGTCCGACCCCACGTTGACGTACGCGGTGACGACGGTGGTGAAGTCGGGGTGCTTGCCCAGCCAGGCGGTGTGCACGGTGGTGGTGGTGGCGCCGGGGAGGGAGGGCTGGTTCATGCCCTCGCCGTGCCCCTTCATGATGTCGATGTCTCCCTGCTCCACCACGCGGTGGTACATCTGCATGTTGCGGAGGACGCCAACGTACCCCTGGTCGTTGATCAGGGTCTCGCCCAAGGAGAGGCCGCCCACGACGATTCTGTCGCCGGACAGCAGCTCCTTGAAGAGGCGGGGATCCAGCGGGGTCAGCAGAGGGTTTCCTTCGGAGTCTTCCTGCGCGGTGTTCAACTCCATGACGCCGTCGACCCAGCCCCTCCAGTGCAGGCCGTCGTAGGCGACGGCGATGTGGGTCCAGTTCACGCCGTCGCGGATGACGCCGGTGCCGGGGGCGCCGTCCAGCTGGCTCGTGTACGTGTTCGTGCCGTCGGTCACCATCCAGCCTTCGATGAGGCTGTAGGTGGCGACGCCGCTGAGGTCGATGACGGTCTGCTCGGCCGTTCCGGCCGCGGGCTTGATGAACATCGAGATGGAGAACACATTGCTCTTTACCAGGTCCCCGTAGAAGTCGCTGACTGTGTCGAGCTGGGCGAAGTTGAAGTAGTTGTTGCCGTTGAAATCGATGCTGGTCGGTGCTGTTGTCATGCTGGCTTTCGAGGGGCGACGATGTGCGGGGTGGGGGTTGGGTGGGGTTGGGTGGGGTGGGGCGGGGTGGGGTGGGGGGAGAGGTGGAGGGGGGCGGAAGTATACTTATTAAAAACAAAAAAGTATTGTCAAGATTTTATTTTTCCGGATTTGAACGGATGGGTGCGTCTGGCGCGTTTGGGGCGCGGCGAGCGTCAGGAACAAAAAAAATCCTGTCTGTCTAGCGGCCCGATCAGACTTCGGCGCCGGTGATGATGACGGGGAAATTGCCCTGGCCGGCGCTGGCGCCGCCGGCTTCCCCGATGGCGGCGTCCAGCCTGTGGCCGGAGTCGACGTAGGACTTGAGCAGGGACGTGGGCGCCATGTCGGAGAGGACGACGGGGGAGACGACGCCGGCGGGGGAGACGCAGGCGGCGTAGATGAAGTACCGGACGTCGGAGAGGAGGGGGGTCTCGCCGTGGGAGCCGTCGCCGAAGGCGAGGGAGGTCAGGCCGGCCGTGCCGCGCCCGTCGACGTACACGGCGGAGTCGGGTTCGCCGCGGAGGAAGGACTTGTACAGCTCCTTGCCCTGGGTCCAGCCCTGGGGCGTGGTGTAGGCGGCGATGATCAGCGAGGCGGAGCCGGGCTGCTGCGACTGGGGGATGGGCTCCTCCGTGGTCCAGGCGAGCGTGACGGCGGTCTCCGTGGTCGCGGCGATGTGGAAGGACTCCAGGTCGTAGTAGCGCGTCTGGAAGCTCACGTGCGAGGTGGTCGGCGTGAGCATGCCGTTGGGGTGGTCGTTGTAGGAGTAGACGTGGTAGAACTGCCCCGCCTCCATCTCGACGCCGTGGATGGGGACGGAGAAGAAGGTGGTGTTCTCGGGCACGCAGACCTTCTCCAGCAGCTCCGTCTGCCCCGGCGCGGGCGCCTCCCAGCCGGCGTGCGCCTCCAGCGTGGTGACGCCCTCCACGGGCACGGCCGCGGTCCAGGCGCCGGCCTGGAAGCCGGTCTCCTCGAGGAAGGCCCACGCCTCGCCGCGGGCGCGGGGGTTGAAGAGCGTGCGCGCGCCGCTGGTGCCGGGCGCGTGCAGCGTGATGGTGTTGTGCGGCGCGGTGTCGCCCTCCGCGGTGGAGAACTGCAGCGTGGCGCCCGCCATGGTGGGGGAGCTGACGTCCAGCACGACGCGGTCGCCCACGCGCAGGGGGCCCAGGGGCGGCTGGAACTCCACGGGGCCGCCGGCCACGGGGCGCGTGGCGGTGTGCGTCACCGCCGTCGACGCGGCGTCGGTCTCGCGGTAGAGGGCGAGGTTGGTGGAGCAGGCCGCGGGCGCGGCGGGGTTCCAGTCCAGGCGGTAGTCGTCGTAGCTGACGTTGGAGACGGTCACCCCCTTGACGGAGAACTCGCCGGCGGTGACCACGTCCACGGGCTGCGCCAGCGACTGCGGCTGCCCCGTCTCGTCCAGGTCGACGACGTAGAAGCGGTACTCCGTGCCCGGCAGCAGCGCGTGCTCCGCGCGCTCCTGCGACCCGAAGGCGTACACCGCGGTCCGCGGGTCGTCCGTCACCACGGTGCCGTACGCGCCGACGCCCAGCATGACCTGCCTGGCGGTGGGCTCCGTGGGCGTGGGGCTGGCGAGGCCGTTGGCGGGGTTCATGAGGTTGCGCTCGCTCTCCACCACCGCGTACGCGGACACGGCGACGGTGAACTCGCGGTGCTTGCCCAGCCACGCGGTGTGCACCATGGTCTCCTTGCGCCCGCGCAGCGCGGGCTCGGACCCGATCTGGCCCTGCTGGTACAGGGCGTTCGCCTCCGCGAACTCGACCGGTCGGTGGTACATCTGAAAGTTGCGGAGGCCGCCGACGTAGTGCCTGTCGATGGGCACCGTCTGGCCGGAGCTGCGGCCGCCCAACACGACGGTGTCGCCCGACAGCAGGTAGTTGAACAGCCGGGGCGCCAGGGTGCCGGACAGCTCCTCCACGCCGTTGACGTACGCCGTCCAGGCCAGGCCGTCGGTGGTGATGAGCACGTGCTGCCAGTTGGCGCCGTCGCACACGATGGCGGTGCCCGCGGTGAGGGAGTCCGTGCCGTCGGTGACGGTCCAGCCGCGGAGCAGGTTGTAGCTGGCGACGCCGTTGAAGTCGAACAGCGTGTGGTCGTTGTTCAGGGGGCCCTGCTTCTGCTCCGGCAGGATCCACATGGACGCGGTGAAGACGCTGGTCTTGATCAGGTCGCCGTAGAAGTCATGCTCGCTGTCGATCTGCTTGAGGTTGAAGTACGAGCTGCCGGTGAACACGATCGGCGGTTGCGTCGTCATGGGTGTTGCGGCTGTGTGGTGGGCGGGCGAGGTGTGGGTGGGCGGGGCGGGTTGGGGTGTGGGGAGGGGCGGGACGGGCGGGGGAGGGGGGAGGGGAGGGTATAAGAATTCATCACAAAAATAAACGCGCCTAGGGGGTGGCGGCGGCGGCGGCGGTGGTGGTGGCGCGCGGCGATCAGTCGTCGTTGTTCTGATCCTCGAACCTGATGTGGTAGCCCGAGTCGATGTAGGACATGAGCACGGACAGCGGCGCCATGTCGGTGAGCACGACGTCGGATATCACGCCGTACGGGGAGAGGCACACCGCGTAGAAGTAGTAGTTGACGTTGGAGCTCAGCTGGGTCTCCATGAAGTCGCCGTTGCCGAAGGGCGTGGAGAGGAACGGCTGCGTGGTCTGACGCAGGTCGATGAAGGCGCTGGAGGCGGCCCTGTTGCCGGCGTGCGAGGCGTACAGGTCGCTGCTGCTGTCGAAGGTCTGCGGGGTGGTGTAGGCGGCGATGAGGATGCAGGGGGAGCCGGAGATGCCCCACTCGGCGGGCGGCCGGTCGAACGCCCACTGCAGGAACACGGACGTCTCGGAGTTGGCGGAGACGGAGAACTCGCTGAGGTCGAAGTACGAGGTCTGGAAGGTCAGGTGCGCGGTGAGCTTGGTGATCAGGCCGGAGGCGTGCTTGTGGTAGCCGTAGGCGTGGTAGTTGCGGCCGGGGCTCAGGCCCGTGTAGTTCAGCAACACCTCCAGGTGGCCCGTCTCTGTGCGGCTCACCAGGTGGGTGCCGCCCAGGGTGTCGTCGGGGTTGTCGCCGGATATGTCCACCGAGGTGGCGCCGCCCACCTGCACCTCCTGCTTCCCGACGACGTCGCCGGTCTCGTCGTTCACCGCCAGCGCCCACACCGTGCCGCGCTCGCGCGGCGTGAAGTACGCGCGCGCACTGTTCACGGTGATGACGTCCAGCGGCTCGGCGCCGAACTCGTCCTCGGCGAACACGAAGGAGTGGTCGCTGTCGTGGAAGCTGTCGACTCTGACCACGAGGCGGTCGCCGGCGACCACGGGCGGGGCGTCGTCATTGTTCGGGCCGATGAACGCCAGCTTGTTCACGGGATCGTCCTCGTCGAAGAGCGCGACGTGCGTGACGACGTGGCTGGAGATGTCGGTCTCGCTGTACAGCGCGATGCCCGTCACGCAGGCGCCGGGGGTGGACAGGTCCCACTCCACCGTGCTGGTCGTGGTGGCCACGGTGTGGGCGCGCAGGTTCTTGACCTCGAACTTGCCCGCGGTGACGAATTCCAGGGCGGGCGTGACGAGGTTGGGCGCCCCGTTGTCCACGTCCGTGACGAAGACGCGGTACTGCGTGTCCGGCACCAGCTCCTGCTCCCCGAACGCGGTCGACCCCAGCTGGTAGGTCGACAGGTTCGGGTCCTCCAGGTGCACGACGGTGAAGGCGCCCGCGCCGTCGAACACGTCCTGCGCGGGCGGGTTGTCGGGCGTGGTGAAGTTGTGGCCCGGGAGCAGCAGGTTGCAGTCCGACTCGATGTCCACGAAGGCGGAGATGGCGGCTGTGTGCTCCCGGTGCTTGCCCAGCCACGCGGTGTAGACGGAGGTTTCCAGGATGCCGGGGAGCGCGGTGACGTTCGCGGCCTCGCCCTGGTTGTACAGGCTGATGGCGCCGGGCAGATTGCTGATCACCTCCTCGTGTGTCGCGGGGCGGTGGTACATCTGGAAGTTACGGAGTTGCCCCTGGTAGTGCTGTCCGGACACGACGCCCCCGTTGCCGTACGCCCCGCCCAGGAACAGGTGCGAGCCGCCCATGAGGTCGCTGAACCGCATGGGGGGCGCCGTGGTATTCAGCAGAAGCTCACGGTTGATGTAGCCCCTCCAGTTCACGCCGTCCGTTACCAGCGCGACGTGGGACCAGGTATTCGGACTCTGTTCCATGTGAGCGGGAAAACTTCCTAAAGTCGCACTGAAGACGGGTTCGGTGTCGCTTTTTTTCAGGAACCAACCGGCGGGGTTCATGGGGGGGTCATTGTCAAGGGGGTCGGAGCTCTGCTTGATCTTCAACTGGATGATACCGTTGAGGTCGAACAGAACCTGGTCCTGGTGGTTCGAGGACTGGTCGGGCAAGATCCACATGGACAGCGTGAACACGCTGGTCTTGCATATGTCGCCGTAGAGGTCGGTCTGCGGGTCGAGCTGCAAAAAGTTGGCGTAGCTGTAATCTCTGAAATGATATGAAGGCGACGTCAACATCCTGAAGGCGGATTCTATCTCCTGAAGGGGTTAGTAACCCAAGCAAAACATTTTTTAGTTTGCGATAGGAGCGAGCTCCGCGGGCCACCCGCCCCCGCCGCCGCCGCCGGAGTCCATCGCCGGCTCCCATCCCCCGCCGCCGCCCCCGCCCCCGCCGCGCTGGAACGACGACCACCCGCCGCAGGCGTCGGCCGGGGCGGGCAGCGCCGCCGCCGCCGCGGCGGCAGACGCGGCAGACGCGGCAGACGCGGCCGCCGCCGAGTCCTCGCGGATGAGGTGCAGGGGGGTGGAGGTGGCGCCGGCGCCTCCCCCCGCGTCGCCCCCCGCGTCCTCCGTGGACAGCACCAGCCGCCGCAGCGCCTCGCGCTCGCCCGCGTAGTCCCACTGCGGCGCGGCGGCGGATCGCGGCGACGGGCCGAGGGCCGGCTGCGGCGGCGGCGGGGACGGGCCGGGGCCGGGGGCGGGCCAGGCGTCCCACCCCGACGCCGGGAGGTCGTCCCCGCCTCCCCCGTAGCCGCCGCCGCCGCCGTAGCCGCCGCCGCCGCCTCCGCCGCCGCCCGCGAGGTCGCCGTAGCCGCCGCCTCCGCCGCCGCCCGCGAGGTCGCCGTAGCCGCCGCCTCCGCCGCCGCCCGCGAGGTCGCGCAGCATCGTTGAGCGAACGAACGCCTCCCTGTTGACGCTCGAGCGCGCCGGTGCCGCCGCCGGAGCTGGCGGAGCCGGTGCCGCCGCGGCTCCTCCTCCTCCTCCGCCCTGCTGCTGCTGCTTCTGCTCATCCTGCCGCCCTCGGAGGCACACGTGGGCGAGCAGCACGAGCGTGACCGCGAGCGCGGCGTTCAGGAGGCCGACAGCGTACCGGATCATCAGCGAGCGAGCGAGCGAGTAGTACACGCGCGTTTTCACTAGCCGCACATATTTTGCCGGGGGCGGGGGGGCGCACAAAAACCGGGTGTGCAAGACAAAAGGGAAGAGTCACCGGGTCGGGCGAAATGACGGCGTCGGCGGCGGCGGCGATGCACCCCAACGCGGCCCTCTGCCTCAAGGGCCTCCTGCTGGCGTACATCCTGGCGGTGCCGTTCGCGGCGGGGCGCGACATGGGGTACGACATGCTGCCGCTGTTCGTGGCGGGCTGCGTCCTGGGCGCGGGGATGCTGCGCTTCGACATGTCCACGGGCATCCTGATCATCATCGCGGTCGCCACCACCATGCTGGTGCTCAACAAGAACCACGACCTGAGCCCCGGCAACTTCAAGAACAAGATCCGACCCGTGCAGCCGGCGGCCGACGACGACGACGACGGCGACGGCGCGGCCGACGACTCGCCCTCCGGTGGCGGCGGCGGCGGCGGCGGCGGCGCGCCGGTAGTCGAAACGCACGTACCGATGCCCCGCGCCGCGCCGCCGGCCCCGTTCGCGACCGAGGCCGAGGCCGAGGCCGCGCCGGCGCCGCAGTGCCCGCAGGAGGAGGAGGAGATGGAAGACGGAGGGGGGGCGGGCGCGGGCGGCCACCGGTTCCTGCTGCAGCCGGACGGCGTGTTCGTGACGGAGGAGTCGCTGCGGCGGGCGGAGGCGGACGACGTGGTGGGGCCCGACGCGCCGGTGGCGGTGTCGGGCGCCGAGGGGGGCTTCACGGCGCAGGGCACGCTGTCGGACTGGGGGGTGCGGGGCGCGGCGCAGGCGCGGCACCCGCTCGGGGGGTGGGGCGCGTGAGAGAGAGAGAGAAACCCTAAACCTCACCCGTCGGTCGCTCCCCGCCGGTCGCGCAGCCAGACGGCGTACCCCGCGAGCGCGACGGCGAAGCCCGCGTGGTAGCGCAGCGTCTGCGCCCGGTGCGCGCGGAGCCATAGGGCCGCCTGCTCGGGCGCCAGCGGCTGCTCGCCGGCCCTGACCTCCAGCATCCAGGCGGACTTGGGACACACGGTGTAGACGGCGTACGCGACGCCGGCGGCGAGCGCGACGCAGGCCGTGGCGCTTTCGCCGTCGCCGTTTCCGCAGGCGGCCCACCCCGCGGCGCCGCCGGTGGCGAGCGCGAGGGCGAAGATGCCGAAGCGCTCCATGGCGATGCGCCGGTGCTTGGCGAGCTGCTCCGGGCTCAGCGCGCCGCGGTAGAGCTTGGCGTCGGCGCCGGAAGACAGGCACACCAGGAGCGAGACGGCGAGGAGGGCGAGGCCGGCGTTGCGGCGGCAGGCGGCGAACATTGGCGGCGGCGGTGGGTGGGTGAGTGAGTGAGTGCGTGCGCGTGCTGCGGGCTACCTACAGAGACCCAGAAAAACAGAAAAGGGCGAAAAAAATATTTACATGGAGGCGATCAAGGCGCGGATCTGGTCTTCCGACAGCCGGACGAACTCGTTGGTCTGGGCATCGTCTTGCCCGCCCTCGGCCTCGTCGTCGCCATCGTCGTCGCCATCGTCGTCGCCATCGTCTTCGCCATCGTCGTCTCCGCCCTCGCCCTCGGCCTCGCCGCTGGCCTCGTCTCCGGCATCGTCGTCGCCATCTTCGTCGCTGATCTCTGCCTCGCCGCTGGACTCGGCCACGCCAATTGCCTCGGCCTCGGCCTCGGCCTCGGCCCCGGCCTCGGCGTCGCCATCGGCCTCGGGTTCGGGGTGCGCCTGCAGGATCTGCCGCAGCGCCGACGGCGGGATGCCGTCCGCGGTGGCCAGGAATGCCTCGCCGATTCGGCGAAAGTACGGCAGCGTCGCCAGTCGGAAGTGTTCGGCCTCCTCCGCGCGCCTCAGCGCCTCGCGGAGCTCCTCGCGGGTGGCCTGCAGGTCGCGCAGCGCCGCCTCCAATCCCAGCGTCTTCTCGCGCAGCTGGCGCTTGAGGCGCTTGCCCTCGGCCCGCGCGCGGCCCTCTGTGCACCGGAAGAGGGATCGGACGAGGCGTTGGACGTCGTCGTGGATCTGGCGCAGGGGCTCGGCGTCGGTGGCATCGCTGCGAGGCTGCTTGGCTTCGCTGCGCGGCTGCTTGGCTTCGCTGCGAGTCCGCTTGGCCCCGACCGGGGCGGGGGCGTCGGGCCCCATGGCGTGGGTCTCGGGTAGGAACGGGGAGTCTTGTTTTTTTGGGTGGCGGGTTTTCGAATTGTGGTGGGCCCCGGCGTCTGGCGCCGCGTGTAAATAAATCCCGCAAGGGCAGGCTTCGACTCCCCTGTTCCCCTTTTTTGCGGTACTGGTACGGCTACGGGCAGACTCGCGAGAGGGGCCGGAGTCCGTCGGGCCGGAGTCCGCCGGGCGGCAAACTCGCGAGCGGCAAACTGGGGTTTTTTACGGTACTGATACGGCTACGTGCGTCGCGAGAGGGGCCGGAGTCCGTCGGGCCGGAGTCCGTCGGGCCGGAGTCCGCCGGGCGGCAAACTCGCGAGCGGCAAACTGGGGTTTTTTACGGTACTGGTCAGGCTACGGGGGTCGGCAAACTCGCGAGCGGGGCCGGGCCGGAGTCCGCCGGGCGGCAAACTCGGAAGCCGGACCGGAGCAAACTCGAGTCCCGGCGGCGCTCTTTTTTTTTGGCACGGGGCGGGGTTTCAAAAAAGTGTTCTGATCAGGTCAAAAGCGTGGGCTGCGCCGGGCGAGAAGTGAGACGATGGCCGTGAACGAGACGCACGCGTGGTCGATCACGCTGATGGTGCTGCTGGGCTCGCTGGGCGCGGGCATGATCGTGTTCTTCGCGGCGGCGCAGAGCACGCGGGTGCACACGTTCATGCTGGCGACGGGCGTGGCGCTGCTGGCGGCGGTGGCGAAGGCGGCGTACGACCTGTACTACTACGAGAAGCAGAAGGAGGCGGCGCGGAAGCGGCTGGCGGACCTGTCGCGCGTGGACTCGTGCCCGGACTACTGGACCTCCACCTGGGACGCCTGCGAGAAGACGTTCACGTGCGACCCGTTCTTCGAGGCGTCGGGGCAGCCGCACCCGCGGGTGTTCATGAACGGCGACCGCATGGCGAGCGTGAGCGTGGGCGAGTACGTGGGGCGGTCGCCGGAGGAGGTGTGCTCGCAGGCGGAGGAGGACGGCCGCACGTACCCCTGGCTCGCGGTGTCCACCACCTGCGACGCGTACAACCGGGCGGTCTAGGGATTTTCTCGCCCTGCTAAGCAAACAGACGGGAGCGGAGCGCCATGGTGAGCGTCGTGGACGTCACGCTGAACGTGTCGTCGGGGGTGATGATGGCGGTGCTGCTGGCGACCACGGTGAGCCGGGACGCGGTGTGGTCGCTGTCGCTGGCGTACGCGGTGTTCTTCCTGGCGGCGTTCCTGATCCCGGACGGCGGGCAGGTGAACGTGGCGCTGGCGGTGGGGCTGCTGGCGTACGTGACGCTGGGGTCGCTGGCGCCCAAGGACTCCGCGCTGCTGGCGCCGGTGGGGCAGAGCGAGCGGGTGGCGATCTTCGACGGCGTGATGCTGGCCAAGACCAACGTGGGGCGCGTGTACAACACCAACGACCCCACCAGCGGCAACTACCGCCGGCTGGCGCGGTCGGTCAACCGCCAGGGCGGCGCGCAGTTCACGTACAGCATGTGGGTGTCGTTCGCGCGCGGCGTGTCGGACGCGGAGGTGGCGGGCAAGACGCTCTTCCTGCGCGGCGACCCCAAGCACTACGCGCCGATGAAGAGCGAGCCGGACGCGCCCACGCAGCCGACGGAGGCCTACTTCGACTCGGCGCCGGGCGGCCGCGACTACGCGATCGCCTGCCCGCGCGTGTCCTTCGTGACCGCCAACAAGCTGGCGGTGGACGTCAACACGGACCGCGACCTGCGGCACCGCTTCCTGGTGGGCAGCGACGAGCCGGGCGCGGAGATGCGCAAGAACGCGCTGTCGCTGCTGCCGGGCCACTTCGCGATGTTCACGTTCGTGTTCGAGGACAACGTGGGCATCGACTCCTTCGAGAACGGCGTGCGCTTCCGCTTCTACATCAACGACCACATGTATTACACGTCCACCGTCGCGGGCGCGCTGCGCCAGAACGAGGGCCACCTGTACCTCTTCCTGGACGAGACGCCCGGCGGCAACGTGGGCGTGGACGGCCTGCGCGTGGCGGACATGGTCTACTTCAACTACGCGCTGGACGACGGCGCGGTGGCGGCGCGCTACGAGGCGGGCTACAACAGCGACCCCGCCACGGAGGACTCGGCGGCGCCGGAGGACCAGCGGCTGCGCATGTCCAGCTACAACAAGCTGGACCACCGCGCCAACTACGACGACCGCCTGGACCTGGCGCGCCCGCTGGGCGCCTCCTCGCCGTCGCCGTAGGAGGCGGCGTCGGCGCCGGGCGGCGGCGGCGGCGGCAGCAGCGCGGCCCAGCGGGAGGCGGGCGCGCGGCGCGAGTTGGCGGAGCGGGAGGACATGACGGTGTAGCAGGCGGGGAAGCGGAGCGGGGCGTCCGCGAGGCCGGGCGCGGCGTGCGCCGACTTGGCGAGCAGCGCGACGGCGGCGTCCGCGGTGAGCGCGGCGTCGGAGGGCGGCACGGCGGCGAACCAGCGCGCGTAGTCGTCCAGCGCGGCGGCGGCGGAGCCGCCGGGGCTCAGGCGGACGGCGGCCTCGCGGGCGATCAGCGCGCAGAGGGCGGGCTCCGACGCGACGGCGACGTGCATGTCGGCGTGCCGCGGCGCGACGGCCGCCGCGCGGCGCGCGCAGTCGAAGATGGTGGGGTCGTTGCCGCGCAGCATGAAGCCGGCGCGCGTGCCGGCGCGCTCCCCCTGCAGCAGCGCGCGCGCCTTGGGCGGGCAGCGCTCCGCGGCGTCCACGCAGCGCTCCACCGCCTCGCGCGCCGAGTCGGGGAACTCGGTCGCCAGCAGCCGCGCCAGCTCCCCGCGCGGCGGGTACTCCAGCTCCACCACCAGGTCCGCGCGCCGCCGGACGTCCAGCGCCTTGGTGGAGCGCGAGACGGAGGCCACGAGCAGCGCGCGCGCGCCGGCGCGGCGCAGCGCGTCCAGCATGGCGAGCACGGCGCGCGAGTCGGGCAGGCAGTCGTCGGCGAGCACGGCGCGCCGCGCGCCGCGGCCCCCCGCCCCCGCCCCACCCGCCAGCATCTCGTCCACGGAGGAGCTGGTGCCGCAGAAGGCGGCGGCGAGCGCGATCTCGCGCGCGAGGGTGGCGTTGCCGGAGACGCGGTGCACGGAGAAGCCGGCGCGCGCGAGGGCGGCGGCGGCGACGGTGCTCTTGCCGCAGCCGGGGGGGCCGCTGAGGAGCAGGAGGCGGGTGGCGGCGGCGGGGCCGGCGGCGCCGCCGGGGCCGCCGTGGGCGGCCAGGAAGGCGTCGAGCCTCGCGACGGGCGCGGACGCGCCGAGAATATTCTCCATTACAGGACAAAAGCAGCCCGGCTATGGACTTCGGCGGCGCGCCTACGTCCAGCAACGCCCCCTCCTGGGGCTCCCGCCTGTCGCGCGTCTTCGGCAACGGCGCCAACGCGATGTCCGCGCTCACCGGCCGCATCTCGTACGGCGTGGTGGGCCTGGTGGTGCTGGTGCTGGTGCTGGTCATCGTCATCTCCTACGCCGTGCGCCACTACCTGATGAACAACCTCAAGCAGGTGGACGTGACCACCGGCGTGGCGCACTGCCGCACCGGCTCCCGCACCGTGTCCGGCACGGTGCTGCCCACGCTGAGCAACGGCCGCGAGTGGACCGTCAACTTCTGGGTGTACGTGGAGAACACGACGCACACGGCGACGGACAAGAACATCCTGACCTTCGGCTCCGACGTCGACTCGGCGGCGCTGCTGGTGCTGATGGACCGCAGCGTGAACCGCATGTACTTCGTCTACCGCACCTCCGGCGCCGCCTCCACGGACAGCGCGGTGAGCGCGCTCAACGCCTTCCGCGCGGGCGGCGCGACGGGCAGCCACGTGGTGGTGCCCATCGACTACGTGCCCATCGACCGCTGGCTCATGGTGTCCGCCGTCGTGGACCAGGACACCGTGAGCACCTACACCGACCACACCCTCTACTCCGTGGTCTCCGCCGCGCGCTTCCGCCCCGGCGCCGTGATCCGCACGCCCGAGAGCAGCAGCATCGTGATCGGCTCCCCCACCAACGGCGCGGACGCCTTCCTGGCCAACGTCAAGTTCTTCAACTACGGCATCTCCATCTACCAGTCGCAGACCATCTACAAGCGCGGCCCCGGCACCGGCGGCCTGCTGGCCTCCATCGGCTTCGGCAGCTACAAGCTGCAGTGGCCCATCGTCTCCTCCTCCACCACCTCCTCCTCCGACGACTCCTAGAACCCCAGCGGCAGCTCCAGCGTGGACGTGCCCGTGCGCGTGTCCGCGAACTCGGGCAGGCGCATCGGCAGCGGCATCCCCGTCGCGACGTCCGCGCGGTAGTGGCTGTGGAAGCGCATCGCCTGCAGCACCTCCGCCGTCGCCAGCTCCAGCACGCGCGCGTTCAGCTGCGCCACCGCCGCGGTGGGCGAGCTCTCGTCCACGTAGGTCGCCGGCTCCGGCGCCTGCGCGCCCTCGTGCACCGACACCATCAGCGTCCGCAGCTGCGCGTCCCCCTGCCGGTCGATCACCTGCCCCGTCGCGCGGAACACGCGGTAGCGCAGCGACAGGTGCAGCGCCGCCACGTTCTGCTCGCTGTAGAACAGCCGCGACGCGGGCGTCGCCTCCCGCCGGCGCGCCGCCACGGACGCGCGCCCCGCCGCCACCCCGCTCACGGTGGGCGTCTCGAACAGCATTTTTGTTGGTTATCCGCAAGAATTATTTACGGCCATGCGCGAGGCGGCGGCGACGGCGACGGCGGCCACGCCGGCGCGCGTTGAGATCGACGGCGACCGGATCCTGGCGATGCTGGAGGCGGAGGTCTCGCGCCGCGGGGGCGGCGGCGGCGGCGCCAAGAAGGCGGCGGCGGCGGAGGGGGGGCTGACGGCCGCGGCGGCGGGCGTGCACCCGCTGCTGGACCGCGTGCTGGCGCAGGTGGTACGCGAGTACACGCACCGGCGGGAGGGGGAGGGCGGGGGCGGGGGCGAGGGCGAGGAGGCGGGGCGCCTGTCCGGTGGCGGCGGCGGCGGCGGCGGGAGCCAGGCCGCCAGCGCGCCGTCCCGGACGCTCGCCGAGCTGCGGCGCCGCTACCCCGAGTACGTGCCCACCAACAACAAGGGGCGCGACGCCTGCCTGGGCCTCTTCCGCGGCGCCGTGGGCGTGGGCGCGGGGCAGAACGGCGAGGTGTTCGGCTTCGACCCGCTCCGTCACCTCGGCGCCGGCTCCGCGGGGCGCGACTTCAAGTACGCCGTCAAGGTGATCACGCTGCAGCCCTTCGCGCCCGCGGACTACGACAACGTGGTGAACGAGATCGAGGTGGGGCGGCGCATGGGCGAGGCGGGCGTGGGGCCGCGCGTGCACAACGTGCACTGGTGCCGCGAGTCCGGCGACCTCAAGGTGCTGGTGGTCACGGACTTCATGAACGAGGGCAACCTGGACGAGTTCAGCCGGCGGCGCGGCGTGTCCGCGGCGATGGTGCGGCAGGTGCGCCGCAAGGCGCGCAAGATGCACGACCTCGGCTTCGTGCACCGCGACATCCACGCGCGCAACGTGTTCGTGCACCGCCGGCGCCGGAGCCGGCGAGATGGCGGCAGCGGGGGCAGCGGCGGCAGCGGCGGCAGCGGCGCCTCCGGCCAGTTCGAGGTGTTCCTGGGGGACTACGGCTACGCGCGCCCCAGCCCGGGCGGCGGCGGCGGCGGAGGCGACGGCGGGGGGGACGCGGAGGCGCGCGCCTACGACCTCGCGCGCGTGGACGACCTGCACCGCTACGTGGAGCGCGACCGCCTGCGCGGCATCCTCTACGAGATGGTGTCCGACGGCCGCATCAGCGCGAGCGTCAGGTTCCGGCAGACCTCCTCCGCCTGCGCCGGCGAAGCGTGGGCGGCGGCGACGTCGGCGGGGGCCGAGGGGGGCGAGGGCGGCGAGGGCGGTGGCGCCTCCGCATCCCGCTCGCCGTGCCGCCCGCCGCCGATGCCATCGTCGTCCCGCCCCGCGCGCCCGCCGTAGCCCCCCGCGTCGCTCCGATCCTCATCAAGCGCCTGCATCAGGCCGGCCGCGTCGCGCGCCGCCACCCAGGCCCAGTGGGCGGGGAAGCCCGGGGGCGCGGCCGCGCCGGGGACCGTGCAGACCGCGACCAGAGACTGCTCGCCGGGCGGCGGGGCGGCCCGCGTCCAGGCCGCGCCCGCGCCGAGGGAGGCGGCGCACACGGCCTCGAGCGCGCGCATGACGCCCGCCACGCCCGGCCCGCGCTGCCCCCGCCGACGCCCGCCGCGCCGGCGCTGCCCGCCGCCGCCCCCGCCCCCGCCCCCGCCGGGGTGCTTGAGGCGCCACTCGGCCTGCAGCGCCTCCCGCTCCGTGCCGAAGCCCGACAGCACCAGGAACGGCGCCCACGCGGCGCCCCTGCTTGTGGCGCGCGCGCCGCCGGCGATCTCGCCGTTGTGCTGGCGCAGGCGGCGCGCCAGGTCGGTGGTCTTGCCCACGTAGGTGCGGCCCGCCTGGTCGCGCAGCGCGTACACGACCGACATCCGGGACCGGCCGGGACTCCGCCGCCGCCGACGCCGCCGGGCTTTTTCTGAGCACCAGGTAACAAAAATGATCGGCTGCTGGCCCGTGACCGCGCTGCTGCTGGCGGTGGTGCTGCTGTCGGCGGCGCTGGGGGGCGCCGAGGCCTTTTCGTCGGCGCCGCCGCGGAGCAGGCCCGCCGGCGCGGCGGACGCGCCGGAGTCGCACCACCCCGCCGTGCGCTCCATCCGCCCCTTCCCGGACAACCCGTACGGCGTGCCGCCCGTGCCGTCTGCGTCGCCCGTGTCGCCGTCGGCGTCCGACTCAGACGGGATCGCGTCGACGGCGGCATCGGCGGACTCAGCCTCGGGCGGCGGCGACTCAGCCTCGGGCGGCGCCGCCGCGCCGGGCCTGTCGCTCTCGGGCTTCGGGAACGCCGCGTCGCCGGAGGCCTCGTCGGCGTTCGACTCGGCGCTGAGCGCGATGAGCGCGGTGTCGCTGACCTCGGTCTAATAAAAAGGACGCCCCCTCCGCCCGTCGGGCGCATTGCACCACTTTGCAAAAACACGGCAAAACACAAACAACAGGCAAACAATGTGGCGTGTGTCCACGATCGGGCCGCACGGGCAAGGGCCACTCCTTGCGGCGGCCCTGTTTTCGGCCTGCGGGCGGCGGCGACTTGGAGTTCCTGGAGCAGTGGGCGCGGCGGGACGCCGACGGCTTCGCCAAGTGCCTGGGCGCGGACGGCAACGGCGGCGGGGCCCTAGTGTTCGCCGTTCAGCACAACCAGCCGCACTGCGTGCAGTTCATGCTGCAGTACGTGGACGCCAACAGCACTTGCCCGAAGGGGAACCTGCCCCTCATCGAAGCCTCGCGGGGCGGGGACCCGCACCTCCCGCGCGTCCTGCTGGACCACGGCGCCGACCCAAACCTGAGCGACGCGAAGAAGCAAACAGCTCTGGGGCTCACGGCGTTCAAGGGGCTCCGCGAGGTCGTGCTCCTCCTGCTCGAGCGGGGCGCCAGCGTCAACCTGAAAGTCGACGACAGCCGCACGGCGCTCGCCCTGGCCGCGATGGGTGGTCACGTGGAGGTCATGCTAGACCTGCTCGCGGCTGGCGCGGACCCCAACCTGGTGAGCAGTTACGGGGAGACCCCTTTGCTCGCGGCGATAGTGGATTGGAAGCCCGAGGCGGCGGAGCTGCTGCTGGCGAGGGGGGCGGACGTCACGGCCACGGAGGTACCGTCCGTTGGGGGGAAAAACGCGCTGATGGAGGCAGCAGACGCGGGATACGCTCACCTTGTGACGAAGATCCTCGCCAAGGCCGGGGCGGCGGGCGGGCGCGGAGGAGAGGCGGCTTTCGTCAACGCCCGCGCGTCCGACGGCAAAACCGCGCTCATGAAGGCGTGCGAGAAAGGGCGGGAGACGGCGGTCCGGGTGCTGCTGCAGCACCCCCAAATCGACGTCGACGCCCAAGACGACAAGCACTTCACCGCCCTGCTGCACGCCGTCTCCGCGCACCATGAAGGAATCGCCAAAGCGCTGCTGGCGCGCGGGGCCTCGGTGCAGCCGGACGAGCGGGCGGGGACCAGCGCGCTGATAGAGGCTTCCCGGCAGGACATGCGGGGTCTGGTGCGGCTGATCCTGGAGGAGCGCGGCGGCGAGGCGGCGGGCGTGGATTTCCGGGACGCCAGAGGCTGCACGGCGCTGGCGTGGGCGTGCCGTCCAACCTTCGGCGCCCCGGGCATCGTGGAACTGCTGCTGCGGGCGGGCGCCGCGGTGGACGTGCCGAACGCCGACGGCTGGACGCCGCTCATGTTCGCCGCGAGCCTCTGGCGCGGCGCCGAGTCGGCCCTCTTGCTGCTGGAGCGCGGCGCGGACCCCAACGCGCACGAACCGCTAACCACCTCGCCGCTCATCCTGGCGTGCGCGCGGTCGTCGACGGAGTTTGCCGCGGTGATCCAAGCGCTCATCCGCGCCGGCGCGGACCTGAACGCCCCAAACTCCAGCGGCGCGACGCCGCTCCATGTCGCCATCGACAGCAACAACAGGGAGGCCGTGAAGGCGCTGCTGAACAGCGGCGCCAGGGTGCAGGCGAACAGCGCGCAGCGCCAGCTGGTGGACTACATCTACGAGCTGAAGCGCGACCTGGAGGCCGTGCTGCAGGTGTTTCCGCACTCCCTGGCGGCGTCGTCGCGCGGGCGCAGTAGAATATAGTGATTATTACCCTAGCTCTTTTTTTGTTCCTCGACCCCGATGTTCGTGAACTCGTTCAAGTCGCCGCTGTAAGAGATCCTGTCCAGCTCCCAGTCAACTTCGTATTGTCCCTGCATCGCGACAATACCGTTGGCCCTCAGGAGAAGCTGCATGTTGGAGAACTGCGCGGGCGGGTGGCAATGGATGATCATGTCCTCCCGGCGCGTGAGCAGCCCGCGCTCGTGAAAGTAGTCCGACCGTTTCAGCCTGTGGAGGCTGATTTCCTTTTGCTGGTTCTTCCTGACCAAGCGGCGCGCTTCGTCCGGAAACTCCGCCCTCACGAGTCCCTCCTCGATGGCCAGCATTTGCTCCGTCACGGCGTCGTCGTCCAGCTTGGCCTTGCCGAACTCGTCGCCGGTCTGCCTCTGCACGCCCGTCCCGGTGTTGATGACGTACAGGATGTCGCCTTGGCGCGCCTTCGCCACGTCCACGCACTTGCACACACTCGGCATGTCGACCGACCGTTAGTCCGCGGGAAGGTATTTCCCCGAAACAACTAGACGCACCCCCGCCCCCGGCCGCTCCCAAAAAAAGGTCGCGAAACAAGGAAAAGCGCGTGCGATGTCGGCCGGGCGGCCCACGGCGGGGCAGCTGCAGCTGGCGGCGCGGGAGCGGCGGCGCGCGGCGCGGGAGTGCTTCGACGTGGTGGTGGAGCGCGTGTTCGCGCGGGTGGCGGCCAAGGCGCGGCAGGGCTGGGTGCGCGTGGTGTACGAGGTGCCGGAGTTCGTGGTGGGGCTGCCGCCGTACGACGTCGCGGCCTGCGCGAGGCACGCGGCGAAGGAGCTGCGGCGGCGCGACTACCACGTCGAGGTGTTCGGGGCGGGCGTGCTGTACGTGTCGTGGGACCCCGCGGAGGCGGGGCGGCGGGCGTGAGATGGGAGAGAGAGAGAGAGAGGGAGGCGGCCGCCGTCGGGGGCTTTTTTTTGCGCCCCAGAGAACAGGAGCAGGAGCAGCAGCCCGACAGACTATGACGTTCTACGACGCCTTCGCGTTCGGCGTCGCCGCCGCCGTGGTGGGCATGTACGTCAACAGCCGCAACGCGGGCGCGACGTACGTGAAGTCGCCGGTGGACGGGCGCACGTACCTGGTGCGGCGGACGGCGGACGCGGCGGAGGCGGCGGACATCCTGGCGCGGCTGAACCGCAAGGCGGAGCTGCTGATCGCGCACCTGTCGGAGGCGTTCCCGGAGGACGATCGCGTGGCGCTGCTGCGGCAGAACTACAGCCCGGAGTCGCTGTCGGAGGGGACGCACGAGACGGGGTACACGTCGTACAGCGTGAACAAGGGGCAGAAGATCGTCATGTGCCTGCGGTCGCGCGACGACGGCGGCGGCGGCGGCGACCTGGAGGCGGAGAACGTGCTGCTGTACGTGCTGCTGCACGAGCTGGCGCACCTGGCGACGCTGGAGGTGGGGCACACCAAGGCGTTCTGGGACAACTTCCGGTTCCTGGTGCGGGAGGCGGTGTCGGAGGGGCTGTACGTCGACACCGACTACTCGCGCAACCCGGTGAAGTACTGCGGCATCGACATCGACTCCAGCGCGGTGACGCGGGAGGGGTGAGGTCCATAAAGGGGGCGCGGGCGAGGTAAGGCTCGTCCCACACGTCACTTTCGCCTCGCTTTCGCTGCTCATTTTGCTCTCTATCTCTCGCTGCCGCCCGACGCGCCGCCGCCAGGGCCCGCGTAAAAAAGCCTGCCGGGTGCAGCAAGCCGGCCGGGGACAGGGGAGGGCGGGATCGTGCCTTCCGCGTCCGCGATGCTGTTTCAGGTGGTGGACTGGTCGGTGGAGGACGTGGACGAGGGCGACCTGCCGGAGGGGATGGTGGCGGCGCCGGACAGCGGCGGCGGCGGCGGCGGCGGCCCGGCGGGGGCGGACGACGGCGACCGCAAGATGTACACCGTGTTCGCGTACGGCCGGCAGGCGGACGGGCGGTCGGTGGCGGTGCGGCTGACGCGCTTCTCGCCGTGCCTGTACTTCCGGGTGGAGGGGGTGGAGCGGCTGGCGGCGTTTCACGTGCGGGCGCTGCACGAGCACGTCGTGCGGGCGTGCGGGCGGGACGTGCGGCGGGAGATCCGCAGCGTGAAGGCGACGTCGCGGACGGAGTTCTTCGGGTTCACGGGCGGCCGGAAGACGGACTTCGCGGTGGTGCGGTTCCACAGCCTGCGCGCGATGCGGCGGGCGACGGACAAGCTGCGCTACGGCGGCGACGCCTTCGTGCGGCTGGGCGGCCAGCAGCGGCGGATCCGGACGTACGAGAGCCGCATCGAGCCGCTGTTCCGGATGCTGCACGAGCGGGAGGTGCGCGCGGCGGGCTGGGTGCGGATCGACGACGCGGCGGTGGAGCACGGCGCGTGGGCGCGGACGGACGTGTGCGCGACGGCGCCGTACCGCGCGCTGCACCCGGTGGAGAGCGACGAGATGGCGCCGCTGGTGGTGTCGTCCTTCGACATCGAGTGCACCAGCTGCGGCGACTTCCCGGTGGCGCGCAAGACGTGGCGCAAGGTGGCGAACAACGTGCAGGACACGGTGGCGATCGCGCAGCGCGCGGGCGGGGGGGAGCGGCAGGTGGCGGACGCCATCCGGCTGGCGGTGCTGGTGACGCTGCGGCTGGAGCCGCCGCCGGAGCTGCACGCGACGCGGGACTGGCTGCTGGCGGCGCACGCGGCGTCGGTCACGCAGCGGCACCTGGGGTACGTGGTGCCCAAGCGCGCGGTGACGGCGGCGGGCGTGCTGGCGGCGCTGGCGCCGCTGATGGAGGACCTGGTGGCGTTCAGCACCACGGACGTGGCGTTCTCGGCGGCGGACATGCCCAAGACGCGGGTGGAGCGGCTGGAGTGGCTGCTGGGGCGGATGCGCGCGGGGCCGGGCGGCGCGACGGTGGCGCTGGAGGGCGACCCCGTGATCCAGGTGGGCGTGACGTCCAGCCGGCTGGGCGAGGCGGGCGGCGGCGGCGGCGGCGGCGGCTGCTACTCGCGGTGGGTGGGCGTGGTGGGGACGTGCGCGCCGGTGGCGGGGGCGGAGGTGGCGGAGTGCGGGTCGGAGCGGGAGCTGCTGCTGGCGTTCGCGGACCACCTGGCGCGCGCGGACCCCGACCTGGTGACGGGCTACAACATCTACGGCTTCGACATGCGCTACCTGCACGAGCGCGCGCAGGAGCTGGGCGTGGAGCGCGAGCTGCTGGCGCGGCTGGGCCGGCGCGGGGACGCGCCGAGCCGCTTCTCGGAGCGCCGGCTGGCGAGCTCGGCGCTGGGCGACAACGTGTACTGGCTGATCGAGATGCCGGGCCGCGTGTCCGTGGACCTCATGAAGGTGGTCATGCGCGAGCACCGGCTGGAGTCGTACCGCCTGGACGACGTCGCGTTCGAGTTCACGGGCGAGCGCAAGCGCGACGTGTCGCCCAAGGAGCTGTTCCGGCTGCACGAGGGCGGCGCGGCGGACCGCGCCGTGATCGCGGACTACTGCGTGCAGGACTGCGCGCTGTGCAACGCGCTGCTGGACAAGCTGCAGGTGGTGCTCAACGCGGTGGCGATGGCGTCCACGGCGTTCGTGCCGCTGTCGTACATCTTCCTGCGCGGGCAGGGCGTGAAGATCCTGTCGCTGGTGTCCTACTACAGCCGCAAGCGCGGGATGCTGATCCAGGACCTCCCCCGGCCGCGCACGGAGCTGGAGGAGGACGCGCCGGCGTGGAAGCGGCGGCGGCAGGAGCGGGAGGACCGGATGGCGGCGCTGGACGGGCCGGAGGAGGCGTGCGACGTGCAGGGCGCGATCGTGCTGGAGCCCACGACGGGCTTCTACGTGGACGACCCCGTGTCGGTGTGCGACTACGCCTCGCTCTACCCCTCCTCCATCATGAGCCACGGCATCAGCCCGGACGCGCGCGTGCGCGACCCGCGCTACCTGGGGCTGCCGGGCTACCGCTACGTGGATGTGGAGTACGAGGTGTACGAGGGCAAGGACGCGGAGAAGCGCGTGGTGGGGCGCGAGACCGTCACGTTCGCCAAGCGCGCGGACGAGGACGTGCACGCGCCGGACACCATGGCCATCATCCCCGCGGTGGAGCGCATCCTGCTGCAGGGGCGCCGCGGCATCCGCGAGAAGGCCAAGCACAAGCGCGCCGTGCTGCGGGACGGCACGGTGCTGGTGGGCGCGCTGGCGCGCCTGGGCGGCGGCCGCCTGTCGGTGGGCGGGCGCGAGGTGGACGAGGCGGAGGTGGCGACGCTGGAGAACGCGCACGGGCCGTTCGCGCTCGCGGTGCTGGACGGGCAGCAGCTGTCCTACAAGCTGCTGGCCAACAGCGTGTACGGGCAGCTGGGCGCGCGCACGGGCGACATCCGGGACGCCAAGCTCGCGGCGTGCGTCACCTCGGTGGGCCGCGGCCTCATCATGTCGGCCAAGGCCTTCATCGAGGAGGCCGGCGGCACGGTGGTCTACGGCGACACCGACTCCGTGTTCGCCACCTTCCCGGTGCACGACCCGCGCACGGGCGAGCGCCTGCGCGGGCGGGCCGCGCTGCCGGGCGTGATCGCGCGCGCGCGCGAGGTGGCGCGCGAGTTCACGGCCACGCGCCTGCCGGCGCCGCACGACCTGGAGTACGAGAAGACCTTCTGGCCCATGCTGCTGCTGGCCAAGAAGAAGTACGTGGGCAACATGTACGAGACGGACGTGGAGCGGCACTCGCTCAAGTACATGGGCGTGGTGCTCAAGCGGCGCGACAACGCGCCCGTGGTGCGCCGCGTGGTCAAGCTCTACCTGGACCGCCTCTTCGGCAGCCTGGACATCGGCGCCGCGCTGGGCGACACCATGGCGGCGGTGGCGGCGGTGGCGCGCGGCGAGGTGGACCTGCAGGAGCTGGTGGTGACCAAGACGCTGCGCAGCGAGTACAAGGACCGCTCCAAGATCGCGCACGCGGTGCTGGCGGACCGCATCGCGCAGCGCGACCCCGGCAACGCGCCGCAGTCCAACGACCGCGTGCCGATGGTGCACGTGCGCGTGGCGGACCGGCACGCGCTGCAGGGCGACAAGGTGGAGTCGCCGTCGCACGTGCTGGAGCGCGGGCTGGAGGTGGACTACGAGTACTACGTGGAGAGCCAGATCATGAACCCGCTGGTGCAGATGGTGGCGCCGCTGGTGGACGCGCTGCCGGAGCACGCGAACCGCAAGCCCGAGGGCTACTGGGCCGAGGCGGAGGCGCAACTGCAGCGCCGCTACGCCGCGGCGGCGCTGGAGGCCGGGCGCGAGCTCGCCGACGACGCGCTGCGAGAGAAGGTGCGCAAGGACATCGACAAGCAGAAGCACGCGGAGGTGCGGCGCGTCTACTTCGAGCCGCTGCTGGCGCAGCTGCGCAACCGCTACGCGCGCCGCACCCCCTACGACGACTTCGGCTTCTTCAAGCGCCAGCGCAGCCAGCGCCTGCAGAGCGCGCCCGCCGCGCCGCACGGCGGCCGCCAGTAGCGAAAATATGAATGCGATCGTGTAATCGAAAAATAAAAATAAAATAAAATAAAACTTTTTTTTTCCCTTACAAGGCGCACACCGCAAGCGACGCGGCGACGGCACGGTCTAGGCGTCGGCGAGGGCCTTGTCGGCCAGCAGCGCGCGGTCGGCGGCGAGGTGCTCCTCGCGGAACTCGTGAATGGACGCCATCAGGCAGGGGACGCGGTCGGACGCGGCGCGGGCCACGGCGTTGCCGGCTTCGCGGGCGTCGCGGGGGCCGCGGCCGTCGCCGTAGTCCTTGAACATGGCGAGCACGGCGGACAGCAGGCCGTCGTACGCGACGTCGGCGGCGCCGGGGTCCTCGCGCGCGTAGCGGTCCAGGCGGCCCGCGATGCGCTCCAGCAGGACGCCCTCCAGGCGCGCGACCTCCTCGTCGCCCTCGCCCTTGACGCTCATGCGCCCCGCCACGCTGTCGAAGTAGAAGCGCGCGGCGGCGGCGTGCGACGGGTCGCGGAGCTCCAGGCGCCGCAGGGCGGCGAGGAACGCGGGGTTGCCGTCGCCCAGCTCGCCGCGCTTCTCGCCGGCCAGCTCCTCGAGGCACATCGACATCGCCTCCTTGGTGAAGTTGGCGCGGGACATCTTGCGGTTCCTGCCCATCAGCAACTCCGGCCTCACGCGCAGGGCGTCGCGCAGCTCGTCCCGGTTCTCGTCCTCCTCGGAGTCGATGACGCCGTACGTGAGGTACAGGGGGGGCATGAACGCGACGGCGGCGGCGACCTCGGCCAGCGCCGCCTCCTTGTCCGCCGGCGGCGACGTCTTGATCCGCACAAACAGGTCGGCGGCGCGCCGGGACAGCGCGGGCGGCGTGCCCAGGCGCGGGCGCGCCGCGTAGAAGAGCAGCAGCAGCATGAGGCGCAGCTCGGGGTCGGCCTCGACGCCGCCTTCGGGCTTGTGGAACAGGAGCTGCGTGGCCCTGTCGCCAGCGATCGCGTCAATCAGGGTCGGGACCCGGTCGCGGCAGGGGTCCAGCGGGCAGAAGGCGTGGCCGAGGCGCTCGGGGGAGGTCAGGTGGCGCATGAATAACGCCTGCACCAGGTCCTCCGGCAGCGCCTGCCACGCGAGGGGCGAGGGCGCGGACTCCTGCACCGAGAGCCTCTCGAGCGGGACGTGCAGGCGGCGCAGGGCGCCCTCCACCGTGGCGCGCCCGCCGCCGCCGCCGCCGCTCCTGCCGCGGGAGCAGAAGGAGCACTGGGAGAAGGTGTGCAGCTGGTCGCGCGGGACGCGCACCAGGGCGCGGCTCGCCGCCAGCTCCAGCGCCTCGTCGGCGGTGAGCCGCTCCACGTTGCGGGGCTTGCCGTCCGCGCCGGGGGGGACGGCCGCGGGGCAGCGGGCGAGCGTGTGGCACGTCGGCGCGCCGCCGCGCGAGGTCACCACGGCGAAGACGAAGCTGCGCGCGGGGGGGGCCATGGCTCCGGTGGAATAGTCGGGGATCGCTTGATTAGTCGCTTGATCGAGTCGAGTCGGACGCTTTCTTCCGGGCGGGTCGGTGAAACACTACAGTCGGTGCGGGATTCAATAAAATAATAAATCAGATGTTGCTGCGGTACTGGGTGTAGAAGGGGCCGGTGAGGAAGAAGTAGGGCACGAGCGCGTGCAGGCCGCCCAGCGCCATGCTCATCTGCTTCATGAGGCGCATCGCGCGCGGCGAGGAGGACTTGTACTCGAAGTAGCGCTTGTCCTGGATGATGTCGGCCATGGGCACCAGCGAGATGCCCACCATGGTGTGGCACACCGCGGTGTCCACCGCCAGGTCCTTGATCACCGCGGTGTCCACCGCCAGCGGCAGCAGCTTGGACAGCAGCAGCAGCGCGCCCAGCAGCACGCCGTCGAACAGCACGTTGAAGGCCATGAACATGACCACGTAGAACTTGAGGTCCGGCGGCACGGGGTCCTTGGACGCCATGCTCTCGGCGTACACGTTCTCGAACATGCGCGTGCTGACGGTGGTGGCGGCGAAGAGCAGCAGCACGCGCACGCCCTTGAGCGCGTACAGCACGGTGATGTCCTTGCGGCTGACGGCGGACCAGATGTCCACGGGCTGCGCGATGCCCAGCGCCTCCTCGTGCGCGTCGCCCACCATCTCCAGCACCACCCGCACCGTCTCCGTCCGCCGCGCGTCCACGCGCCGCAGCACCGTGGTGCGCCGCCCCTGCTCCGCCGCCACGAGGCGCCCGATGCTCTCCACGTCCACCGCCACCGCGGTGTCGAACAGCGTGACCGTGGCGGGCGCGCCCGCGCCCGGCGCCGCGGAGGTGAGCGCCTCCCGCAGCCGCGCGTCCAGCCCCTCGAACAGCTCCCTCAGCGTCGCGCGCGCGGCGTCGTACACCTCGTTCTCCACGCGCTTCTTGGGCCCGTCCGTGCGCGCCTTCATCACCACGTTCCCCTCCCGCCGCACCGCGTTGACGTACGCGCGCGCCGCCTCCAGCACCTGCTCCGACGCCGACTCGTAGATCTTGGGGTTGGGCGTCTCGCTGAACTGGCCGCGGATGCGCTCGATGCGCACCTCCAGCTGCTTGACCTCCTCCGCCAGCCGCTTCTTCTCCGTCTCCTGCTTGACGGACTGCTCCAGCAGGCGGTTGTACTGCGGCGAGGTGCGCGGGTTGCCCTTGGCGCTGCCGCTCTTGCCGGAGCCCGCCGCGGTGCCCACCACCACGGCGCCGCGCCCGCCGCGCCCGCCGGCCATCGCGTGCGGGCCGACGCCGCCGCGCCCGCCGGCCATCGCGTGCGGGCCGACGCCGCCGGCCATCTTCTTGCTGCCCACCAGGTTGGCCATCTGCGCCTTGGTCACGCGCATCGCGACGTCCACCGCCTCCGCGCGCTGCTTCTTCCGGGCCAGCTCCTCCTTGACCTTGTCGAAGCCGGCGTTGGAGCCGTTGAGGTCCGTCACCTGGTCGTAGACGTCGGACTGCAGGTCGGCGACCCGGCGCAGCAGCTCCGGGAACGCCACCGTGCGCACGCGCGACACGAACTGGTGCACGGCCTCCACGAAGTCGTCGTTCGCCTTGCGCGAGTACGTCGGCTCCACCTCCGCCTCCGCCGCCGCGCCCGCCGCGCCGCCGGCGCCGCGGTCGAACGCCGTCTTCAGCTCCGCGGTGATGCCGCTCATTTGTTACTAGCCCAACATGTTTTGCGGTGCGGTGGCACGGGGGGGCAGTTCGTTTGGTTGGGACGACTTTTTTTTCGATTACAGAGCTGCTGCTAACGGCTAGTAGTGCGCGTCGCCCTCGCCGCGGTCGCCCTCGTCGCCGCCGCCGCCCTCGCCGCCCTCGTTCACCAGGCGCCACACGCGCAGGCGCGAGCTGCGCGGCGGCCGCTGCGCGCGCCCCACGATCTGGTGGTCCATGCGGTCTTGCACCTTGTGGAAGAGGATGACGTCGGTGGCGGCGCTGAGGTCCAGGCCGCAGCCGTAGTGGGTGCAGTTGATGAGCAGCGCGCGCGGGGCGCCGCCGGGCGCCGCGAAGTCGCGCACCCGCTTGTTGATGACCGCGGCGTTGCCCTTGACCGCGGCGAACGCCATCCCCACCGCGCGCATCGCCGGCTCCGCCACCCGCTCGTTGGCGTACTCGCTGTCGCTGAAGAACAGCACCCGCCGGCCCCGCCCGCCGTCGCCCGCGATCGCGGCGAGCAGGCGCTCCAGGTTGGCGGCCTTGTCGGCGCCGCGGTCGAAGCTCACGCCGCCCGCCACGTACTCGCGCGCGGCGGCGGCGGCGGCGTCGTCGGCGTCGGTCCCGCCCCCGCCCCGCCGGGGGGCGTCCGCCTCGTCGCAGCAGACCATGAAGGCGTCGGCGGAGGTGGGCGCCTTGCACATGGGGCAGGTGGCGTGCCGGCCGCGGGAGGCCACCCACGCGGCGATGCAGGAGAGGCAGAAGGAGTTGCTGCAGCAGGGCAGCACCGTCTTGTTGGCCATCTCGCCGTAGCAGATGGGGCAGGCGGTGGCGTCGCGGATGCGCTCCGTGACCCGCTGCACCCGGCCCTCGCACTCCGCCACCCGCGCGGCCGCGCGCTCCGCCGCCGCCTCGCCCAGCTCGGGCGTGGGGTAGGCTCGCCGCCGCACGAACTCCGCCTGCGCCTGCGCGTTCTGCAGCGAGACGTTGAGGTGCCGCAGCGCGGCGGCCACCACGTTGCTCTCCGCGCCCGCCTGGTCGGGGCGCAGGTAGGAGAGCGCGGCGCCCACGTCGCCGGCGTGCAGCCGCTCCATCACCAGCCCCGACACCGAGCCGCGCAGGACGTGCGTGTGCAGCGGCGGCGCGCACGCCACGCGGTGCTCCTCCGGCGGCTGCAGGTCGAAGGAGGCGTCCACGAAGGCGTTGTCCGTGACCACCGTCACGCGCGCGAACACCGCGCCCACGCCGCGGTACTGCGTGCGGAAGAACTCGCCGACCAGCGCGCTGCGCGGGCGCTGGTGGTACGGCACCGAGTGCGTCACGGGGAAGTCGCTGTGCGCCACCGTCACGCGCCCCTCCACCGCGGGCCCGGAGAACAGGTTCTGCGGCGACGCCGTCACGAACCAGAAGAAGCGCGCGACGCGCTGCGCGCCGAACGCCGACAGCGCGCGGATGCCGTCCGCCTCGTCGAACACCATGCGCGCGACGCGCAGGCCGTCGCCGCGCAGGACGGCCATGAGCCCGTGCAGCACGGTGGTGGACACCAGGATCACGCGCGCCGCGCTCTCGCCCGACGCCACGCCCAGCAGCGCGCCGCGCATCTCCGGCACCTGCCGCGTCTTGTTCGCCACCCAGAACAGCGACGCGTCGCCGCCCGCCATGTGCAGCAGCACGCGCGTCCACTGCGTCACCAGGTTGTGCGGCACCACCACCACCGTCACGTCCACCGCGGCGTCCTCGCGCACGCGGTGCGCCACCGCCACGTCCGGCGTCACGTTGCGCGTGCGCTGGGTGGGGCCCACCACGCGGTCGCTGCGCAGCGCCAGCTCCGACACCACGTACGACTTGCCGCTGCCCGCCTTGTCGCCGAACACGCCCATCCGCGTGCGCACGATGTCGTCCGTGCCCGGCATCTCCAGCGAGTCGCACCCGCGCTCGACGTCGCGCAGCGCGCGCAGCGCCGCCAGCTGGTGCGGCAGCAGCCGCGGGTGCGCCGCCGCGTCCTCCCGCGGCGCGTCCGCGCCCACCGTCACCACGTCCATGTCACACACACACCCTCTCTTCACATGTCTGCGAACGTGTGGCGGAGCGCCGTGGCCGTGGCGATGGCCAAGTGGTTCTCGCGGGAGGTGGAGGGGTCGGAGGCGGCGGTGGCGGAGGCGGAGGCGGCGGCGGCGGACGAGGACGGGCACACCGACTGCGACCCCTGGCGCACCGCGTCGGCGGGCCTGGTCATGGGCCAGGCGGCCGTCGGGGGGTGCCTCCCGACCGTGCAGTGGCTGCACGGCGACGGGGTCCGCCTGACCGAAGCCGCCGTGCGCATGGGCGGCGGGTCGGTGCACCCGGCCGTGCGCAACTGGCTGCTCGCCAACTAGTTTCCCCCCACCCTAGGATGTAAATGAAAAAAACATCAAAAAAGTCTGGCACACCTTCGCACCATGCCTCCTTTCGCCGACATGCCTCCTGTGGCAAGTGTGTTCCACGACTCTCACAGTCTGTTTGTCCGAATCGAGCCCGGAGACCACATCGCCGTTCGAGGGGGGAGCAACGACCGCTGGCGTCATGGCATATACGCCGGAAGTCTGAAAGTCATCATTGCTGCGGGGGCCGAACAAGAGTGGGGAGAATTTGCCGCCCGGGAGACCGAGTTCGCTTGGGTGCACTACACGGGCGTGGACGGCGGCGTCCTGCCGCTCGAAGAGACTCTCCGACTCGCGAGATCTGTCGAAGGAAACGGCCATACCAATTGCGAGCACTTTGCCACATTTTTGCGCTGCAAGAGGTGGGAAGGCGCGTGGGTGAATTTGTGCTTGTTCTTGGATGGGTACACGGCGCCTCCTCTCCCCGCTGGTCTGAAGTGACAAACGACTGTAAACAAAAAATAGACGATCGGGCCGCAAAGAACACCGCGATGCACTGGCAGATCTAGAACAGCTGGAACAGGCTCACGAACGCAAAGGTCAACGCCAAGAAGGCGAAGGCCAAGCCGACCGAGGGAACCAGCACCTTTGCGAAGTCTATCCAGAAGCTTTTTCTCGCGGTTCGGGACTCGATGTCGTCAGCAGCGGCAGCGGCGGCAGCGGCGGCAGCGTTAGTAGTAGCGGGAGGCCCGACCACGATCACGTAGCTGACGACCTCGTGGTTAGATGCATCGGCGGAGTCCATGTCGACAGAGAAGTTGGCGTCGTTCGTTGCGTGGGCGCGTGTGTGTATGCGTTCTTTAGAGGGTTGGGAGGCATACGGGATTCATTTTTTTTTACAGGGCGGCTACAAGCAAAAAAATACGAGAGAACATACTGTAAACTATGTGAATACGATCAGCGCCGCCACGATGGCCGCCAAGACGGTAAGGTAGAACCAGGCCCAGAGACACATCGTCACCGCCACATTTCGCAGGGAGACTCGATGCTTTTTCGCGGTTCCGGACTCGATGTCGGCGTCCGCCGCGGCCAGGGCAGCAGCAGAAGCGGGAACCGCTGCGATAGCGTCGGCCTCAGCGTCAGCGTCGGCGCCGGCCTCAGCTCCAGCCTCGGCGGCCGTGACCACTTCAGCGTCAGCGTTAGCGGCAGCGGCGGCTTCAGCGGCAGCCGCGGCGGCAGCGCGGGCAGCGGCGGGAGTCCCGACCACGATCACGCAGCTGACGACGACGCGGTTGGAAGCATCGGTAGAGTCCATGACGACAGAAGTAAACTTTGCGGTGTGTGGGCGTTAGCGTGGAAGCGTTCGTTTTCGTTGTGTGTGTGTGTGTGTGTATGTGTGTTTGTTCGTTGGAGGGTTTGGAGTCATACGGGATTCAATTTTCTTGAACAGGGCGGGGCAACAGCGCGCCGAGGCTACCGGAGCTGCCCCCCGCTGCCACCGCCGAAGTATTTTGTTCCGCCCCAAGCAGTGGTCCCAAAAAAAAATGGCGCGCGCGGCGGCGGCGAGCGGCACCACCACCAGGGGGCGGCGGCATGGTCGGGGCGGCGCCCCCGAGGTCACCACGCTGAGCGCGGCGCGGCTGCTTCGGGACCGGAGCCTGCGCGCGGAGGTGCTGGACCGCCTGCGCGGCGGCTTCAAGTGGAGCGAGGGCGGCGTGACGGACGGCGTGACGGAGGTGGACATGACGCCCAGCTTCCGGGTGAAGGGCGGCAAGCTGCTGCTGGCGGTGGAGTACGCGCACTCGCCGCTGCTGGTGCCGCTGCTGGGCGTGGCGCTGCGCCCGCGCGGGAGCGTGTTCTCCAGGAGCGAGGCGGAGGTGAGCAAGGTGGAGCTGCTGGCGCCCGCGGGCGGGCGCGCCTTCTACCCCGTGGTCTTCGTGGCGGGGGCCGTCCGCCACTGGCGGCGATGAAAAAAATTGAATCCCCCATTGGCCCGACCCCTCCACAAAAGCAACGCCGAAACGTTCGCCAATCTACCGATTTAGCAATCTACCGACCAATCTACCGATCTACCATGGGTTCCTGCATCGCCAAGCCGCAAGTGGCGTTCCCCGAGGTGCCGTTCGACGACCTCTTCGACTGCCTGCCGCCCGACGAGCTCGAGCGCCGGGCGGACGAGCTGGTGGAGCAGTACCTCGACCTGCAGAGCATTGAGCTCGCCGCCGAGCTGCCCGCGCCCCCCAAGCACGACATCTCCCGGCCCAAGTGCTGATCCGTTAGTTTAGTTTAGTTTTCCTTTGGGGGCCGCGTCGCTTTTTTTCGTTTCGCGGCGCGCTGGTCCGGGGCCGATTTTTGTGTAGCAGCACGGCACAGCGTGTGAAACATGGAAGACCTGGCGGCGGCGATCTCGGAGGTGGCGGTGCAGGACGCGTTCGAGGTGTACCGCGCGGCGCGGGCCGTCAACGCGCGCCCGCACCTGCTGCTGCGCGAGTTTCAGGAGCGGCTGGCGCACGACGTCAAGGAGGTGTCCGGGAGCAGGGAGCGTCGCGAGGTCCGCTTCCGGCGCGCGGGGCACCGCATCCCGGGCCTGCGGCGGACGCTGGCGGAGGCGCTGCGCGCGGAGGGCGCGGCCCGGGCGGCGGAGTCGGACCCGGAGCGGCTGGACCAGCTGCCGGAGCCGGCGCGCGGGGAGGACGTGTTCCACGACGCCGTGACGGCGGCGGCGCGGGAGGCGTGGCGTCGGGCTCCGCTGCTGTGGTGCGAAAACAGGCACGAGACGGTGGTCCGGGTGCTGCTGCAGCACCCCCATATCGACGTCGACGTCCAAGACGAGAAGCACTTCACCGCTCTGCTGTACGCCGTCTCCGCGCACCAGGACGGAATCGCCAAAGCGCTGCTGGCGCGCGGGGCCTCGGTAAAGCCGGATGCGCGGGCGGTGAGCAGCGTGCTCATACAGGCTTCCAGGCGAAACATGCCGGATATGGTGCGGCTGATCCTGGAGGAGCGCGGCGGGGAGGAGGCGGGCGTGGATTTTCGGGACAACGAAGAGTACACGGCGCTGGCGTGGGCGTCCCGGATACAAGTCCTGGACATCGCGGACATGCTGCTGCGGGCGGGCGCCGCGGTGGACACGCCGGACGCCGGCGGCTGGACGCCGCTCATGCACGCCACGAGATTCGGGACCGGCGCTGAGATGTGCATGTTGCTGCTGGACCGCGGCGCGGACCCCAACCTGCACCGGCCATCAACTACCTCGGCGCTCATCACGGCGTGCGCGCGGTCGGAGCCGGGGTTCGACGCGGTGCGCGAAGCGCTCATCCGCGCCGGCGCAGACGTGAACGCCCAAAACCTGAACGGCGCGACGCCGCTGCAGGTCGCCATCGAGACCGACAACAATGAGGCCGTGAAGGCGCTGCTGAACATCGGCGCTAGAGTGAAGGCAGACAACGCGCAGCGGAAGCTGGTGGACTACATCTACGAGCTGAAGCGCGACCTGGAGGCCGTGCTGCAGGTGTTTCCGCACGCCCTGGCGGCGTCGTCGCGCGGGTCATGAAATGCCGGTAATTCCAAGTGTGTAATTCCACGTGGACGCCAACGTCGATGCACCGAAGGGGCACCGTCTTACCGTCGAAGCGTCGAACCTCGGGCACCTGCGCGTCATGCGCATCGGCCCGCTGATGATGGCAGCGGGCCGCGGAGGTCGGGGGCGAGGCGTTTCTCGTTTCTCTCGACCCGACCGTCCCCCATCTCTTCCCGCGTCCCGCGTTTAGCTGAATTTTAATGTAATTTCATTTGGCTGGCCTGCCTGCTTCATGCTGCCATCTTTCATCCAACAGAACCGGACAGAAAGAAAAACAGACAGAAAAAAACGCGCAGAAGCGTAATAGCAGTCGGCAACAGAGTAGAAGTAGAACCGGCGCGGCGCGGCGCAGGATGAGCGTCGGGCTATGGCGGCACCACCTCACCCAGGCCCTGCTCTGGGCCTGCGCGGACGGCGACATGGAGTTCCTGACTCGGTGGGCGGAGCGGGACGCCGACGGCTTCGCCAAGTTCCTGGGCGAGGACGGCAACGGCGGCCAGGCCCTGGTGACCGCCGTGCAGCGCGACCAGCCGGAGTGCGTGCAGCTCTTGCTGCAGCACGTGGACGCCAACGCGCTGGCGCCGAAGGGGCAGCGACACATCGTCGAAGCCTCGCAGCGCGGGCACCTCCGTGTCATGCGCATCCTGCTGGACCACGGCGCCGACCCCAACCTGACCGCCGGCGCAAGTAACAGAAACACCGCTCTGCTGCTCGCGGCGGCGGACGGGCACCGCGAGGCCGTGCGCCTCCTGCTGGAGCGGGGCGCCCTCGTCAACCTGCAATTCGAAGGCTGCCCCACGGCGATCTCCGAGGCCGCGAAGGGCGGGCACCTGGAGGTGATGCGCGACCTGGTTGCGGCTGGCGGGGACCACACGCTGGTGAACCTGTTCGGGGGGTCGCCCTTGTTCATGGCGACGGCGGCCCGCCAGCCCGAGGCGGCGGAGCTGCTGCTGGAGTGGGGATCGGACGTCACGCTCGCGACTTTCGAGCTCAGGAACACCGCGCTGATGATGGCGGCGCGCGAGGGGTACGCGCACCTTGCGGCGCAGTTCCTCGCCAAGGCCGCGGAGGCCGGGTGCGAGGAGGCGTTCCTCAACGCCCGCAGCTCCACCGGGGGGACCGCGCTAATGGTGGCGTGCCAGAAAGGGTCGGAGTCGGTGGTCCGGGTGCTGCTGCAGCGCCCCCATCTCGACGTCGAGGCCCAAGACGACAACCACTACACCGCTCTGCTGTACGCCGTCAACATGGAGCACGCGGGCACAGCCGAGGCGCTGCTGGAACACGGGGCGTCGGTGAAGCCGGACGCGCGGGCGGAGACCAGCGCGCTCATAGAGGTCTGCATGAGGGGAGGGAGGCCGGGTCTGGTGCGGCGGATCCTGGAGCGCGGCGGGGAGGAGGCGGGCGTGAATTTCCGGGGGAAATACAGCTGCACGGCCCTCGCGAGGGCGTGCCAGTGCAACTCCCTGGAAACCGCGCGGATGCTGTTGCAAGCGGGCGCCGCGGTGGACGTGGTCAGCACCGCGGGCTGGACGCCGCTCATGCTGGCCGCGAGCTGCGAGAGAGGCGCCGAGATGGCCCGCTTGCTGCTGGAGCGCGGCGCGGACCCCAACGCGCGCGGCCCCTCGGCTACCACGGCGCTGACACTGGCGTGCGAGCGTTCGGCGCCGGAGTTCGGCGCGGTGTGCCGAGCGCTCATCCGCGCCGGCGCGGACGTGAACGCCGCAGCCCCGGACGGCGCGACGCCGCTGCAGGTCGCCATCGACCACAACAACAAGGAGGCCGTGAGGGCGCTGCTGAACGGCGGCGCCAGGGTGCTGGCGGACAACGCGCAGCGCCAGCTGGTGGACTACGTCTACGAGCTGAAGCGCGACCTGGAGGCCATGAAGCAAGTGTTCCCGCACGCCCTGGCGGCGGCGGCGTCGCGCGGGTCCCCCGGAAGGGCTAGGAAAGCGCGCCGGCTGAACCCCTCTCACTCGGGCTAGCTGTAACTGAAACTTTGCACCGAGCGCGGCAAATACGTTTCGTTACAAAGCGCATGCGCCGTCACCACGTTTCATTACACAGCGCGTGCGCCGTCACCCCGTTTCATTACACAGCGCGGAACTAGCATCATTCCGACATGAGCGCGCACCTGCTTTCGGCGTGCGGGCTGGGCACCGTGGCCCTGGTGCACGCCGTTCAGCGCAACCAGCCGGAGTGCGTGCAGCTCATGCTGCAGCACGTGGACGCCAACGCGCCGGCGCCGGAGGGGCACCGGCCCATCGTCGAAGCCTCGAAGCGCGGGCACCTGCGCGTCATGCGCATCCTGCTGGACCACGGCGCCGACCCCAACCTGACCGCCACAAATAACAACTACACCGCTCTGGTGTTCGCGGCGTCCACCGGGCTGCGCGATGCCGTGCGCCTCCTGCTGGAGCGGGGCGCCCGCGTCAACCTGCAAATCGATGGCTCCTCCACGGCGCTCTCCCTGGCCGCGTTGGGCGGGCACCTGCAAGTAATGCGCGACCTGTTTGCGGCCGGCGCGGACCACAGTCTCGCAAACCGATGCGGGGAGACGCCCTTGCTCATGGCGTCGAAGGGTTACCAACCCGAGGCGGCGGAGCTGCTGCTGGCGTGGGGAGCGGACGTCACGCTCGCCACTTCCGACGATGGGACCACCACGCTGATGATGGCGGCGCGCGGGGGATACGCGCACCTTGTGGCGCAGTTCCTCGCCAAGGCCGCGGAGGTCGGGGGCGAGGGGGGCGGGGAGGCGTTTCTCAACGCCCGTGACATCCACGGGGAGACCGCACTCATGAAGGCGTGCAAGAGCGACTCGGAGTCGGTGGTCCGGCTGCTGCTGCAGCACCCGCGGCTCGACGTCGACGCCCAAGACGAGAGGCACTACACCGCCCTGTTGTACGCCGTCCGCGGGGAGAACGAGGGCATCGTCCAAGCGCTGCTGGAACACGGGGCGTCGGCGAAGCCGGACGCGCGGGCGAATTCCAGCGCGCTCTTAGAGGCTTGCGAGCGGGGACTGCGGGGCACGGTGCGGCTGATCCTGGAGGAGCGCGGCGGGGAGGAGGCGGGCCTGGAATTCCGTGACCCCCGGGGCTCCACGGCGCTCGTGCGCGCGTGCTGGCGCATCGACCCGGTCATCGCGGACATGCTGCTGCGGGCGGGCGCCGAGGTGGACGCGATGGACGCCGACGGCTGGACGGCGCTCATGTTCGCCGCGAGCTCCGATAGAGGCGCCAAGACCGGCGCCGAGGTGGCCCGCTTGCTGCTGGAGCGCGGCGCGGACCCCAACGCGCACGGCCCCTCGACTGCCACGCCGCTGATGAAGGCGTGCGAGCGGTCGGCGCCGGAGTTCGGCGCGGTGCTCCAAGCGCTCATCCGCGCCGGCGCGGACGTGAACGCCGCAGCCCCGGACGGCTCGACGCCGCTGCAGGTCGCCATCGACCACAACAACAAGGAGGCCGTGAAGGCGCTGCTGAACCTCGGCGCCAGGGTGCAGGCGGACAACGCGCAGCGCCAGCTGGTGGACTACGTCTACGAGCTGAAGCGCGACCTGGAGGCCGTGCTGCAGGTGTTTCCGCACGCCCTGGCGGCGACGTCGCGCGGTGTTTCTGCTCGCCAACTAACCAAACCAACTAGCTAGGCAGTATGAACGAGTCGGATCAGCGCGCCGGGGGCACAGTGCAGTTCCACCGACTAATGTAACATTTCGGAATTCGCAATGTTGTGCACCAACCAGCATCAGCAGCAGCAGCATCCGCCTTCCGCCTGAAAAAATGAACGCGCGCTATGGACCAGGCCGGCGGCCGTTTGCCACGGCCCTTCTTTCCGCCTGCGGGTCCGGAGACGCGGAGTTCCTGGAGCGCTGGGCGCGCAGCGACGCCGGCGGCTTGACAAAGATCCTCGGCGCTGACGGCCACGGAGCCGCGGCCCTCCTGCACGCCGTGCAGTGCAACCAGCCGGAGTGCGTGCTGTTCCTGCTGCGGCATCGCGTGGACGCCAACGCCGCCTCCCCCGGGGGGCGCCGACCCCTCATCGAAGCCTCGCGGCGCGGGAACATGCGCGTCTTGCGCATCCTGCTGCACCACGGCGCCGACCCAAACCTGGGCGACACCGCCAACGAGACCGCTTTGAAACACGCGGCGCGCGGCGGGTTCGCCGAGGCCGTGCTCTGCTTGATCGAAACGGGCGCCAGCGTCAACCTGCAGATCAACGGAAGCTCGACGGCGCTCTTGTTGGCATCGCTGAAAGGGAACCTTGAGGTCATGCGCCTCCTGATTGAGGCCGACGCGGACCCCGACCTAGTGAACGAACACGGGCGCTCCCCGTTGTTTGCGGCGCTGTGGGGCTCCCATCCCGAGGCGGCGCAGATGCTGCTGGATTTGGGGGCGGACGTCACGCTCGCGGAGAAACCGTCTTCCGGGGGGAAGAACGTGCTGATGTTGGCGGCCCGCGAGGGACACGCCCACATCGCGAAGCGAATCCTCGACAAGGTATTTGTAAACGGGGCGTTTGTAAACGCCCGTGCCTCCGACGGGAGGACCGCGCTCATGTTGGCTTGCGCGGCAGGCTCGGAGCCGGTGGTCCGGCTGCTGCTGCAACAGCCTGACATCGACGTCGACGCCCAAGACGGGGAGCACTCCACCGCTCTGCTGTACGCCATCCCCAAAAAGGATCCGAGGATAGCCGAAGCGCTGCTGGCGCACGGGG
Source organism: Tetraselmis chui (assembly GCA_026401115.1). NCBI lineage: Eukaryota > Viridiplantae > Chlorophyta > Chlorodendrophyceae > Chlorodendrales > Chlorodendraceae > Tetraselmis > Tetraselmis chui. Next base: position 116,815 of record JAPMLY010000378.1, on the reverse strand, counting down.
CCTCGGCGAAGGCGGACGAGCGGGCGAGCACCACCCCGCTCGTCGAGGCTTCCCGGTACCGCAGGCAGGGTCTGGTGCGGCTGATCCTGGAGCGCGAGCGGGAGGCGGCGGGCTTGGAGATGTGGGGCTACGGCAAGAAGGCGCTCATGTGGGCGTGCGATCGCAACTTCCAGGACATCGCGGAGACGCTGCTGCAGGCGGGCGCCGCGGTTGACGAGCCCGAGTCGTGCGGCAGGACGCCCCTCACGATCGCCATCCAACACGCTTCCATAGGCATGTGCCAAATGCTCATCGAGCGCGGCGCGGACCCCAACAAGCACTTCGGTGACCCGACCTCCCGGACGCCGCTGGAAATCGCCATGGACAGCGGAAGAAAGGATGCCGTGAAGCTGCTGCTGGACAGCGGCGCGAGGTTGCCCCCCGACGACGGCGACGGCGACGAGGACAGCGACGAGGACGGCGGCAACGGCGACGAGGACAGCGACGAGGACAGCGACGAGGACTTAGTTTTCTGTTGAAACGTGAATTTGGTTCGAAAAGATCATTACAAGTTGTAATTTTAATCAAAGCCTCCTGATCCAAAAATTCGCCCCCAATTGCCAACACCAAAAAAAAACAGCGATCTAGAGCTCCTCAACCAGGAGGTTGTTCTCCTGCAGGAACTGCAGCACGGCGAGGTCGCGGTTCCGCCTGGCCGTGGAGGAGCAGTAGCTTGCGCACACCGGGAACCCCTTCGAGTGCAGGAAGCGCAAGACCCCAACATGGCCCCGCAGGGTGGCCTTTGAGGTCACTAGGGACTCGCTTAATTCCACGTCCTCGTCGGGGGGGGCGCCGTAGCCGGCGCCGTGCAGCCACTGGGCGACCGCCAAGTTACCGTTGTCGGCGGCGACATAGTACGCGAAGTGGAGGCGGCGGAACCCGCTGTCGTGGATCCACTGCAGGACGTGAACTTGCCCGTCGATGGCGGCCTCCCTAGCGTGCTCTTCGGACAGGGCGACGCCGTTGAGGACGAACCACTGCAGCACGCCCAGGTACCCTCGCGCAGCAGCGCTACAGGAGATCCAGGCTTCAGGCTTCGGGCACCCCTGTTCGACCGCCCACTGCAGCGCGTCAGCGTGACCTGTCTGCGCGGCAATTTTTGCTGCGGAGGGGAAGTCGCCGTGCAAGGGCCACCCCTGGTCGACCGCCCACTGCAGCACGTTGACATGGCCCCCTTCCGCGGCATTGCAGACGACCTCGACGTCGATCGGCGGACTCCACGATTCGAAGTAATTATGGATGTCCGGGAAGGCGGCGTAGATCGCCTTGCAGACCCCCAACCTGCCCGTGCCGGCTGCGTCGCCGAGGAACGAAGACACGGCGCGGGCCTCGGCCACCAACTGCATGGAGAAGGCTGCGTCGTCCGGCTCGTCGCAGAGCTCCTTGAACACCGTGCTAGCGTCCAGGGAGGGCCGGGGGATCTTGGGGTGCCACCGCTTCGTCGCGCGGCGCAGCGCGTGCGCGGAGACGGCGGGGAAGGCGTAGCCGAGCTTATCGACCATGAAGTCCACCATGCGGTACAGCGTGGTCGCTTGCTCTTCGGGTTCTGCCGCCATCGCGTCTTTCGCGTGATGAGAGTAAGAGGCTAGTGGTGCTCTGGCGTGCGACGTCTGCAGTTCAACTTTTTTCCCGAGTGAAATGCACGCTGGCTGGAAAAAATTGTACGCCGTAAACAGTACGCCGTAAACTGTACGCCATAAACTGTAATCAAATTATTACAATCGGTACGGACGGTACGGACGAATGTGTGCACGGAAAGCGGTGTTCAGAAGTAGTTATTAAAAAAATGCCGAACTCCGTGAGAGGTCTGGGTAGGCGGCTGGTAGGCGGCTCCTACGCATCAAGGAGGCCGCTCTCCCGCAGGAACTGCAGGACGGCACGGTCGCCGTGGCGGGTGGCAATGTAGGAGCACCAGCTGGTGCTCACCGGGAAGCCCTTCGCGTGCAGGAAGCGCAACTTCTCCACTTGGCCCCCGCCGGCTGCCAGGGAGGTGACCAGGCACGACTCGGGATTATCGTCCTCGCCGGGGGGGACGCCGTAGCCGGCGTCGTGCAGCCACTGGACGACCGGCATGCGGCCGTTCCGGTACGCGCAGTGGAGGCGGCGGAACCCGCGGTCGTGCATCCACTGCAGGACGTGAACGTGCCCGCCGATGGCCGCCTCTGTGGCGTGCTTCGTGGACAGGGGGATGCCGTTGTGGACGGTCCACTGCAGCACCGCCAGGTGCCCACGCGAAGCAGCGTTTTCGGCTATGCTGTGCATCTGTTGGGGCATCGGGCACCCGTGATCGAGCGCCCACAGCAACGCGTCAGCCTTGCCTGCGTACGCGGCGTCGAACGCCGCGGAGTAGTGGTTGCCGTGCAGCGGCCACCCTTGGTCGACCGCCCACTGCAGCACATGGACGTGCCCGCCATTAGCGGCCTCGCAGACGACTTCCTTTTTGTCCAGCGGGAAGCCGGAGGAGATGCCCCACTGCAGCAGGGCCAGGTGGCCGCCCCTCGCCGCGCCCGAAAGCGTCTTCCTCCGCGAGAAAGAGCCCGGGCCCGTGTCTTGGTGCATCCACTCGACGAGCTCCGCATGCCCGGACCTCGCGGCCATGAAAGACGCGTCTGTCCGGGGCAGGCTCAGTGAGCGCGCCCACAGCAGCACCTCCTTCTGGCCGCCCTCCGCGGCATACGCGCTCACAAGGGTTTTATCGCAGTCCGGGAACGCGGCGTGGATCGCCTTGCAGACGGCCAGGCTGCCCTTGCGGGCTGCCCGGTTGAGGCACTGGGGGACAACGGATTCCAACGGGGGCGTTTCGGCCAACATCTGGAGGAAGGCCTTGTCCGGCTCGTCGCCGAGCTCGTCGATAACCTTATCGGCCTCCAGGGAGGGCCGGGGGATCTTGGGGTGCCACCGCTTGGTCGCGCGGCGCAGCGCGTGCGCGGGGACGGCGGGGAAGGCGTAGCCGAGCTTATCGGCCATGAAGTCCACCATGCGGTACAGCGTGGTCACTTGCTCTTGGGGTTCTGCCGCCATTGCGTCTTTTTTTCGCGCGCTGAGAGGCGGCGGAGTAAGAGGCTAGCTAGTGGTGGTGCTCTGGCGTGCGACGTGTGCAGTTCAACTTTTTCCCCGAAAAAATAGATTTTTCATTAAAATGTAATCAAATCAAATTTATGCGGAAAAAAAAGCCCCGCCGCCGGTACGGACAGCAACAGCCACAGCACGAACGGTACGGATGAGCGACATGCGGCGTGCTATTGGGCCGCGGAGCGACTGCCCTAGGAGTCGGAAGCCGGTGGAGCGGTCTCGTTGATCCACTCGAGCACGTGCGGGTGGCCGTGCTTGTCGGCGATGCGGGACAGTTCGACTCGTGGGCATTCAGTGGCAAACCGATGTCTCTTGAAAACCAGGCCGAGCCCGTGGAGGAACTTCAGAACGTCGAGGTCTCCGGCCCTGGCGGCGGGGCACGCGTAGAACATCATGTCCATCTGGACACCTATCGCGTGCAGCGCGCGCAGGGCCCCGAGATTCCCCAGGTTGACGGCCGCCAAGACAATAAATTTCTTTAGCCAGGGCCTGTAGCCGGCGTCGTGAAGCCACTGGATAGCTTCCGCATTTTCGCCGAGGGCGGCGTCCGAGTACCCGTCGAACACCTGGTGGAAGCCGGTGTCGTGCAACCATTGCAGCACGGACAGGTTGCCCACGCGGGCGGCCACGCGAAAGCAGTAATTCTTCAGGGGTTCCTGCCTCTCGCACGCCTCTTTCATAAACTCAACCACGGCGGCGTCGTCCGGCTTCTCCCCGGAGTCGTGACGTTCCACCAGAAACCTCAAACCCGGCACGCTCTTGAAGTCCAGGGTGGGCCGGGGGACCCGGTGGTGCCACCTCTTCGTCGCGCGGCGCAGCGCGTGCGCGGTGACGGCCGGAAAGGCGTACCCCACTTCGTCCACAAGGAATTCCACCATGCGGTACAGCGTTGTCGGGCTCTCTGGCACTTGCAGCGCCATGGCAGCGAATTGTATACCCGAATTGCAACGAGACGGGCGCTTGTTGTTTTATGAATGGCGCTTTCTCCGCCTTTCGCCCCCGCTGGGACCAAATTATCCCGGGGTTCCTGTAAAAACGGTCTCTCTCTCTCTCTAACTTTTGGGGGGCAAAAAAGTGAGGCGGGGCCGTTTTGCGACGGCACCCGGTGCCAAAGCATTCCACTTTCTGCACACCGGAGGGAGATTTTGAGGGTACTTTTTGAGGGAGTGCGAATTGCAGCGGAACGGGCGCTAAAATCTGGTGGCGGCGGCACCGAAAACTTCTCACTTCACTCAAAAAGTCCCGAAGTCCCTTAAAAAGTCCCGAAGTCCCTTAAAAAGTCCCGAAGTCCCTTAAAAAGTCCCGCAGTCCCTCTCTCTGTGAACTAAAATGCTTTCCTGTCCCCCTGGGAGGGAGCAAATTATCCCGGGGTTCCTGTAAAAACGGTCTCTCTCTCTCTCTAACTTTTGGGGGACTTTTTGAGGCGGAAAAGTGAGGCGGAGCCGTTTTGCGACGGCGCCCGGTGCCAAAGCATTCCACTTTCTGCACACCGGAGGGGGATTTTGAGGGTACTTTTTGAGGGAGTGCGAATTGCAGCGAAAAGGGCGCTAAAGGCTGTCGGCAGCGGCACCGAAAACTTCACCCTTCCCTCAAAAAGTCCCGCAGTCCCTTAAAAAGTCCCACCTTCCGATCTAAAATGCTTTCCTGTCCCCCCGAGAGGAGGCTAATTATCCCGGGGTTCCTGTAAAAACGGTCTCTCTCTCTCTCTCTAACTTTCGGGGGACTTTTTGAGGCGGAAAAGTGAGGCGGCGCCGTTTTGCGACGGCGCCCGGTGCCAAAGCATTCCACTTTCTGCACACCGGAGGGGGATTTTGAGGGTACTTTTTGAGGGAGTGAGAATTGCAGCGAAACGGGCGCTAAAGGCTGCCGGCGGCGGCACCGAAAACTTCACCCTTCCCTCAAAAAGTCCCGCAGTCCCTCAAAAAGTCCCTCTCTGAGAACTAAAATAATTAACAGCAAACTAGCTGACTACCAGTCAGAGTCGCTGTCGATGTCCTCGTCGCAGACGGGGGCCCCGTTGGCGATCAGCCAGCTCCGGACCTCCTCGACTCTGCGGGAGCGGAAGCGTTGCCGGCGGATCAGCGCCATGGTGCTGTCGTCGGCGCGGGACCCCTCGTTGGCTTGCAGCCACTTCACGGCTTTCAGGTTGCCCGCATCGGCCGCCACGTTCATGTGGGTGACGTCGAACTTGCAGCCGATGGAGCACAGGAAACCCAGGGTGCACCCGTCGGCACGCAGGGTGGCCTTCGCGAAGGACGCCTGGTCGAAGGCGGCGCCCTTCTCGTGCAGCAAGCGGAGGACGGCTGCGTCGCCTTCCTCGGCGGCCAGGCGCATGAAGAGGGGGTCCCGCGACAAGCCCGGCGAGACGTCATCGTACAGCCACCTCAACACGAACACCCTTCGTAAGTCGATGGCGGCGTGACACGCCTCCTCCGCGTCCAGCAGGTCGACGGAGTGCAGGTACTGCAATACCCTGCGGCCGTAGCGCCTAGCGCCCTCCACCGCAATGCGGGAAACCTCGCGCTTGCACACCTGGAAGCCCAGCGCGTGCAGCAAGCCCATGAGGTCCAGCCTGCAAACGCGGACGGCGGTGGAGAACACCAAATCACCCATGGTGTTGGCGCAGCCGGCGCCGTGCAGCCACCGGATCACTTCGTGATGTCCGCCATAGACGGCGTCCTGGTAGCCTTCGCCCATGAAGGACGAGCCGGAGTCGCGCAACAGCTGCAGGATGTGGATGTGCCCACCGCGAGCGGCACGGGTCACGCAGTCACGTGTCAGAGTGGCGCGGCTGTCTACGGCAAGCTGCACAACCGCGAGGTGCCCTTTCCCGGAAGCGTAGGCGGCGGCTGCTGGGAAGTCTGCGGGGCAGCCCTTCTCGATGGCCCACAGCATGAGGTCCACGTCGCCATTCTCGGCGGCTCCGAGCACAACAGAGCTCGATGGGCTCGCTTGGAACGCCGGCAGCGTCAGGGGGGAGCCGCGGGCGAAGGCCCACTTCACCAGGTCCGCGTGACCGCCCTTCGCGGCTTGGCACGCGACAGATGAGCGGCTCAAGGGTATCTCGAAGGGGTACCCGGCGTCGAGGGCCCACTGAAGCAGCGCCATGTGGCCGCCCCTAGCCGCGCCCACGACGACTTCCTCCTGGTGCTCCGCTCTCGGGGGCTCATGGTCACGCATCCATTGGATGAGCTCCATGTTGCCGTTCTTCGCGGCAGCGAACCATGCGCCGCCCCAAGGCAGGTTTAGGGAGCGCGCCCACAGCAGCACTTCCCTATGGCCCCCCTCAGCGGCAGACATGCACAAGTCATCGGGACGGACGCGCGGGAATGCCGCGTGGATCGCCTTGCAAAGGGGCAGGTTGCCCGCCAACCCGGCGCTGTCGATGCAATCGTAGACGACACGCGTTCCGGAGTGGGAAATTTCGGACGCCTCGCCCAGGAACTGCAGGAAGGCGGGGTCCGCCTCGTCGCCGAGCTCCGCGATCACCTTGTCCGTGGCAAGCGCGGGCGGAGGGATCTTGTCGTGCCACCTCTTAGTCGCGCGGCGCAGAGCGTGCGCGGTGATGTCGGGGAAGACGTAGTTGAGCTCCTGGACCATGAAGCCCACCATGCGGCACAGCACGGTGGGGGTGTCTTGCACGGGCGCATCCATCCCTGGTTGGTTGGTTGGTTGGTTGGGGGCGTTTTCTTGTGTGGTAATAGGGTTAAGAGCGCGGGTCCGTACTTCAGTTTTTTGCAAATGATCTTTTGAGGCAAAAATCGTCCGGGAAAATGCTTTCCTGTCCCCCGGCAAGGAGGATCTAATTATCCCGGGGTTCCTGTAAAAACGGTCTCTCTCTCTCTCTAACTTTTGGGGTACGTTTTGAGGCGGAAAAGTGAGGCGGCGCCGTTTTGCGCCGGCGCCCGGTGCCAAAGCAATGCAATTTCGTCACACCGGGGGGAGATTCTGAGGGTACTTTTTGAGGGAGTGCGAATTACAGCGAATCGGGCGCTAAAGGTTGCTGGCGGCGGCACCGAAAAGTCCACCATACCCTCAAAAAGTCCCCGGAACGCCCGGAGCCCCTCAAAAAGTCCCTCTCTGCGAACTAAAATGCTTTCCTGGAGGAGGATCAAAATATCCCGGGGTTCCTGTAAAAACGGTCTCTCTCTCTCTCTAATTTTCGGGGGAGTTTTTGAGGCGGAAAAGTGAGGCGGCGCCGTTTTGCGACGGCGCCCGGTGCCAAAGCATTGCATTTCCTGCACACCGGAGGGAGATTCTGAGGGTACTTTTTGAGGGAGTGCGAATTGCAGCGAATCGGGCGCTAAAGGCTACTGGCGGCGGCACCGAAAATTTCGCCCTTCCCTCAAAAAGTCCCCAGAACGCCCGGAAAACCTAAAACAATAAAAAAGATAAAACATTTACAGAGGAACCACTTTTGAACTTTGCACGCCGATTTATCTCCAAAGTCTCATTCTTAGTCTTTTTCAGAGGATTCGGCAGAAGCAGGATGTAGCAGTGATAAACAGCCCCTCCTTTCTGTGAAAAATCCTCTGTTCAGTTGGGGCTAAAGAAAAAAATACTCGGTGCGCACTGGCGTGGGAGGCGACAGCGCTTGTCTTCTGACGTTTTAATTTATTCCTCCACCCCTTGACATGGCATTGCATCGCTGCTGCTGCTGCTGCTGCTGCGCTTTGCTGCTTGTGCCCTGGACACTGCTGCAGCAAATTGTTTGTCGATGTTTTCGATGATTTTATTTAATAGCTCGTCTTGTCTGCGAAAACAGTCGCTGAGAAGCCGGTCTTGAGCATCAAATCGGTCGCTGAGAAGCCGGTCTTGAGCATCAAAACGGTCGTTGAGAGCATCAAAACGGTCGCTGAGAGCATCAAAACGGTCGCTGAGAGTCTGCGAGCCTTCCAACCCCAGTTTTCTGTCGAGCGCTCTTTCTATGGTTGCTTCGAGATTGGTTGCACCCATTGCCCACGCTACCAGCTTTGGCCTATCGAGTGAAAAAAAGCATGGCGTGTGTGCTTGCGTTCAAAACGAGGAAACCTTTCCGGGTTCACAGTGTACTGTACATCTGCCCTACTATGTTTGACCCTGACCCTGACGCCTGGTGCGACTGCGGGTGCGATTCGGGAGATGATGATTACAATTGCGACTTCAGAGTGCTGAGCGTCTCCCCCGACGGGTTTGACGCGGCAGAAGACGAGCTTGCTCTCAGCTTCGGGTTCTCAATGCATGCTTCCACAGAGTTTTTCCACCGAGTAGGGGTAACAGCATCGCTGAAACTGGTTTCCTTGGAAATCGAGTTTTTCGCCCAGATAAGCCATGTCCTCATGCTGCACCTCCGCGGCCAGGGCTCCGACGGCGGATTCCGGCTGAAGGACAATAAGCACCTCACGCCCGCCCATATTGTGGATTGTCTGAAGGGAGAGGGTTTCAGAGGGACGGTGGTGTGCGTCCTGAACTGCTCCCCCGACCCCGACTCCCGCGGGGACGACCCCGCAACCGCCTGGGCCTCGGCCTCGGCGTGGTCGCCAGACCTGCCGTTCAAGTGGGTCCTCATCTCGTCCACCTCGCCGCCGGGAACCGAGGCGGCTGTGCGCCACGGAGACAAGGTCACGAAGACGGTAGCAGCTCTCGTCCGGGAGCGGGTGAGCTACGCTGACCTGGAGGCGCACATACACCGCCGGTGGACGACGACTATGATACATACCAAACCTCCCCGGGTGGCTATGGGCGGCCCGTACTCCGGCCGGTTCATGCAACCTGTGCACTCGTAAGCACTATTTTTCCTCGGTTTTCAGTCGCTTTGCTTGTGTAACTCTCGTGTAACTCTCGATGCTGTTTCGCGTTCCTAATTCGGATGCAATCAGAATATTTGGCGCTGAGAAATGAAATGCAAATGAAAACAAAAGTCAGCTAAACGTGGCGGCCAATGTGTGCCTCGTCGGGACACGGGAAGAGATGGAGGGCGGTCGGGTCGCCGGTCCGGTCGGCGAACCTCTTGGCCTCCTCCAACACCTCTTCGGTCCAAAAGCAGTCCACGGAGTGTAGGAACTTGACGACGCACTTCACGCTCTCGCTCTTGTAGTTGAACGCCGCGAGGAAGGTGTCCTCGTCGAACAGGAAGTCGTTGCCGAACTCCCACATCCACCGGAGCGTGGTGACGTCGCCGAGCTCGGCGGCGATGGAGCTGTCGGCCCGGTTGAAGGGGCACCCGCGGGCGTGCAGCCAGCGGGCGACCTGCGTGTCCCGGCAGCGAACGGCCTTGGTGAAGTGGGCCCGGCGAGGGCGGTAGCCCTTGCGGTGCAGCCACTCCAGGAGCGGGATTTTGACGGTCTCGACGGAGCCGATGACCTCCGCGTACACGTCCGCCTCGGGGAACGGGCCGTGCTTGTCGTGCAGGAGCTCCATGAGTTCCAGCCGACCGGAGGCCGCGGCGGCCTCCATGCACCCGTCGTCCACCTCGTAGTGGACGTCCTCCAGGCTGCACAGCCATTCCGCGACGTGCATGTGTCCCTCTTGTACGGCTGTTTCAAGCAGCAGATTGCCGTTCTTCAGCATCCCGCGAGCGTGCAGCCACTTCAAGACGGACAGGCTCCCGGAAGAGGCAGCTTTGATGTCTGTGAACAAGGGGTACCCGTTCGGGATGCCCGCGTCCAGGGCCCACTGCAGCACGGAGACGTGGCCGCCACTTGCGCCCTCGTTCCAGACGCTGTCGAAGTGCCAGTCATCGGGGTCGGTGACCAGCTCTTGGAGCACGTCCACGTGGCCGTGTTCGGCTGCCGCGGACACGGCGTGCCACGAGGGGCACTTGGAGGCGTGCAGGCGTGCCGCCCGCGCGAAGAGGGAGCCGCCGCAGGGCGCGGGGCCCTCCTCGGCAATGTGGTGCATCAGCAGCCCCTGCTCCGCGTCGCGGGGAGGAGGCAGCGCGGACCGGGTGGCCCGGCACGTGACGCGCGCCATGGCGTACGACGTGCGGCGCAGCGGCATCACGCCATGGCCCTCGCCGTGCATGAGGCGCAGGACGTCGGCGAACAGGTCCGCCGTGGGTCGGACGGGGGTCTCGGCGTCGGTGACGGTGGCGGAGGGCGTCATTATCGCTATCGCTGTGATGCTTGAGGTGGCATCGATGATTCCCTCATGCTGCCTTCAAAAATTCATTTTCTTCCGGGCTTACAGGTAAATCGGGTCGGTAAAAAACAAAACGGTCGCAGACACGGCGCCGCCGTTGGCGACATGGCAGTGCTGGGACATGGCATTGCCGGTGACTAGAATTTCCTGTAAAAATGAATCCCTCCGACGGCGTGTGGGGTTACTAAAGCAACCGCGCGCATCTGTTGTCCCTCACCATCTGTTCGGAGAACCATCTCAGTTTTTTGCAAACCAGTCAGCCTCGATGGGCGTTTGGCCTGGCTCCCTGACTGCGTCACCCTACTCTCCCTCACGCGTTTCTGCGCAGCGTTTTTTCATGTATCTACTTCGCAACGGCAAAATAAATGCCAGATAGTCGAGAGAAAGAGAAAGAGCAAGAGCATCCTGCCATCGACTTGGCCAAGATAAGCATCCGCCACGTGCTTTTATGGGATTTAAAAAAATCCCCCGAGAGGTTCGTGGGGAAACACGTGGCTGTTCCAAGATTTTTTTCAGCAAAGTCAACGAGAGTAAGAAGGAGCAGCAGCATAAACAACAAAGCAATTTTTTTGTGGCATCACGGCATTTTTGTTCATGACAGATACAATCCGGCAGGGTTTCAAGTAATGGATGTGAACAGCGAGAGGGGTTTGGGATTCTCGCTCATAGACAGATACGCGTATCTAACGTATGAAGGCGCCACGATCTTCGTTGTTGATTACCCTTCAGAAACGACTGCTGCTGAGGCTACCATGCGGCGAGTAGAGGCTCTTCACCACTATAATCAAAATGTCGCACCGTTCTCGTATCACGTTGAAGACTCCAACTGCGAGGTGTTTCCTACTTTTTGCACAACCGGGAGTCATGAAGCGTATGCACATATCAACAAGCTTTTAAAAGAAACAACAATACGACCCCAAGACAGACGGGAAGGATCCCTAGGATGGCTAGGAGTCGTTTTGTTTTGTGTGGCTGCTCTGCTGACAGCGTTTTTTGCAGGGTGTGAAACGTTCAAATCAATACAGATCTGACCGCCAGACCTAGGATTACGGCGCGTGTCGGAGAGGCAATGCAAGGCGTATCAATGCAACGCGTGTTGCAGACTCAGCGCACCCAGGAGCGGGGGTCCAGCGCGCCGGGGTTGAAGGCCAGGTTGTGCAGGTAGCTGGAGTTGCGCAGGGCGCGGTTGGGGCCGCTCCCGGACACCATCCACCCGTCCACCGAGTTGTCGCGCGCCCCGCCGTTCCCGATGAGCGAGTGCGAGTCCCAGGCGTTCACCACCGCCACCGCTCCCAGAGGCTCGTCCGGGACGTCGAAGATGCTCATCCTGAGCAGCGCGTCGCGCGGGAAGCCGCGGGGCACGCACTCCTCCTCGGGCGCCGCGATGGTCGCGATGAAGAGGCTCGCCTCGCCCGCGTACTGCGGCCCGACGCGCTGGACCGCCGTCAGCAGCGCCCGGCGGCACTCCGCCCGCTGCTCGCGGTCGGTCACCGCCGACAGGTACGCCCCCTGCCCCATCATCGGCATGTACACGGAGATCCGATCGGCGCCCCGTCGGCGGCGGTGGTGGCACGCCGACTTCATCACGCAGTGCACCATCCGCTCCATCCGGCGAAGGTACTCCGCCGCGTCCACCCTCCCCCCGCGCACCAGGGCGCCGAAGTCGGGGCTGCCCTCCGACTCCAGGTTGGGCGCCCACGTGTGGATCGCGACGATCGGGTTCCGCCGGGGGGGGAGGGTGTGCGCCACCCCGGAGACGGCGTACAGCATCCCCGGGAGCTGGGCCGCGACGGCGGCCTCCGTGCTGTGACCGCACGCGCCCTCGCGGTACATGCTCCTCGTCGGCGCTCCCCCGATGAACACCGGGACCCGCAGCCGCAGGCTGTCGCGAACCTCGGCGTCGGAGAAAGGGCTGCCCGGCGGCAGGGCCACCGTCACGTCGCGGGTTTCCTCCGGGTCGCCCGCGCGGGCGTCCACCAGCGCCGCCACGTCGTCCTCGAAATATTGGTAAGGGTACAAGTCCCTCCAGCGCATGATGTGCCTCTCCTCCTCCCGACAGATATATTATTCCCGGTGGTTCGTCTGCGTTTGTGTATATAAAAATCTTCACTCTAATCCAAAATGAGTGACGTTACCGAGGTGCGGCTTTACCGAAACACCGTCGACGAAGTTCCGGCGGAGTACACCAACGTCACCGCGCCGGTGCTCAACTCATCGACGAAAAACCACGAGACCGGCGTCAAACGGTACTTGGATGGCGTCACCACGGTGAGTGGGCTGGACCCCGGGACCACCTACTACTTTTGGGTCGAGCTTATTGATGCCCGCGGCAACACGGCGGGGCCGCAGCCGGTCGGGAGCTACACGGCTCCCGACACGGCGCCGACGGTTTGGGAATTCTACGTTGCAATTCCATCTACAACTGATACTATGGTCATTTTCCCGCCGGTAACAAGCTCATTCGGAGTGACACCCACAAACATCTATTTGCCAAACACTTGGTACCCATTTAGTAGTGATAGAATTCAGAGTAATGCAAGAGGCGTTGGTAGCCTGATGTGGACCATCGCGGATCACACCAATAGCATCGCGCCAGTGTTCAGTGTCGAATGGCACCGAAGTTGGCATAGAGCGGGAGTCGAGATAAGAAGAAACGGGGTAACGGTATACAAAGAAACTGAGGTACCAACCCCAGGAAGTAGATATCCGATAAGATTTACTGTCGAGTACGCGATTCCCGAACCTGAGTAAGGTTGCGTACTCAGGTGTTGATATCACTGAAAGCCCCCCGCCGATGTCTAAATTCTTTGTGTGATGACAGCTTCGAAACCGTTCAGATTTTATTATTATTGCGTTTAGTTTTACAAAAAAATAGACTAAACTAAACCAAATTAAACATGAAAGTGTTGCCTTGTCATACCCCGGGGAAACACCTCACCCTTGCCCTGAATTCGGCATGCATGCTAGGTGACGTCGAATTCCTGTCCGAGTGGGCGGCGCGAGACGCCACCGGATTCGCAAAGGCCCTTCGCGTGGAAGGCTTCGCCGATTTGTACTGCAGCTGCTAATTGTGTGGCAAGTATTTTCTTGAAAGTCAGAACTTGAGCATCAAAACGGTCGCTGAGAGCATCAAAACGGTCGCTGAGAGCATCAAAACGGTCGCTGATAAGCCGGTCTTGAGCATCAAAACGGTCGCTGATGAGCCGGTCTTGAGCATCAAAACGGTCGCTGATAAGCCGGTCTTGAGCGTCAAAACGGTCGCTGAGAGTCTGCGAGCCTTCCAGCCCCAGTTTTCTGTCTAGCGTTTTTCCTATGGTCGCGTCGAGATTCGTTGCACCCATGGCCCACGCTACCAGCTTTGGCCAACCAAGTGAAAAAAAGTATGATATGTTGAACGCTGCGAGCCCGCTGATTGTGCCGGGGGACCAAAGGGTGTTTTTTTTTATTCACGGGATGAAAGATGAAAGCAACTGCTCAGCAAGGAATCAAACCCATCCCCAATGAAACTCCCGATCCTTCTCCTCCCGACTCCTCCTTCCCAATCACATATGCACACAACTTCCAAGCGATTCCACCTTTCCAGCTGCCTCCTCTTCGTTGTGGGATGGCTTATGTAGTACTTATGTAGTACTTATGTAGTACTATTCTGCAGACGGCAGAGTGGAAAGTGTTAGTGTGAGGAAGGAATGAAATCCCAGAAAATAATGAAAAAACTCCGTGCGCAATGGCGGGGGACGGTGGCGACCACACCGAAACAACCAAACTCCCCTCAAAGAGCGCGATAAAAGTGACAAACGAGTAGCAGTGAACCCGTTACAGTGAGAGCAAAAAATGCTTAGAGAAAAATGTACAGGTCGCGGTGCTGACAGGTTTGCGACATTGCTGGCGACATGGCATTGCTGCTGGCGACATGGCATTGCTGCTGGCGACATGGCATGGCACTGCTTGCGACATGGCATTGCTGCAGTCGACATGGCATTGCTGCAGTCGACATGGCATTGCTGGCGACATGGCATTGCTGCAGACGACATGGCATTGCTGCTGGCGACATGGCATTGCTGCTGTCGACATGGCATTACTGCTAGCGACATGGCTTGCTTTCCACCGTGTCCTCGCCACTGATGCTTTCGACGATGTTTCTAGTCATCTCCTGTAGGTCCGCAGCTGTTAATTGTGTGGAAAGTATTTTCTTGAAATTCAGATCTTGAGTATCAAAACGGTCGTTGACAGTCTGTGAGCCTTTCAGCCCCAGTTTTCTGTTGAGCGCTTTTCCTATGGTCGCGTCGAGATTCGTTGCACCCATGGCCCACGCTACCAGCTTTGGCCTACCGAGTGAAAAAAAGTATGATATGATGAACGCTGCGAGCCCACTGCAAATGGAAACCACCACGGACGTCACTTGCGCAGCTTATTACATTCTCATCTGTTTCAGCTCATCCAGTTTTTCCTGGAAAGGTCGGTCATCAAGGGGTCCTTCGGGAGCAGGAGGAGATGCATCTGGGTGAGACGGGTCAGCAAATGCTACAGAACAATCTTGTGCCCGTTGCAATCTGGACACTTCTACGTTAAAAGAAGCTAGTTTGTCGGACAGCCTTTGTAATTTATTTTCCACCGTGTCCTCGCCACTGATGCTTTCGACGATGTTTGTAGTTATCTCCTGTACCGCAGCTGCTAATTGTGTGTCAAGTCTGTTGCTGATAGTCTGACCCATGTTGCTGATAGTCTGACCCATGTTGCTGATAGTCTGCTTTTGACTGCAAAAGTGTTCGCTGATAGTCAGATCTTGAGTATCAAAACGGTTGTTGACAGCATCAAATCGGCCGTTGACAGCATCAAATCGGCCGTTGACAGCATCAAATCGGCCGTTGACAGTCTGCGAGCCTTTCAGCCCCAGTTTTCTGTTGAGCGCTTTTTCTATGGTCGCGTCGAGATTCGTTGCACCCATGGCCCACGCTACCAGCTTTGGCCAACCAAGTGAAAAAAAGTATGAGATGTTGAACGCTGCGAGCCCGCTGCATATGGAAACCACCACGGACGTCACTTGCGCAGCTTTGTCGTCGAACGTTACCAAGACCGCGTACACCAGCGACGCAACAGCCGCTACGAAGCTCTTTGCCAACTTGCTTTCGTTGGTGTCTGTGTTAGGGACAGGGACAGAGGCTTCGGACATCTCGTCCCGACGCAACTGGTCAATATAGCCGAGTAGAGCGAGTGGCTTGCCTCCCAATGTGTGAGGCAGCAGGCTCAAAGGAGGCACAGTAACGGCGGGGCCAGTCAGCGCCGGTATCCGGTGCCCTGCGTGTGTGGTACTTAATGAGTGATCTGTTTTTGCGAGGAAATGGGTGCGATTTTGGCGACCGACGACACCGAAACTCCCCTCAAAAGGTCCCCAAATGCGCGCCGTCCCTGAAAAAGTCCCGGAGTGCGCGATAAAAGTGTGAGACGGCGCATTTCGCTGCGCTTCCGGATTATTTTCGCGACGATATCAGGAGTAGAACTCGCGTGCCGTGGATGTGCCTGTACTGATAGAAAAAATGAAGGTTGAGTACGGGTTATAGCGTGGCGAAATTTATCGGTACGGGCTAGAGGAGCGAAATACGGGAGAAAACAAAAGTTGGTCAGTTCTCTGCTTTTGACTCTACATATCGCTAAGATACAGGTACCATTTTGAGGAAATAAATAATGTCAGATACTAGCACTTAGCTAAATGGCTAGGATATGACAGAAAATACGGCAATACAGTTGTACTGCCGTGATGACAATAAAAGAGTCACTGAATATCGCTAAGATACAGGTACCATTTAGAGGAAATAAATAATGTCAGATACTAGCAATTAGCTAAATGGCTAGGATATGACACCCTTTGGCGACGAACCGCGCATTGAAGCGGGAGACGTCACCGGCGGTGTCAGACTTGACTTTGTAGATCCACATGCTGTTAACTACCATGCGACCCGGGGGAAGGTCAACGAGTTCCCAAGTGCCGTTGTCCATGAGGGAGGAGTACTCCTGCTGCATAGCGGCTTGCCACTGGGGGGCCTGGGCGTTGTCCAAGGCAGCTCGGTACGATTTCGGTTCCACACACTCCCGGGCGGACAGGAGGGCGACGGCGCCGTGTTACGATGTACTGAGTAAGTACTGAGAAATAGTATATTTGTATCATGGGATTACTTAAGGCCTTATGTATGGAAATTCGTAATTTTCGGTTCGAACGTTCGAACTGTGATTGGTGCAAGGTCCCAGGAACCAAGCAAAATCGCGTAGGTGGGTGGCCCAGCTGGCTCCTTGCCAGCTAGCACCGGATAGGCCTTATCCCTCCATGCCTCCTATTGGTGGTGGGTGACTGTACGTTGTATGGGGTGGCATGCTCCGTTGTGGTGGGGATATGGTCGTGGGGTAGCGGGTGGCGGATGGTGGGGTAGCGGGTGGCGGAAATAGTGGTCCATCGTCCATCCAAGCACTATCCCGCTAGCCCACCATCCCGGAGCGCTCCTCCCCCCTCCCCCCTAACCTCCCACAGCCCTACAGGCACGCTGCAATGGACGCAACAAAGGACCCGCATGTCGCGTCCGTAGTGAACCCCGCTACCGGCAGTGAACCCGATGTGACGACGCAATGTCTTGCGGCAACGGCCGCCCCGCCCCCCTCGCTGCCCCCCGCCATACCGTTCGCCCCTATTGCGCCCGAAAATGACCGTCGCGATAGCACCACCCCTTCGTCCAGGGTGTCTTACGTTACTGCTAGTCTGCCCGGCAGTGACGGAATATTGATCGACGATGTGAATGTGGAGGTAGATGGCGACGCCGGTACCGATACCGTAGAGTTTCAGTGCCGCGTGGATATGCTTGCCCGCAACCTCAAGGACAGTTGGTCGTTAACGCAGAAGGGCAACCCTGTCTGGGCGTTTTTCGTTCCCAATAATCCGCCGTTGGCGGAGGAGGAGGATGCAATGGATCACAAGTCCGGTTGTCTAGAGGTGTGTTGTTTTCTATGCCACGCTGCGAAAACCGGTTTCCTGCACGAGCAGTTCCCCCATCCTGGCGATGACGGGGAGTTGCGCGCCCACGACGAAACAGTGGGTCTCTGGGTCCCGCAACTCGCACGCGACAAGCGGGGCCGCGAGGCAAAGCACGTCATGCAATACAGACCTGCCGATGGAAACACCGGACTCAAGTACCACGTTTGGAGGTACCATAGGCAAGAGTACGCGAAGGTACGCCCCCCCCCCTCACTCAGTGAATGGACAATGGACATGCGAGTATGACCTTGCTAAGTGCTAACACGCATCGTGTCTTGTTGTTGTCGTGTGCCACAGTTGAGTGATGCCATGTGTCCGAAACGTCGTCCTGCGGCTTCTGCCTCCTCCGGAGGAGAGGGGGAGAAACGGCCAAGCGTCGCCGACCACTTCAAGTCCACGAAGAAGAGACCCACCTCTGACCCTAGGGTGCAACTATTTTGGCGGCTGCTGTCACTCCTCGTAGTTTTCTGTCGGCTACCTTTCGCCATTGTGGAGAACCCTCTCTTCAAAGCCTTCATCTGGTTTTTGGATGCTACACTGCCACTGCCTTCTAGGACAAAACTTACACACACTTTGCTGCCCGCTCTGAAAGCTGAGGGTAGCAAACATATTAAGAGTGTGCTCGTTGGTGTTAGAGGTGTTGCCATTACCTTTGACTTGTGGATGTCCAGGAAAACTGAGGATAACCTCTCTGTCGACATCCACTTCATCGACAAACAGTGGCAATGGCACCACAAGCACATCGGCATCATATCGTGCAAGGACAGCTCCACAGGCGAGGAAATTGCTCCACGCATAAAAACAATTCTGGAAGAGTATGACCTGTTGTACAAAGTGGCTGCTGTGGTGAAGGATGGCGGGGGCAACTTGGCAACTGCCACGGTAGTCCTTGCCAAACAAGGGCTGACAGGTTGCCGGGCGTTAGGTGCGTGGGTGCCACATGTGACCCTGTGCTTTGCACACAAAATCAATGGAGCGTGCAATGCCGCTGTCCTAGAAGCAAAGCGCATGAATTTGGAGGTGAGCCCCCCCCCCCCCCCCCCCCACCCTTGCTTGCTTTGCATTTTGTTTTATCATGAAACAATATGCATGTGTCTAATATTATTGAACTTGTTGTGAGCAGGCTTTCAAGTTCTCCGAAGTCGCAAAAAAACTCCAATCTTGCATCACATGGACAAAGAAGTCTTCCAAGGGTTGGGCGTCACTCAGAGCTGCATGCATTGCTATGAAAGTCAAGGTGACTAAGTTTGTGACACCAGTGAAGACAAGATTCACCAGCGTGAGCCCCCCCCCTAGTTTCACGTATTATGGCATCTTGTTTTTTCATTCCACTGACTACATTTTGTTGCTTTGTGCTGCCTAGACATTTGGGATGCTGGCAGGTTTGCTGCAAGCAAAGGCCGTCATCGACTACTTGTATGGTGAAATGCCGGAGACTCAACACTTGCGCACCAGGAAGCCCACTGCCACTGAGTGGGAGGTCAGTCAGGCTGTCCATGATGTGCTCCGCGACCCTTGCATGATTGTCACACAGGCACAATCCCAAAACTCGCATTGGCTACTGTCTGATGCACTCCACTCAGTTGCTAAGCTACAACGCACAATGTCCACGAAATTGGACGCACCTATGACAACCCACGTTGTGGATCCTGATGATGGGGGGGAGGACGCTTCAACGTAAGGCCCCCTCCCCCCATTGCTTGCAATTGTGTTTCAAATTAAGTTGCTTACTTTGTGGTCATGCGACAGGTTGGATGCAAACCTGAGGGATGTCCAGCATGCTATGACGAACCGCATATTGACAGACCTTGATGCAATGATGGTCCCCTTTGTTGAATATGATGAGAGCCGAGGGCATGAGGTTATGGCTACATTGCTGGATCCGCGCTTCTGCCTTGGCGAGATCTTCACCCTTACCAACACTGGCACATGTACGGAGGAAAGAAACTGCAGACGTGCAGCCAAAGTGGTTATGCGAGAGTATGAGGTCAAGGTGTTGTTACCTGCCTTGTGTGCACTTGCCAAAAGCAGAGACGATGACGCGAAGGCATTAGCTGCTGTTGATGTTGGGCTGCCTGGAAGTGCAGAACCGATGCGCAGGAAGCGTGTCGCCCTCTGCGATGAAAGCAGTGATAATGACGACAGTGACGCCGATGAGAATATTGTCGCTGCTGAGGAAGAGTACCGTCTGAGCCTGGCAAAGAATGAGCTGAAAGCGTTTCGCCAGGATAAGGCTGCCCCTATCCCAGGTCAGGTTTGTGATGTGTTGAAGTGGTGGTGTTTAAACGAACACAAATACCCCCTGGTTGCAGAGCTTGCTCGCATTATGTTGGCCATTCCGGCGAGTCAGATAGAGTGCGAGAGGATATTTTCACTGGCAGGCTTGGTTACCCAACACTTGCGAAACAAGATGGGCGTGGAGAACATGGCGGCGACAGTTTTTATCACCAAGAATCTGGATCTTTCTGCAGAGGTGGCCAGCATCTTGAAGTCTGGGCTTGGCCCGCAAGCGTACAGCGCATCCTTGGCGCGTGAGGTTCACATCAAAACAGAGCTTCAAGAGGCTAGGGAGACGGCTGCCATGTGCGAGAGGATCGTCTCCGACCAGTCAGAGGCCAGCGTGCAGAGTGAGCTTGAATACCACGCGTACATGGAGAGGTACTTAGTAGACAGCGATGATGAGAGCAGTTGAGCAGCAATAAGTATTATGGTAGTCTTTTTTCTCATATATTATGCATCCTTTGCCTCTGTCTATGCTTCACACCAATTATGCATTTCCATTGTTTCTTGTTGAACGCGCATCAATCAATGCAACATGTAAATTTGATTTTACATATTACATATCCTTTGCCTATGTCTGTGTCATGCACCAGTTATGCATGGACGCATTGTTTCTAGATTAATGCCCTCTGCTCATGGAAGGGCTCAAAACGCTTCAGGGGGATCTTCAGGTCACTTTTGGCGGGCCTTCTGTCTGAAGTCTTGACATGAATTAAGGTTGTATTCAGTTCAGGACCTGAATTCAGCTGAACAACTGAACTGAAGTCACTTCAGCCTGAATTCAGATCATGAAGTCTCATCTGAATTCAGGCCTGAACACTGTTCAGCTGAATTCAGGCTGAAGTCCCTGAAGTGACTTCAGTTCAGTCTGAATTCTCAGATTCGGACTTCAGCACAACCCTGGTCACAACACGCCGTAAGAAGGGTCGGGGGGAAGTCGGACACGTGGGCAACCATTTCGCCGTAGCGTAGGGGATGAGAACGGAGCCGAGCTTGGCGAGGGGCGGCATGAGGGGGCACGGGGTCTGGCAATGTTATGTCGATGGGGTGGGATTGGAGTGAGGTGGCCGGTGCGTCATCCGAAGGGTTGATGATGGTGGAGTCGACGGAGAGTTGTGCGCCGAAGCCCGGGGTGTCTTCCTGAAAGACAACATGGACGGAAGTGGTGATTCGGCGGGTTTCCGGGTTGTAAACGCGGTACCCGGGTGCGTCATTGGGGTAGCCGACCATGACGCCACGAAACGCCTTTTCACTGAGTTTTCGACGCATTTTGTCATGCACCTTGGCGAAGACGGTGCACCCGAAGACGCGAGACTTGGAGGCGTCAGGCACAGACGACGTGAGGAGGGTGAGTGGGATGCCACCAGTGGGACCGACTGAGCGGCTGTACGTGCGGTTGCGGAGGTACACAACACTGCTGACAGCGCATGACCACATGGAGTTGGGAACGGCCATACTGTGGAGCATCGCTGACGCATTGTCCCGGATAGTACGCCAAGGACGTTCGGCTTTGCCGAGCATGTGGTGGGCGTATGGGGCAGAGAACTGGACCCCGACGCCGAGTTGTGCGCACATCTGGCGGGTTGTTGCAGCCTCAAAGACAGAGTCCGAGTCAAATTTTATGATCGGTGCAAACGCGCCCGATTGGGAGTGGTAACGTGCATGCATGTGCTTGATGTCGAGGAGGATGTTTTCCAACTCCGAGCTCGCATCGTCTTTGGACTTGAGGAACCGCACCCACATGTAATGGGTGTGGTGGTCAATGACGAGCAAGCAGTAGCGGAGTCCATGTGCGGAGGGGACGTTGACCGGTCCCCATAGGTCAGAGGAGAGGTTGAGGAGGGGACGGGAAGGTTTCGCGCATGCAGCGGTGTTGCGCGGTGCAGCTGTGGCCTTGTGTAACAAGCATGAGTCGCAAAAGACATTGGTTAGAGAGTTGTTTAACGCAGGGCTAGTCGGGACACCGTGCGTGTGCTGGGCCCGTAGGCTTTGCATGTTTAGGTGTCCAAACCGACGGTGCCACAGTATAGGGTCGCACTGGGCAGCACGGGCAACACTAGGGGAGGGAGAATGCACTGTCATCGTGGAGGTACTGGGGGGAGGCTCTGGCTGGTGGGGGAGGAGGTAGAGGCCGTTTCCGGAGGGCTCTAGCACACCCATTCATGTGGGAACCACAAGCAAACCAGTGTCAGAGTTAGAGGGGAAGATGAACTCACAACCGCTGTGGGTCTGCATCCAGCTGACACTAAGTAACCGGCCGATGCGCTGAGCAAAGCGAGAGGACAAGTCAGGGGTGTACAACGCATGGACAGTGCGGTGAATAAGTACGCTTGTGTCAAGGCGGACTGAAATTCGGACGGAGCCACTACCCTTGACGTCAACACCAACCCCGCCAACGCGCGAGGGAGCGGAGGGGGGTGTGAATCGTACGAAGTCGCCTTTAAACGCGGTGAGGTTGATCGAGCAGGCGGAATCGACTACCCAGTACTGTGAGAGGTTACGACCGGGGGTTAGGGAAGAGGAGAAGGCTACGGAGCTGAAAGGCACACTCACCTCGGTGTCATCGTAATCATCCGTGCACTCCTCGAGGGTAGGCAAACTGTCAAAGTCATCGGCGGGGATGTCGCTCAGCACAGCGGCGTGCGCAGAGTGAGAGCCACCAGCAGGGGTGCCGTACTTCTGAATGATCATTTTGCGCTTCGCGAGTGTCCACCGCAAGAGGGCGTCATCCGGGGCGTTGCAAGAGGACAAGATGTGGTCCGGGCTGCCGCAAGCGGAACACTTGGTGGGCAGGACGCGACCACCGCGAGGGACACGTGGAGGGTGGCCTCGACCGCTGTGTGATCCGCGGCCAGCAGCGACAAACGCGGAGATGGGAGGCGGTGAGGTGTGGGGAGCTGTTGCGGCCGGGGCGTCGTCCTCGTCCATATTGTGCGCCATGTGGAGGATGCTGGCCATCACGTCATCAACGGACAGCAGGTAGTATGTGTCGAACGCGTTGATGACGCACTGTTTGGCCTGACCGTGTGGGCCGTTGCTGGAAATACCACGCAGCATGAGGAGACCGAGGTTGTGGGGGTGAATGGCAGCGGAACCATCAACCATCTGACATGTCTCGTTGTAGTCGTCGAACGTCTGTCGCATGTAGTGGACATAGTCACTGAGTGACTGTCCGGGGCGTTGTCTGACCATCAAGTTGTCCAGCAGCGACAATGAGCGAGCAAAGGACCGACTATCGAGACGTTCACACAGAAGGTCCCACGCTGCCGCTGCGCAGTCAGGACGTGCAAGGGAGACGCACTTCATCGCTTGGTCGGCGCGTGGGTTCGCGCTAGCTGCATGAAGGAGCAAGGTGTAGGCGTAGTGTTGCGCCGGTTCGTCTAACATGACGCCCGAGTCGCGGAGGGCAAGCTGTGGGATGAGGTAAGTGGCCTTGATGGAGAGGAAATTAAGGAAGTTCCTCTTCCACTGCTTGAAGTCCGTGGTGGGCCCCATGGTAGGGACCGACATCTTCATGGACCGGTTGAGGGCGTCCTTGTCGACACCGGTGGCCTCGTGGGCCGCGCGGCCGATGACCACCGGGTCAATGGTGGGGCGACGCCCGCCACGAGTGGTGTGCCCACCACGCTGTGCAGGATGCGAATGCCGGCCCGGAAAGGGAGGCGGTGGTCCACCGGGGAAGGGAGAAGGTGGGCCGCCGGGGAAAGGAGAGTGGCCGGCCATTGAAAGCGGGGGGCCGTACGGGTGCGGGTTGCCACGGGAGGCGGGGACGCGGGGCGGCGGTGCCTCCGGGAAAAAAGGTCCGGGATCCGGGAGGGCATACCCTGCAGGAGGGTACGGAGGGGGTGGTGGTAGGTGTTCCGCGGGCAGTCCGTGAGGCTGTGGGGCGGTGTGCGCATCGTGGCGGCGGAGTGCGACATGGGGGTCGCCAACTAACGCTGCACCGAAAGCAGCATCGTGGGCCGGCTGCGCGTCCAGCCGAGTGCCGGGAAAGGGAGATGCGTGTGTTGGGGGGTCGGAGGAAAGGAGGTTCAGAGAGTGGTTGTCGCGAGGGGGGTCGAGCTGCGCGTCGCGACGGCGCACAGCGAAAGAGGGGTCCGCAGGGGCAGCAACATGACCAGTAGCAGCAGCAACAGCAGCAGCAGCAGACTGAGCGTCCAGGCGGGCGTTGATGAGCGCCATTTGCTGCAGGACGAGTGCGAGGGTAGCAGAGGTGGGACTGACAGAGCTCTGCGGAGATCCGAGGTCAGGGGAAGCAGGAGGCGAATCGGGTGGATTGTCGACAGAGCGAGTTTTCGGCGCCATTTCGACACATGGCGAAAAAGAAGAGCTGAAAAAACAGGCAGCGGTAAAAACCGCAAGCCGGACGTGTGCCTAACAACGGTATGCAGAGAGACGGCCTGATGCCCGCCGACACCTCGGCCTGATGCCCCGGGGTGTCTCAAAGCACCTTTTCTGTGTCCTCCACCCAGTGTGGGGCACAAGTCGGGGCCACGGCCAGTGCAGGTGGGACGATGCGGCGGCGGCTGAGTCGCTACAGTAATATATAATTAATACAGAAATCTAAGGCTGTCGTGCACTCTGTATATGTATATTCACCCGATAGTGCGCCCCCCCCCCCGGTCTCCAGCTTGGACCTGTATGCACCCTGTCCACACACGACGAGTGCGTCGGTGTGGGTGGCTGTCTAGTGTCCTCGAGCGGCTGACTTAGGTGGGATGGAGGGTGGGTTTGTTTTTTAAACGTTGATTATACTGGCGATACCGCCGACTACATGATGAAAGTACTAGGTATCTATGTAAACTTGCCTTCTTCGGGAGAGGTGGCGATCGCAGCTCGCCGAACCAGGTTGTCGCGCGTGAGTGACGTGAGGCGGGGGCCCATAACCTGTTAAACCGTGCACACACGATCAGTAAGGAAGGTAACTAACGCATACGTAGTTACAGTCACACTCACGCAAAGGGACAGTCACAGAGACAACCAGCCCGAGGCGTGGTGTCGGGACAACTGAAGTGTTAGAGCTGAAGCCTAGCGACAGCTCTGTACCAGTACAAACAGGTTATCGGTATGTCCGATCTAGACATGTACTAATCATATCTAGAATAGCTTACAGTAGCTATCTGCGACTAATAACTATAAGGTATTACTTACAACATCCCCCACTGCTTGTGATTTTTGCCATCTCTCGGCTTAAGCTATGCGGGGTGCATTCGAGTCGGTGAGTGTCGAAATGACGGATGACGCGTGAGCTTATGGATTTGATGACCACTTGATTCGATGCGGCGGAGATGCTTCGGTCCATACCGCTCACTATTGGTTTGTGACGGCCCTTGCGGAGATCATCTTCGAGGTTCGTGGCGCACTCGGGACTGACGGCGGGGCTCTCACGGACCCCACGATGTTACTATAACTCCCCATCGGCAGCGACGGCCTCCCTGCGGATGTGGGTGTCTTGCACTACCACGGCATCCGTGACTCAAAACTTTCTATTAATACCGTGGTTAGTTTCCGGTTTGTTTGACGTTTCTAGTCCCCCGTCTCCCGATGCCACCCTATGCCTAAACCCTAAACCCGTGCTGAAAAGATCAAGTTCGAGAACTAATCGGAGGGGGGGAGGAGTCACCCCGCCACCCTTCATTTCCTGTCGAGTTTGCGGTCACAGAATTTGCTGCTCTCGGCGGCGAAGCCACGGATTTTTTTGACAAAGTTAGCAATGCATACAGCCGCATGTAAAGGGATGCACGTGGGCAAGTTATTGGGCTCTTGGCGCCGAAAGGTTTCTCTCACCGTCCATGTAGCCCATGCGGACAACGTTTTGCGTGGTTGTCCGCCGTCGCGGACGATGTGAAGGCCGCTTCTTCCTCGGCTGGGATGCCGTCTCATGCCAAGGTGCCACGGTGTTATTCACCCGCGCCATGGGCCGCAAGCGTCTCCATGCTTCCTCACGCGGCGCGTGATGAGGCGCCGCTTGTCGCCTCCGCGTGTTGGGTTTTTCAGCTTTGCGTGTTCTCTTATGTTTCATTTTATAAGTTTATGCACAATGTAGTACTTCCATTTGCCGTGCCTAGGATTCCATTACCCCCTTGTCACATTTGCTCCCCCCCCCCCCTTTCCCATGTCCACGTTCCTGTAGTTCTTCTTGTAATCAAAGCATTCAATCGGCGACAAACATCACCTCAACAAGGTACTGATGCGCGATGATCCGGACAGGACAGTCATTAAGTACTACACGTCACTGCCGCGGTATAGTAGAAGTATTTAAACATTGCTTTGTTAAGGTTCAATTTGTGAGTCATGGGTTGATGGATCATGGACGGGTAAACATCCATTTGAATTCTCATTTTAATTACAAAGAAAGCCGTGGAATCCAACAGCAAAGAAGTTACAAGGAAAGAAAACATGCACATAAGCCCAAGCCCTCGGAGCATGGAGGCAAGCAACAACAATTGGACCACCCTCATGAAAGTCATCACGAAGATAGGAACCCGGCGTTATCATGAAGAACCATAAAAAGGCGTTGCATGAACTCACGACGCACATCCCTAAGAAATCGAAGGAAGGGAGCAAATGTAGACCAACGTAATAAATCTTATTTCATGCGGGCATAACTTTCAGACTGCAAAGAGCGAGAATCCGCCGCATCCAAATTTGGGAAACGTCGAACAACTACCATAATGTATGCCCAAGCGATAAATAAGGTCAACCGCCATAGGAGCCAACCGGCCTCCGTCCTCAAGAGCAAAGGGGTATATAATAGTCACGAGCGGACTTAGTGGAAGGCGTGCCAACTGCCAAGGGAGGACGGGCGCACAACGCCGCAATATGAACGCTGATGCGACGGTCGCGCAAGAATAGTGCATAGGCAACGGAGGGAGGAGGTTCACACCAAGCTTAGCTTGTTGAGCCCCAATCGTAAGGCTGCCATGGCGCGGGAGCGGACCCCCTATAGCCGGAACTTAGGAGATCGTGCGCGCACTAGTGACCGTAACATCCATAACTAAGTGCTTATGCGGAGCCTTAAAATCCAACCACACAACATCCCCAAGGCGATCGCGGGAGGCCCCATACCTGATTCGGCGACCCTCCAAACGCAAGTCCCTCCCCTGAATTGCCCTCGCCTCGGCCATAAACTCCTCCAAAACGGCGCCCGCCGGCGGCGCAGCGGCGGCGGCCCCGGAGGGGGGTGCGCTCGCAGGGCCGTCGGCATCCCCTCACCTGCCCGTGGTGGGCGCTGGAAACCCCGTAGCCGTCCCAGGCCTGGCACGGTAGGGGGCTAAGAGGGCCGACAGCTCGATCCGCGGGACCAGCAGCTGTCGGGAAAGCCCTGTACATAGGGCTTTTGAAAAAATAATTTCTGTGCAATACCGGCACCGAGATCTCTCGCTCGGCCCGTCCGATATGTTTTTTCGCGTACAGATACTACTAAGAACAGTCCTACCTCGAGGGGGTGGGACATGTACTTCATGAGCGTCTGATTGCGAGGAGGGTACGGCCGGATCTGCGGTGGGGGGTGGGTGTTGGAGCCGGTGGTGGCCAGCCGGGAAGCAGCGCCAGGAAAGGGCGCTCGCTAGCCGCCGACCAGCCATGTGCCGGTCGACACTTCTCAGGGGGGGAGGCAAGACATGGCATAGGCCGGTGGCAGGTCGCATGCGGAGGAGCGGCTATGTGAGGCGGCGGCGATCCTCAGGATCAGCCGCCGCCGGAAAGCCCTGTACGGAGGGCTTTTTGGATAATTAAACTAATGTCCGTACCCGGCGCCGAGCTAGTTGGGGAGCAGCACCAGGGTAGGGCGCTCACTAGCGAGCCGCCACGCCGACGAGACACATCTCCAGACGGAGGGGGGGGTAGGCTTGGGCGGCAAGGAGGCCTGTCGCGACGGAAGGAGCGACAAGATTTGGCGACGACGACCCTCCGGATCGGCGCCGCTGGAAAACCCCGTACGGAGGGTTTTGACTAATTTCCGTGCACCCGCGGCCCGACGGAACCGGCTACGGCGACCTGACCCCCCCCCCCCCCCCCCCCCCCCCCCCCCTCCTCGATACCCACTACCGGATAGACGAGACCCTTGCGGGGGGGGCCGGGTAAGCGCGGAGGCCCCAACCTCAACAAAGTCTACTAGGTGGACGCGCGATCAGAGGGGGGAGGGTACGGACGCATGCCGGACTACCTGACAGGTTTCCGGGTACCAGACAGAGAAAAAACCGGGGAAATGAGCGGGGAAAATTCAGGTGCGGAGGCAAGAGCGCCAATTGTTTCTATGTCTATGTGTCTCGATCCCCCCCACCTGCCCTCGAGGTGACGGGGGACCTCGACAAGGAGGACCGTCGCGTCGGCGGATGCGGCGGCGACCTTGGCGGGGCTTACGGGATGGGGCGGCGGGATCGACGAGCGACCACGCGAGGAGGGTTTTTTTGCCAGCCTTTCCCCTCCTATCTTCGGCAAGACCGAAGTCACGCGGGAGCTAGATTAGGCTGGCCCGTCGTCCCTCCCGAACGCCGACCGGCCTCGGCCAGTCGGCACCCCGGTTCGGTGGGAGCGGGCCGAGCATCGTGAAGGTCGAGCAGCAGTTTAGTTTTGCATTTCTCGACAAGTGGATTTATTTTTAGATCTTTTTCTCTTGATTACAAAATTATTACGCTGTTACTGCTTAGGCGGGGGGACTGTGGCAATTACTGCGGTTGCTTACAGTTTTTTTAACTCCCGAGGAACATCGACACACATTGCAGATAGGTGTGTCAATAGGTGTACCTGGTCGAAGAGACCCGGGCTAAACTCGCTTTTAAGTCCTGTATGGCTTGGTAGAGAGGCCCGAGAGACAGCAGTCGATCCAGTTTGCCGGCACATGTTGTGTTTAATTTCAATTTCATTTCAATTTCAATTTCAATTTCAAATTCATTTCATTTCCTCCAAAACATGAACTATGTGATCATGGAGCCGAATAACATAATGTCAACAAGGACAACATGAGATATGGTCCATAAGCATGGAGATCGTCGTCCGCTCCCCGGACATGGAAGAATACGAGGTAGAAGAGCGAGAAGCACGGAGAGCACCCGGGGACTCATTACACTTCCGGACATGAGATGCGTGGCCCGGCGTGAGACCAAGCACACGATATGTTACATCATGTATCAATCAAAGGGAACGCGTAAGCTGGACTCATGCGAGACAAAAACATAGCCAAATCCCCACGATTAGGTCGAGAAACAATACGCATATAATCCGGGGATCAAGGAAAATAGAAGGCCAAGAGATGCAGAAAAGCGCGAGCCTTACGATTGCGCGAAATGCCGCGCCGGGGGCACCGACGCACCGGTGCCCCTTGCCACGGGTAAGAAGAGCATTCATTCAAACATACTAAAACATTGCTATGAGTGGGTAGAACCCATCCATGAAGGTCACGCGGACAACGTCTTGCGCGGGTTGCCCACCGCCGCAAACGGTGTGGATGCACTGCTTCCTTATCGTGCCATGGCGCTCTTATTTCACTCGAGCCCCCTATGGAAAAGTAACATCACCACGTGGCCACAAGTCCTCCTCAGAGCCACCTCATCCTCCTTCATCCTCAAATCATGCAAATCCATCACCACACTCACGGGGTCCACCACCCCCCTCTCAGTTCCCATCCGCCTCCTCGCCGCAATCCTCACCGAACCCCTCGATACTATCCACAACCGCCTCCCCATCACAAGCCTCAATACCAACCAAGCATCCCCCCCCACCACAATACACCCCTCGTGGATTCCCCTCCTCTCCCCCCACCTCCCCCGCTCACCCCCCACCCTCCAATCAGGCATCTGCACCTCCCGCAACACTCACCCCACCCCCACCGCACCCATCACACACTTAGACACAGAATACCTCACCCCCTCAGACCACCACTACCCCCCCTGCGACGTAACACGCATCATTTCCAAACACAAAGACACGGAATACAGCCAAACGCAGTACATGGTTGAATGAGCCCCGGAACACCTCACGGAATGGGACATTCAGCTACAACTCGACGACGGCTTCCGCCTCATCTCCTCCACTCCCACATCGGTATGCCTCCCCTCCCCCTCCCCCACTGCCTGCTCCATTTGTCATGAACCCATGCACACAGAACCCTCCTCCACCTGCTGCACATGCCCGCACTTTGCCATACACTCCCAGTGCCGCCAAGCTCAGGGACCCGCCACATGGCAGTGCGAATGGTGTGCTCGCGGCCAACAACACGACCTCACCCACCTCCACGAAGTGCAGTGGGCCCCATGCCTACCACTCCACGACACCAACAGTGAGACCCCCTCCGGCCCCACCGCCCTCACCGCATTTAACTCCGGCTATGTCCCCTCCACCACACCCATTTTGCCAGACCCCGGATCCCCTCCGTGGTCACACCCCCTTATCACATTCAACCATGACCCCATCAACCCCGACCTCGACATGCTCCCTACCGGTAAATTCGCTATCCACGCACACCCTACACTCCACGACACCACCATAATCTGCACTCCCGACGGCCGCGCGGTCACCACCCTTAACGGCCCCCGCGTCCGCCACCTCTACCAACTCTTCCGCCCCGACCTCTCACAGCATACGTTTGAAGAGGAGGTCTACCACCTCCTCACCCGCCTAGGTTCCCGATCAGAAATCCACTCACCCACACCCACCACCACCACTCGCAATAGATGGGCCACCAGAGAAGACCTCCTCACAGCTCTCCGTCACACATTCCGCATCCAGACTGAACTCTACTCCGACCCCCTCAATAAATCCCTTCACTCCCACACCTACCACTCCCTCTACCCCGAAGATATAGTCTTCTCATCTAGCGGTAGCAATGCCCCGCACACCTGGCAAGGCACCAACATAGCTAACCCCGAATACGACCACGAATGCATGAGACGAGCCATGGAACACGCAATCACCAGCGCACACCTCACAGCCCCTCACACACCCAGCGCAACCATCCTCATCCTCCCCCGATGGGAACACACACCCTACCGCCACTCCAAATACATCAACTCCCCATACACCCACCACCTTTACACCCTCCCCAATGACGCAAACACATTCCTGCCCCCCGACCAACACACCGGCAACCCCACCCCTACCCCATTCGGCACACGATGGATGGTCGACATATACCTCGTCGCTAACCCCCTCGCACTCTCCACCCTCCCATCACCCACAGCCATGACCGCACTTCACAACACTCTCGAATCTATCTACGACACTCACCTCCCCAACCCCATCATCACCCCCCCTCCTCCACACCTCTTTGTCACCTACTCACCCCACTCAACAGGTATATACCACCGCCCCCCAAACCCAACTCACCCCCTCACATACCCCCTCCCGGACCGCGTGCATCTAACGTACCCCCCCACCAGAGGCACCCCTGCTTGGAACTGGCAGGACTTTGTATACACAGACGGCTCGAAAAAAGGCAGCTCGACCCCCCTCGGAGCAGCAGCTACCCACCCCGCCTCGGACACCAAAATCAAAATCATGGTGACCTCTACCCCTCCCTCACATACAATAAATCGTGCTGAATTAGCTGGCATAGATATAGGCCTCCAACTTGGCCGCACCCACCTCCTCACAGACAGTGCGTGCTCCCTCCGCCTCATACAAGGTTACTTAAACTGCCCTTCCGCTTACCGCCACAACATTCACCGCGACACCCTCTTATCTATCACACACACCCTTAAAACCCGCTGCGAAGCATGCATCCGTACACACCTCGGCAAAATCAAAGCCCACAACCATTCCATCGGCAACGACCTCGCAGACACCCTCGCCAACCAAGTCGCGGATGGTCACCCACCCGATACTACATACACCACAGGTTCAGAGGTCACGATAGGCCACTGGACATGGCCATACACCCTCATCCCACAAACCCTAGGGGACCCCATACCCTACAGATACACCAACCTCAAACCCGACGCACACAACTGCAGCACAAAACACACACACACTCCTCTCTCGCAAACAACCAAACACGGAGCCCTCCTCGCCCGCGCCGCGAAGGACGGCGCCGATTTTTCTTACCACAAAAAACACTCAACTCTCTCAAATATCAAGTTCACACACAAACAAGAATTCATGTGGGGCGTCCACAACACCCGCCTACTTACTCACAACCCCACCCTGCGCTGCCCCCTATGTGGCCAATTCACTAGCAACGGCCACATGGCCGGTAACTGCCCCTCTATGTCTGGTCTAAGACAGGACCGACACAACAACGCTTTGCAACTCCTACTCTCCCTACTGGAACGCCACAACGGAGGACGCTGGGAAACCATCACCGCCGACTTCGGTAACAAACCCATAAAATCGTTTGATTCCCCCACCCCTGCCCACACCCCACTTGACTGCCACCCACCTCACCCCACCCACATGCCCACCCGCCTTGTTGCTGCTGACGAAGGTCTCTCGCATGACTCCCTAACCTCATGCCCCGCCGTCCTCCCCCCTGAGATTCTCCCCCCCCTGCTTCGTCCCCCTGCACACAAACCTGACTTCATCCGCATCCTCGAACCCAGATTCGTTGGTCACTCCAACGGTCGCCGACGTTACGCATCCATAAAAAAGATTCAGATAGGAGAATGGAAGTACTGCACAGACAACAACCTCTCTCACACAGCCGACCTCATACGTGCCAAATACACACCCCTTGTGAACGCCATCAGAAACCACTGGCCAGGCACAGTGGTCGACATCCTCCCTATCGTCATGAGCCGCACAGGTACACCGCACTCCTCCACCATCACGAGTCTCACCTCCCTTCTCACCGCCCGCACCGACCCTCCTGATAAAGTCGTCTCCAAAGCACGCCCCGACACATCTCGCATTCTTGCACAACTCCATACGCATACCGTCCAATGGCTGCATCACCTCCTACGCATCTACCGCATCAAGTCCCGCACGACCTCCCGCCGCGCATCCGCACATTGCCTCCACGCACGACCCTGAATGCACACAACCTTCGCCTCTACTTGCACCCTCCCCGGGGGGGAGTAAAACCCCCGAACACCCTTGGAGAGGTTGGATTAGGTGGTTAACGGTCTAGCCCTGACTTGTAAGTTCCCTGTATGGCATAGTTGGGAGGGCCCAGAGACAGCAGCCGACGCATCCGGCTTTTGGTGAAAAACCGGCGCATACGGTACATGTTGTAAACAATTTCAATTTCAATTTCAATTATTTCACTCGAGCCATTGACGGGCCGCAAGCGTCCCAGTGCTTCCTCGCGCGGGGCGTGAGGCTAGCCGCTTGTCGCCTCCACTTATCCCGTTTTCAACGTTGCTTAGGAGTTTCTTGTGTTCTGTCGTGCTTTCTGTGCCATGTTTATGCACATTGTAGTGCTTCCCTTTGCCGTGCCTTGTGTGACGAGTACAGTCCTGCAACAGTACATTGCAGGACATTGTACAGGTACTCGTTACGAATTCCAATTCGTGCTTTTCCACAGGACGGACGTATACTCGTGGGTACGTCGCTACTGCAATATTGTAATGGTGCTGATGCTACAGTACGACCAGTACCTCCCGGTACGTACAGATATGCATAATTAATCTAACTAGCCAGATGACGCGCCAGAACGAGCTCTCCAATGCAGAAGGAGCCGCGTCGTGAAACCCAATGCTAGGCAGGCCGCGTCTCGAGGCAGATGACGACGGTTGAACAGCACTAACGCCTGACACGTAAGCATAGCTTGCAGGCGTAACCAGTCTGGGCTGAAACCTATTTAAGCCCAGTGCAGTAGAGGGAGGTGACAGAACCTTTTAACAATTCCTTTGTTCATTTACAACATCTACTGCCCAAGTACAGCAGTGAAACATCTTTCATCAATTACCTCTCGACAACATCAATTGCAATCTTACGACACAGAGCTAGACAGACTAGAACAGATTTGTGCTAGCGTTTAGCTTTCAGAGGCTAACCGCCACACTGGTTTCGGAGCTCTTTGGTCGACGCACGCTTTCGTTCGCTTATTGAACTGCTCGACGTTGTTTGATTGAGTTGAGATGGCTTCTCTTGGACCTGGTCATTACGTGGTGTTGGTAATTCACGTTGGAGGAACTAAACGGTCGGATTTGAAGTTGGTGTTTCAGCGTGAGCCTCGTACTGGTAGAACTTGGTTCCCTGCTGGCTCTGTCTTACCCAACGAAGAGCCTGTCGACGCTGCTATTCGCGAATTACACGAGGAGACCGGTCTTGTTTTGACACCGGATGATTTGACGCTGTTGAGTGGTGAACCTGTGAACGTTACGCTACCTCAAGGACGACAGCTTGTTTCCGTGTACTCTGCGTCTATTCCTGTCCTGTTTGCTACGAGCAACTTACGTACACCTGCTCAGGTCGAGCAGGTTGTTTTGGAACAGTCGACAGTTAATCCGGATGGCACTTACGTCGTCCCGGAAATCATCAACACTGACGGTCTGACACTTACGCCTGCACAGACTGGGTTACTTCGTGCTGAGAAGCACAAGAGTGATTTACTTCACTTTGGTTACGTGACTCAGTGGGAATCTTTCTATCGAGCAATGACACAACATGTTCCAGTCATGCATGAAGACACGTCTATCCCGAGACAGCTCCACATGTACCCCCGGTTTACAACGGTCGACTCTGGTTCTGTCTGGCTGCTGATTGTTGGACACATCAACCGACTGACTGGAGTGGGACCTACAGATTTACGAGTGGGAATGCCGATGCCTACCCACAACTTGGCAGGACTATCAGTGACTCTTACGGAGACTCAGCGTAAGGCTGCCATTACTTCACCGTACCAGAATGGTCAAGACCCACCTGTACTGGAGGATTGGCTCGAAGCTCAGCCTCAGCGTTTTGTAATGCTTGGGATTGCAGCTGACTCGTACGATGCAGTGTTCTGGGTTACTTCACAGTTTTCTGGACTCCTTGGTGGATGGTGGTTGAACCGGAAAAATCATCCTCCAATTCCATCTACGTACAACGAGCTTGTTGCGGAGATACGCAAGTCTACGTTTCTTCCGAACATTCAGGATGACGCAATTAACGCTTTGCTAAGTTTTACACAGAGCAACACGATGAGTTACGCGCTTTTTACTAAGAAGTACAACGACTACTTACGCCGTTCTCGTCAAGACCTGACAGCGGAGGTACAGTGTGTACGCTTCATTACTGGTCTTGCAAACGTGGACCTCCAGAGACTGGCTAGATCACACCGAGCGCAACTAGGTTACCAGATTACGCTCGCGGAGCTACAAAACTTTCTGAATGACGTCGTGACAGACTCGCCGGAATTAGGCAATGCAAGGTCTGCTGCTGGACCATCTACCCAATCCTCTCGCAAGCGCAACCTTGAAGACCCTTTTGAGGAAGCCTCTAACGTCTGGAAACGTAACAAGGGTGGCCGAGGACGAGGCCGCGGACGTGGACGTGGAGGTGGTAACAATGGTGGTCGTGGTGGCAACAATGGTGGACGTGGTCAACCATCCGGTCGCGAAGATTTTAATTCAATCGCAAATGCAATGACAGCTGAGGAGCGTAAGCGACACATGGACGAAGGACTTTGCTTCAAGTGCCACAAGAAGGGACACCGTTTGTTCCAATGCCCGGAGTTCAAAGGCAAGGCACCAATGCAACCTAAGAAGCAATGATGGTGGCAAGGCTGTTCTACAAATGAACTGGAGCAGCCGGCTACATCTACTGTTCATTCTGAGACACTGCTAGCGACAGAGGTCGTCGATAAACCTTCGGCATCTCCATCGACTACAGTTGCGACACCTGTAACGCAAGTAGCAGGTCGTCGTCGTCAGACTAAGCAGAGACAGAGTCGTAAACCTGTAACCAGACGTTCAGTTGATTGGAAACTGGTTGACTCAGTCTTTGACCCTCTGCATGCACGATTCAACTTCACGTTGGAAGGATGTGCTGATGATGAAGGTCTTAACTCGCACGGTGACTTACCTCACTGTTCGCCGAGTGACTCGATTCTAGACAGAGACTTAACAGGAGAGAGGGTGTTCATCAACCCACCCTGGGAGTTAGCTGAGCAGATTGCGCAGCATTTTGAGGATTGTCGTCGAACATCTCCGACATCTACGATGGCTGTATTTGTACTACCGAAGTGGGCGAAATTTACTCAGGTGACTAAGCACTGGAAACTCTATCAAGAATTCCCAGCAAGGACACAGCTTTTTACACGTCAGTCACTGGAGAATCCAGCGCAACAGGAGGTGGTTGCTCCAGCCCCTTGGCCTGTACAGCTGTGGTTAGTCGACGCAGATTGTGCGTTTAACGACTCACCAGAACCTACAGCACCTGATCAACCCGACTCGGTACCTGTACCAACAGACGACTCGGAACAGTCCATCGCTACGCTGCGACAATTTTCTTCGACAGCTACAGCCCTACTGACTGACCTCACGGAAGCTCGCCCGTTAATTCGAACTGAGCTGACTGTGAAAACTCCTGATGGCGGACACCACATTTCTGGATTAGTGGACTGTGCTGCGACACTTGATTTTGTGTCAGAGGACTTTGTACGACGCTTTGCTTTACAGACTCGGAAGTCTGCCAGTAAAACCCCAGTTCGACTCGCTAATGGACAACGAGTGACTTCTACGACAGTCTGCGACGTCACTTTTGAGCTGGCTCGACACGAGTTTCACCGGACTTTTTATGTCTTACGTGATTTACGCACAGCTGATTTAATCCTGGGTTTACCATGGCTTGATGACGAACAGGCCTCTTTACAATTTGGTACAACCAGAATTTTTACACTAATGGACGGCACAGCTGTGGAGACTACACTCGAGGAACGACGCCCTGAGTGTCTACTCCTGTCGTCTACGAAAGTTCAGAAGCTCATGCGCAAGACGCGCCGCAGCAGAGGACGTCATGCTGATTTTTACGTCATTGAACTTACGTCAGTCGCTGAACAAACGACAGACTTTCACACTGGAGAGGAACTAACAGCAGAACAACGTGATAACTTCCGGTCTTTACTCTTTGATGACTTCCCGGAGTTACTGCGACCTGTCGACTCTCCACCTGTAAGCCGACAGTGGGATCATCCCATTGAAACAATTGGCCCGATGCGACGTCAACGTCTGAACAGATTGTCACCCGCAGAGCGCGCTGAGCTTAATCGACAGCTTAAAGACGCAGTGGAAGCTGGGTTGATACGCCCCAGCTACAGTGAATTCGGCTCGCCAATTCTTTTTGTGCGAAAAGCTGATGGCTCGCTACGTCTTTGCATTGACTACCGCGGTCTTAACGAGGTTACGCGTAAAGATGCTTACCCGCTACCGCGTGTGGACGACACACTGGACGAACTTAAGGACGCGAACTTTTACACACACCTCGACCTCGCTTCTGGATTCTGGCAAGTTCGAGTGCGTGATCAGGACGTTCACAAGACGGCTTTTCAGACCCCTGATGGCTTAATGGAATGGGTCGCCATGCCGTTTGGCCTGTGTAATGCACCAGCTACATTTCAGAGGATGATGAACGACATACTTCGCGACTTTTTACATAAGTTCGTGACAGTCTACCTGGATGACGTCTGTATCTACAGTCGAACTCTGGAAGAGCACCTGGAGCACCTGCGTCTAGTGCTACAGCGATTCAAGGAGGAAGGGCTGAAATTGCGCCTTAAGAAATGCTTCTTCGGATTGCAAGAAATGGAGTATCTGGGCTACACTGTGTCAGCCGGAAAAATTTCGGTTTCCACAAAGAAAGTCGAGGCCGTTGCAGACTGGCCAGTGCCCAAGACGCAGAAGGAGGTTCGCAGTTTCGTACAGTTCTGCAACTTCTATGCGAGATTCATACACCATTTTAGCGACCTTACGGCTCCATTGACGGACTTACTGCGGAAGTCCCAGCCACAGAAGGTTACGCTGACGCCTGCCTGTTTGGAAGCCTTCGAGACTCTCAAGTTACGGCTCATTTCCGCGCCATGCCTGATCCTTCCGGAGGTCGGCTCGGACGCGACGTTCACCGTAGCTACAGATGCTTCCACAGTGGGGATTGCAGCAGTCCTGTTGCAAGACCAAGGAGGCGGTCTTCAACCAGTCTCTTACTGGGCGCGTAAGCTGAATCCAGCTGAGCGTGGTAACACTTACTCTGCGTACGACTTAGAAGCTTTGGCCGTATGCGAAGCTGTCAAGCATTGGAGGTGCTATCTTGAAGGCTGTTCTAAGTTCCTTGTCGTAACAGACCACGACACACTGCGGCACCTGCTCAGGCAACCGAACAACAGGCTGAACAAGCGGCAAGCAAGATACCTGCGGGATTTGCAACCGTTTGTGGGCTCGATGACACTTGCATATCGCAAGGGAGCTCTGAACGAAGCTGACCCGTTAAGCCGGCGACCAGACTTCGTACCTCAGGCCACAGTACCCTTATTTTGGGATGGCGAGGTTCCGTCAGATCGAGAATTACGACGGAAGTCCCAGCTGCTGTTTGAAGACGCACAGTTAAATTCACTGACTGTTGACGCGTTGCAGCTGAGCCCTGAGTTCGCTGATCTCATTCGCGAGGGGTTCTCACGAGATTCGTTTTATGGGGACGATGGTGAGTGGACAAGAGACAGCCGGATAGAAGCCAGAGACGGGTACTTTTGGCGTCTCAATCGCCTCTGTATTCCACAGAACTCTGAGCTCCGACTGAAATTGATCGCAGAGCTGCACGAAAGTTCGTCAGCCGGTCACAGAGGAGTTGCTAGCACTCTTGCTAAAGCACTCGACAGATTCTGGTGGAAACGAATCCGCCAAGATGTGAAAGATTTTTGTGAACGCTGCGTCGTGTGCCGACGAGCGAAGATTCGACCTCAGATGGCCGCGACTCTTTACCCGTTACCTGTTCCACCCAGACCGTGGCACACAGTTGGTCTTGACTACCTGACACACTTGCCTGAGAGCAACGGCTTTAACAGTGTGCTGATTGTAGTAGACCATCTAACTCGAATGGCCCATTTTCTGCCATGCACAGAGTCGATTACTGCCGAAGAAACTGCAACTTTGTTTTTACAGGGAGTCTACCGTTTACATGGACTGCCCCGAGTGCTGATCAGTGACCGCGACCCGAAATTTGTCAGCGCCTTCTGGCAGACATTGTGGAGACGCCTTGGAACGCGACTAAACATGTCTACCAGCCGACACCCAGAAACAGACGGACTAACAGAACGCGTGAACAGCACGTTTCAGCAGCTTCTTCGTTGCTTCTGTTGCTATGATGGCTCTGACTGGTCGACACTTTTACCGCAAGTGGAGTTTGCGTACAACGCTTCGCGTGCACTTGGAATTGAGCACACGCCGTTCGAGGCTAACTTTGGTTTTTCTCCTGAGGAGCCTCCTGACCTGCTCTTCAGCATGCGACCATCGATTCCTTTTTCGCAAGACGCAACAGAACGGTTGAGATTGTTACAGGAAGTACACAGCTTGGTACGCTCAGTGTTACAACTACACAAGAACGAGATGCAAGCGCGCACAGAACCGTCTACAGCGCCACACTTCGCTAAGGGAGACAAGGTGTCAGTCGTCACAGCAAATCTTTTTCTGCGAGGACAGCCGAACAGGAAACTCAGAGACAGACAGCTTGGCCCTTTTTCAGTGGAGGAGCAGATTGGGAAACACAGTTACAGATTAAAACTTCCAGCGACAGTACGCTTACATCCTGTGTTCCACGTTAACAACTTAAGACCCTGCTCTACCGCTCTGCTACGGCCAGCTGTCCCGGTGACTGTCCCTGAAGGAGACGACGAGGAGTTTGACATCTCACACATCTCTGCTGTGTGCATCAAGTCGCTACCTGGGCGACGAGGCAAATATTTGCTCTTCATGACGCATTTCAGTGATGACGACATTCCACCTGTCTGGCACCGATTGAACGAGGTGCATCGAACAGTTGCGTTACAAGAATTCTTGGAGACGCCCCAATGGCGCAAGTTCGCCAAGACTCAGGCGTACATTGATTTTATGCACGCTCACCCAGCGCGCATTCCTGAGTCCCAGTAATTGCTTCAGTAAAGGAGCCAAGAACCACGGAGGTCTGCCTCGCGGCGACCTCATTGATCTGTCAAGAGGGGGAGGGTACGAGTGTGACGAGTACAGTCCTGCAACAGTACATTGCAGGACATTGTACAGGTACTCGTTACGAATTCCAATTCGTGCTTTTCCACAGGACGGACGTATACTCGTGGGTACGTCGCTACTGCAATATTGTAATGGTGCTGATGCTACAGTACGACCAGTACCTCCCGGTACGTACAGATATGCATAATTAATCTAACTAGCCAGATGACGCGCCAGAACGAGCTCTCCAATGCAGAAGGAGCCGCGTCGTGAAACCCAATGCTAGGCAGGCCGCGTCTCGAGGCAGATGACGACGGTTGAACAGCACTAACGCCTGACACGTAAGCATAGCTTGCAGGCGTAACCAGTCTGGGCTGAAACCTATTTAAGCCCAGTGCAGTAGAGGGAGGTGACAGAACCTTTTAACAATTCCTTTGTTCATTTACAACATCTACTGCCCAAGTACAGCAGTGAAACATCTTTCATCAATTACCTCTCGACAACATCAATTGCAATCTTACGACACAGAGCTAGACAGACTAGAACAGATTTGTGCTAGCGTTTAGCTTTTAGAGGCTAACCGCCACACTTGGATTCCGTTGCCCTCTTACTTGTCACTCATGCCCTTTCTACATGTCCACGTCCACTGCTTTTTCTTGTAAGATTTTTTTTTTCATAAAAGGGGTGAGGCATTCAGCGAGGCGGCATGTGGCGCAGTGATGCGCTTCTTGCTGTGTTCCAGGTTCCAAGGCACTGAATGGCACAGGACGTCCACTTGACTCCACCTGTCTTGCACAGTGCCGCTTGTATATTCGTGCTCCGTGAGTTTTTAACCGTGAAATCCTCTTCTTGGGAAACCTCTTCCAAATCGCTGCTGTCCAAGTCCGACCTTGAGCGTCTTTCTCAGCTTACAAACGTCACACTGCGCCGAGTCCGACCGCGGCCGCGTCCGTCGCAAGCATACAGCCACAATGTCGTTCGCGGTGCGTAGCTCTGAGTCAAGATGGCCCACCCCTTTGTCACCGTAATACTGTGTCCCCTATCGCCTGACTGCCCTGAAAATTTTGATGTTTTATTGCTGCTGATGTGTATAACCGATGGAAATCCGGGAACGCAAACTCACAAAGTCGCAGCGTCGTACTGATCATCGGCGCCAGCCGCCGCTGTCCCTGGGTTGGCGGCCAAGGTGTCATATTAGCTGCCAGATAGGACTTCTTTATCCAGCGTCCCCGGGCCTGGTATAGTTTTCGTGGCGGTCCCTAGTTTAATGTGTCACAATGACTCTAAATGTGTAGGTGATCGAGCGGTCCGCGGGGTCCGTCGCGCCAGTAGCACTGTACCGATTAACGCGACCGCCACCCCAGCGACGCGCCATCGTCTCACTGAAAACACGCGCTAGGCGCTACTGAGTGACACGAATACATGCTTGCTGCAGGTTGATCTTCAGTCCACAACCGACTGGAATAACGAAATCATTAACACACCGGGGCTCTTGCAAGGTTAGCGAGCTGTCAGAACACTTTCCAGTCGTTGCTTAACAGACTGCAACTCACCATCACCGCCGTGTCCGGCACTAAAAACCATTGCCATAGTATAGCGACTAAAGCGAAGCTTCTCCCAACCCCCTCACTCCTCTGGCCACCCACCGACTCCGCAGTTGTGGAGATGTACCAGGAGTGGAGCGGGCCGTGCAAAGCGATTCAAAACACATTCAAACGGGTTTACTTTGACAACAGCGACGCGCCGCTCAAATTTTACACCGCGTGCGTGACCAAGATTCCGGAGGTCGCGGAATACAGGGGCAACAGCGAACCGGTGTTTTGCTTCTACAAGGTATGGATCTCCCT
Organism: Tetraselmis chui; assembly: GCA_026401115.1. NCBI lineage: Eukaryota > Viridiplantae > Chlorophyta > Chlorodendrophyceae > Chlorodendrales > Chlorodendraceae > Tetraselmis > Tetraselmis chui. The sequence continues at coordinate 75,389 of JAPMLY010000378.1, read as the reverse complement.
GCCTGATGAGAACGGCATCACCCATCCCATACTGTAAACGGCTAATGCTGCCCCTCATCACAGCTCAAGGCGACATGATGCCAGAGTATTGCCTTGTGAGAGCTCAGTCACGCTATGCTTGTCACCCCATACCGACAGGATGGCAGCATGCTTGATAAGATCACGGGCGTGAAGGCGCCCGAGCTCACAAAGAAGATACTCAGCTTGTTAGAGGGCATGTGAGGCGACGGCATGCGTGCGATGATGGGGTGTGCTTGCGGTGGCGTAACAACCCAAATGCGGCAGCACCTTTCTCATGACACCTCTACTGACATCACTCTTTTACAAAATACGCACCCAATACTATCGACCCTCTCGCCTCCCCCTCCCCCCACAATACGGCGCCTTCCTAAAGCATACCGCAAGCATCCGCGTTGGAATCATCGAATGATGAACGGAGAAGGGAGGCGAATCCGTAGTGCGGTGGCTGCTGCGGCAAATTGTGACGGGTCTCTCACGAAAACTGGCGCTTGTCGCCCTCCGCGCGCTTGCCATACGGGTTCTCCGCGCTGAAGGCGTGTCCCGTCTTCATGCGCCGGTAGTCCGCGCCGCCCTTGCCGCCAGCGCCCTTGTGCGCCTTCCGCACGTGCGCCGCTTTGCTTTCCAGCTGCAGGTTGATGCGCGGCGGGGTGTTGAAGCCGAAGGAGCGCGCGACGGCCTGCAGGTCCAAGGTGTGCACGTTGAAGATGTCCTTGTGTTGGTGGCTATTGTAGGCGAGGATGTAGGCGCGGTACGCGTCGCGCGCGCTCTGGTGCAGGTAGTAGTTCTTCTCCACCAGCCGCTCCAGTTGGCTCTGCACGTTGGCAACCTTGTTCATCGGAAACTCGTACTCGTTCAGCGGAACCTGCGAAGCCCAACACTCGGCGCGTCAGCGGAATGTGCGAAGTTACTATTCCCTACCAAATGACGTCAACCTATGAGCACAACCCTCATCGAGGACCGTTTTCAGTTCTGCATTGATATGGGAATGCGTTCGGATATCGCCACGTGATGCACATATGGACATGGCACAAAGCAGATGAGTACACATCGAATGAGTTTTGAACTGTTTTTGAACCACACGCACACACACACACACACACACACACACACACACACACACACAGCGGCATCTCTCCTTAGCAAAGGCGTTTATCAGACTTGTGTCCCTGTGCTCAGTTCCTTTCCTTCCTATGGCATTACATCCTCCACCATTCCATGAGCCTCTAATACTTATTTCCGCGAGCTCAGGAAGTCCCACAATCGAAAACCGAAACTGCAAATGATTGTCGTTTGACTCTCGTTGCAAAATTGACAAATTAGCAAACTATATTGCGATTGCTCGCGGTACACAAAGGAGTAATGGGGGGGGGGGGGGGGGGGGGGGACCTTGGCGGCCTTCAGGTACTTGAGAAACGTCAGCTCCTCTGGCGTCAGCATCAGTAGCGCGCGGCCGCTGCCGTCACGCCCTCGCGCGGTTCGGCCCACTCGATGGATGTACTCGCGAGGGTCATCGGGCGGGTCGTACTGAATGATCCAATCCACGGCTACAAGCACAACACAAACACACAGCAATGATGCAGCGTCAGGCACAACAACGCACGCCTGCGTGTGAGAGGCGAAACACCAAAAACACAATCCGTCAATTACCTTAGATTGCTGTTCTCACATCGCGACTGGTAAAAACCCAGAATGATGGTTGAGGATTTAGGGACAGAAGAAAACCTGAAAGCCCAATGATGCTGTGATCGTCACATTATGTTAATGATAATCTAAATTGTTGTGGGAATAGAGTAAAACTCTATAACCTGATTAAAAACACGCGGCTATTTCATGGCATTTCATGTTCTGACCAAACAACTCGCTGAAAGCCGAAACGTGGGCGACTCCCCCCCCACAAAAAGTTGAATACATAATAAAAAACTAATTGTGCAAAATGGATCTGTAAACGCCTGACGGTGGACTGACAGCCCTGCAACATCAACCCCACGACATTTAAGCCATGACTGTTTAGTATTCACAGCTTATGATGAACCGACATCAGGAGAAATGCATGCGACGCACCAGGTTCACTTATAATCGCAGGAGTTATGGAACTGGGGAGGACACCGAATTACGGATCGAGTGAGAGACAATGATATACAGCATTGCATCACAATCCATTCAGAAATACCAGTGTCGGATTCCACGTTAAAATTGGTACAGATATTAAAGCCAGAGTTTCAGGGCTTAAGCTAATCAATGATAGATGAACGTCCTGAAAGTGTGGGTGGCGAGTCATAGTCACACTCCAGCCTCAGTCATGAATCCATACATAACTGACGTCACCGCGTAGCACAACACAGCCGACAATTCTTACGGTGGAAACACAGAGTTCTATAGGTTCACATAGATTAGAGAATTTTAAAAACTTTGACAGTAATCAACAACACGTAGGGTAGTCCCACTGCCCGCCCCCCTCCCTCACCCACCTGGAATGTCTAGCCCACGGGCAGCGACGTCCGTGCACAGCAAGATTCCCGCCTCCGCGGAGCTAAACTCCATGAAGGTGGTCGTCCGCTTCTGCTGCTTCTGCTTCCCGTGGATGTCCTTCACGGGGAGGTCGATGTAGTTGAGCAGCTCCGCGTGGTACTTCACGCTCGCGCAGCTGGAGAAGAACACCATAACCTTCTTCTTCAGGTTCTTCTTCAGGAAGGTGAAGAGGAGCAGGAAGCGCTTGTCGGAGGGCACCACACAGTAGCCCTGCTCCAGCCCCTCCCGCGTTGCGTGTTTCTGCTGATCGTCCACCCCAACGTACAGCGGTTTACGCTTGAATGACACGCGCGCGAGGTCCTCCACCTGCCCCAGCCAACCACGACACCCATCCACATCCCTCAGCCAACCGGTCTCCCGCTTTACTCCCCCACTCGCAAGTTCACTAGCTATTCAAGCCCTTGATCACAAGTTAACTGCAACATTCTGACGAATAAAAGTTCGAAGACCAACATCACGCAAAGGGTGTGAGGACATCATGCACCGCCACTGACGTCGCTCCTAAGGACATATCTAATTGGATTCTGGCTGATCTAGGAGGTTCCCAAAGTGTCCAACGTGCCACACGCTCACACAGAGCAATAGCTGTAACGAAACGTTCAAATTGGAAGGAGCGCCGAGGTAAAATACTACAGCTGTGTTTCGTAGCTGTCGCCAATGCCCATTTCCTAATCACCAAATACAGCCCCACGCAGCATCCGGTTAAAGAAAATACGACAACGCCTATTTCGGTTCAGACCCAAATTGCGTGTGTCCGTGTCATGTGCAGCGCGCTGAGAATGTGAAAAGCATCTGCCACACCAGCTGAAGACGGTGCGAGGTGCTCAAGTGCACTGCTGCAGATGTGGTGATTGAGAATAAAAGGAGGGGCGCACCTTGGTGGTTTGCGTGGCGGAGAAAAGGGCAGTCTGTCGGTCTTTGGGCAACAGTTTGATGATCTGGTACATTTCCTTCTCGAAGCCGATCTCCAGGATGCGGTCGGCCTCATCGATGACGAGGCACGCGAGGTTGCGGAACACAAAGCCCTTTGTGTTTTGCAGGTGGTCTAGCAGCCGGCCCGGCGTGGCGACGATCAAGTTGACGCCTTTCACCAGCCGCTCCGCCTCCGTTCGTCGATTGGCACCGCCCATTATCAACCCTACACCAACAACACAAAACCAGAGGCGCACCGCTCAGCCACCCACAACTCAGCCCCCACTTTGTCACAACAGACACATCCAATAGCTCCGAGCGCACCGTGAGTCTGACTGTGGTAGCGCATCAGGTCGCGCGCGACGCCGTAAATCTGCATGGACAGCTCGCGCGTGGGCGCGATGACGATGATGCCGGTGCCGTTGCGCGGCATAAACTTTGCCTGCCGCAGTAGCTCTACTGCAGGAATAAGAAACGCCAGGGTTTTGCCGGATCCTGCCCGTTACACACCCACCCACTCAGCCCCCTATCCCTCTTCCCGCCATCCCACCAGCCACAGCCATTGCCATATCCCTGGAGATTCACGGGCAAGCTGGATATTGACACGTGCAGTTCATGGAAAGCAAAACGCAGAAGCGGTATACTTCGTAATTTCAGTGCACACAGCGTTCACAATCACCCACACCGCGGCCCCGAAGTCTGAGGAGGGTGGTACCTGTGCGCGCCGCGCCAAGCACGTCACGGCCCGCGAGAAGATGGGGCACAGTGCGCGCCTGCACTTCTGTCATGTGTGTGAACCCCATCTCCGCAATCCCCTTCGCCGTCAGCTCGCTCACCTCCAGGCTACTAAACTCCGTGACGCTCATGATCCCGCTGACCTTGTGCTCCTGCTTCTCTATCTCCCGCTCGATCTCCATCGCCCTCCCCTTCTTCTACGGTCCCAATCATTGCCAGCGACAAAAGACAATTCATCACTCGCAATATTACTAAAAATGCGATAACATGCACCTTACCCCCTCTCCCTGCACCGCCGCAATAGATCACCTTCTGCTTTCCAATAGGATCCATCATGTTATCTTCACCATGCTCGCCTCCCTCCTCCCCCCCTGAGCTCTGCGAGTGCCCCCCAAGAATGAAGAACTTAAGCACACAGAGCAGTAACAGATACGCCCCGGAACAAAACTGTTATGTTTGCCTTCTGCGACAGAATACCCACTCGACCCACTCACACCCACTCGACCGGTCACAGTTCGTACCTTTGGCTTCCGCTTTTTCCCCTTCTTCCCTGCACTACGCTCTTCTGCAATAAAAGCCAGCGAAAACGACGGAGAGGGTAAATATTCCCGAGCTCCGGAAGCTCCACAATTCAATCGACACACAATTCGGCTCGCGTCGACGGGTGCCCAGCATATGCTCGAAAACTTTAGTAACTAATTGGTTTTCGAGCATATCAGCACAAAACGATCTTATCTTTGGCGATGTGTGGCCTACCTTCCACCCTAGCGGCCTGGACCTCCACTTCCTCATCTCCCGAGCTCATCACCTGTTCTTCCTCGGGCTGCTGAGGCTCTAGCTCTTCGACCACCGGGACAGCAGCCTTGTTGGCGCCCTTCTTCCCGCGAACCTTTGCCTTCTTCCGCTTCTTTCCTTCAACGGCCTCACCTCCCATTGCAAGTGTATATGTGTACTAAAAACGATGCCTACTGTTGCGGCAGAGGATTACAGACGTTAGTGGGCGCTCGAGCTCACACTTCACAGCTGGGTGCAGCTGCAAAGGCTTCGTCAAGGGCGGAGTGGCAGCAAGCAGCTTCGGCGCAGTGCTTCGGCGGTGGCGGCGGACAGTTACTCGCTTCTGTGTTGTGTCGGCGGCCGCCCTTTGGTCGACGGCAAGCGCCGCCCACCCGCCGTTGGATCACGTACACTCCTCCACAAAAGTCCGGACAAGATTTTGCACCTTCGCAAGAAAAAAATGTAACCATACGTCGATTTTATTGTCAAATCTCCCGAAATCCTAGGCAATGCTTTTGCGCCCAAAATGGAATGCGCCGACAACTACGAGGGGCGAATTCGAGCACTGCCGCTCTTGTGCACTTGGGGTTATCGCGCCCGCACCCGTGCGGCACGCTCTTTCAAACAGTCGCCGTGCTAGTTAGACGAAAAGAGTAACGGGCGCACACCGCCGCAATATGAATGCCGATGCGACGGTCACGCAAATATAATGCATAGGCGACGGAGGGAGGAGATGTTGTGCAGGCCGCTGCGGGGGAAAACGCACGAAATCGCGTATGTAGACTTACCACCGATATGCGCACAACCCAAAGGCAAGCCGCTTTTGGCCACAATGTTCAAGCGATCAAAACTTACTCATATATGAAACGTTGAAACGTTTTATAACAGGTATCGTTGGACGCGTCTTTACAGTGCGCGTCGAGCACACCTAATCAAGAGCTCAAACACCCATAAATCGATTTTATATGAATTATTGTAATTTCAGAATTATTCCGGCAAAGCCGAGCCGTAGTGCCAAGCAATACCCATCGAATTCGACTCACCTCATGAGGCGATTTGTGCGGGGTTTGTCGATATATGTTTACCAATTCTTTATTCCTACTGACTTCCGAGCCTAATTCCCGACGCGTGCCACGCGTGGGGCGGGTGTGGTTGGCACAAGCACATACCCAAGCATTCCAAACACCACCTTCAACGTGATGCGTCCCTAACGGCCGAGTTGGACCTCGCCCCTCCCCTAAGCCAATCGCCCTCGCATGTTTACAGCGTGCAGTGTTTATCCAAATCTGCGTCATGTGCGTTTTTGCTCGCTTGCTTTCAAAAACATCACCCGTGCTAGCGGCGTGAACTTCCGCGCTCCATGCACACACCCGCAAACCCAACCTCGCGCATTGAACACGGCAACCACGCCTCCAAACCCCCTCCAAAAGGCCCCCAAAATACGGTTATGTGGAGCAAAGAGTAATATGCAGCTTGGTATGAGCGCTTGAGCAATGCCCAAGCGTTACGCTCGGAACGACGTGTGTAGTTCAAACGATTTCACGGGAGTTTATGGGCTTAATTTGACGAGCTCCACCGACAACACCCGCTTTAAGCTGAGGTCTAACCACCCCGAATGACGGCTTACTGCTTGCTTCTCGGCTCTCCTACAATTGGGTGGTACTCGGGTATCGTCGTGCTTGACGCGGTGAGAGGTAAGCGTGTTCTTGACTAGCTTATGTTTAACATAATGCACGTCCGGACTTTTATAGAGGAGTGTAATGTCAGTCAATTATCAATGATTTGTTTTATAAGAAAAATAGCATGAGCCACCGCCAAGCAAAAATAGTCATTCAATTACGAATTCGATTAAAATTGATTCATTCAATTATTCATTCGATTAAAATGATTGACATCGGGAAATGATGCAATTTCACACCAGTCGTCGGCAATCCTACCACATCTGTTTGCCAAATTGTGTGTGGTTTACTGTGTCTCTATATGTCTGTTAGCGGGTCTCTGGGTGTGTCCCTTTTCACCACCTCGCTTGGATTCGATGCTGCAAATGCGATATTGTGGTTTGAAAAGTATGTATAAGTTGTGTAAAGCGCATTTTTTTAGATACGGATTTCGATACATGTACGTCTGTAACTACTGCGTGTCGATATCTTTGGGTACATCATCACTATGGATGATTACAAAAATCTAGAATGAGAGACACATGGTGAATGTGTGCATGACTACGACAATACAAAGACGCATTGTGTGTTGTGTGTGTATGTGTGTGTGTGTGTGTGTGTGCGTGTGTGTTTGTGCGTGTGTGTGTGTGTGCGTGTGGGTGGGTGTGTGTTTGTGTGTGTGTGTGTGTGTGTGTGTGTGTGTGTGTGTGTGTGTGTGTGTGGGTGGGTGGGTGGGTGGGTGGGTGAGGGAGAGAGAGAGAGAGACAAAGAAAACTGTGTGTGTGTGTGTGTGTGGTTGTGTGTGTGAGAGTGAGTGAGAGAGTGAGCGAGACAACGAAAACTTTGTGTGCGTGTGTGTGTGTGTGTGTGCGCGCGCGCGCGCGAAATCAGCAGAAACGCAATACTTTGGCATGTCAAATACGGGCTACACGATACATATTGTGTTACAAAGAAAGCAATGGAATCCATCATCAAAGAAAGGGAAAAGAAGTCGGCAATTAAGTCGTTGGCAATTGAAATGGTTGATGCTCGTTGTGTCTTTTTCTCATATGCTGGTGGATTCCAAGCAATGCTTTGTTTTCTTGAAGTGCTTGACGCACAAAATTGCAACAATATCATTGGTACCTTGTATCGTTAATTTTGTATTATAAAGTTAAGGAATACATCAAATTAGATACAAAAATATAGTTTCTCGCGCTCTGCGTTTGCATCTTTTGTTTGATTTCAACATAGAGCGCGGCATTCGCACGCTCACGTATTTTGAAATATTCTTACAAGAAAAAGCAGCGGAGACCACCAAGCAAAAAGAAGATGAGAGGAAAAACCTAAGCCCGTGGAAGAGGAAGGCATGCCACAGCCTCAACACTTCCCTCACATATCGATTGACATGCAACAAGCATATACATGAACTTAAAGTACGGATACTTCTTGTATTGTAATAACACAAGATTCCTAAAACTTTTTATTCATTTTATCTTCGCTGTTTATTTGTGTCGACATGTCAGCCCATATCCCGGGGCGCAAAAAAAAAGTCAACACATGAGTAATCCCTATTTTGGTAAGAATATTTATGTGCTGACTACGTTTTTCTTTCATTTTTCCGCCCCCGGGATATGGGCTCACATGTCTACACAAATAAACAATCATATAACATGGTTGCAAGACGAACAAGATGAGCACGGACACGGAAAATGGGAGGGGAAACAAAAGGGCAAGAGTGACAAGAGGATCACGGAATCCAAAGCACGGCAAAAGGAAGCACTACATTGTGCACAAACCTAGAAAATTAAACTAAGGAAAACTCCTAGGTAACGCCAAGAATGCAACACGTGGAGGCGACAAGCGGCGCCTCGCGCGCCGCTCGAGGAAGCACGGGGACGCTTGCGGCCCATGGCGCGGGTGAAGAGTGCCGTGGCAAGAGAAGGCATCCCAGCCGTAGAGGAAACGGCCTCGGGCCTCAACGCCGTCTGCAGCGGCGGTCCGGCGGACAAACCGCGCAAGACGTTGTCCGCGTGAGCAACATGTACGGCGAGAGAGACATTTCGACGATAGGAGGCCAACAACTTGCCCACATGCATCCCTTTAGAGGCGGCTGCTGGCTTGGCTAGCTCCGTCAAGAAAGCCGTGGCGTGGCCGCCGAGAGTACCAAGTTCCGTGACTGCAAAGGGAATGAAATATATGTCGGGGCGACTCCTCACCCCCTCCGAGAACTTCTCGAACTTGGTCTTCTCAGCATGGCGGCGAGCGACTTCGTGAGACGGGGGCTTGAGACGCCGAATAACCGGAAATTGCGGCATCAAGGGCAAGTTTTAAGCCTCGGATGCCGTGATAGTGCAAGACACCCACATCCGCGGGGAGGCCGTCGTTGCCGTTGGGGAGCTGAACTAACATCGTGGGATCTGTGAGAACCTCGACGCCAACCCCGAGTGCGCCACGAATCTCGGAGATGATCTCCGCAAGGGACGTTACTTACCAAGAGTGAGTGGTGTGGACCGAAGCATCTCCGCCGCATCGAGCCAAATGATTAGCAAAAGCAATGGCCCATGCATCGTCCGACATGTCAACACCCGCCGACGCGAGCGCACCCCGCATAGCTTGAACCGAGAGATGGCAAGAAGCACAAGCAGTGGAGGGGCGTAGAGTAGAGAGGATGCGGGATGAGGGTAAGCCGAAGATGCGACAGATCGTGACGCGGAAAATTACGTCGTAGTGCTCATGGAACTTGTCACGGAGCTCGCCCAAGCGACCCGAAGTAGGCGGGTCCGAAGCCAAAAACAACCATATCAAACATTCTTACATCAAGAAAAAGAAGCGGAGACCACCAAGCAAAAATATTATGAAGAGGAAAAAACTTAAACCCGAGGAACAGGAAGGCAGGCCACAGCGTCTGCATGTAATCTTTCGCGGATGCATGGTGGTAAAGTTCACCCAAGAACCGGCCTTAAACTGTGTACAGGTAAGAGACAAACAGGGAGGGAAACCCTAACTACCCCGCACTTACCTGTAGCCCTAACCCTTAACCCCTGATCGGTAACTAACTACACTCCTCCACAAAAGTCCGGACATGCATTATGTTAAGCATAAGCTAGTCAAGAACACGCTCCCCTCTCACCACGTCAAGCACGACGATACCCGAGTACCACCCAATTGTAGGAGAGCCGAGAAGCAAGCAGTAAGCCGCTATCCGGGGTGGTTAGACCTCAGCTTAAAGCGGGTGTTGTCGGTGGAGTTTGTCGAATTAAGCCCATAAACTCCCGAGAAATTGTCTGAACTACACACGTCATTCTGAGCGCCACGCTTGGGCATTGCTCAAGCGCTCATACCAAGCTGCATACTTCTCTGTGTTCCACAACACCGTATTTTTGGGGGGGTTTTGGAGGGGGTTTGGAGGCGTGGGTGCCGTGTTCAATGCGCGAGGTTTGGTTTGCGGGTGTGTGAATAGAGCACGGAAGTTCACGCCGCTGGCACGGATGATGTTTTGGAAAGCAGGCGAGCAAAAACGCACATGACGCAGGTTTGGATAAACACTGCACGCTGCAAACATGCGAGGGCGATTGGCTTAGGGGAGGGGCGAGGTCCAACTTGGCCGTTAGGGACGCACCACGTTGACGGTGGTGTTTGGAATGCTTGGGTATGTGCTTGTTCCAACCACACCCGCCCCACGCGTGGCACGCGTCGGGAATTGGACTCGGAGGTCAATAGGAATGAAGAATTGGTAAACATATATCGACAAACCCCGCACAAATCGTCTCAGGAGGTGAGCCGACTTCGATGGGTGTTGCTTGGCACTGCGGCTCAGCGGTGCCGGAATAGTTTGTAAATTAAAATAATTCATAACAAATCGATTTGTGGGAGTTTGAACTCCGGAGTAGATGCGTTCGACGCGCATTGAAAAGACACGTCCAACGGTACCTGTTATAAAAAGTTTTGACCATATATCAGGAAGTTGTGATCGCTTGAACATTGTTGCCGAAAGCGGCTTGCCCTTGGGTTGTGCGCATATCGGTGGTAAGTCTACATACGCGATTTCTTGCGTTTCCCCCACAGCGGCCTGCCCGACACCTCCTCCCTCCGTCGCCTATGCATAATATTTGCGCGACCGTCGCATTAGCGTTCATATTGCGGCGTTGTGCGCCCGTTACTCTTTTCGTCTACCAAGCACGGCGACTGTTTGAAAGAGCGTGCCGCACGGGTGCGGGCGCGATAACCCCAAGTACACATGCCCGGCAGTGTTCGAACTCGCCCCTCGCAGTTGTCGGTGCATTCCATTTTGCGCGCAAAAGCATTGCCTGGGATTTCAGGATATTTGTCAATAAAATCGACGCATGATTGCATTTTCTACTTGCGCAGGTGCGAAATCTTGTCCGGACTTTTGTGGAGGAGTGTAGAGCACTAGAGTAGGAAGTGTCCGGGCTGTCCCCAATCCATACAGCTCTCGTCTTTCGTCCCGGACGACCTGCTGTGCGACCTACCTGCTGAGAGAACTACCGGCGGGCACAGCACACGGTCAGGTCGACACGGGCGTGTGCTCACAGCGGAGCCGTGATGCCGCGACAAATTGTTTCGGAAGGGTGAGACGGGATACGTGCCAGGAACTACATTTCGGTTTATATTGTACAAGGGCCTCGCTTCAGCAAACGCGAGAGAGGCGAACGGGAGTGTGCCACATGGCGGAGGTGTTAGTTAACGGTGGTGAAAACGGCAGTCAAGAGAGCAAGCGACCGAGGACAGAGCCCCCACGAGAGGCGACAATTGAGGTACGAAAGAACGAGTCGCAAAGCAGTCGCTGACTTTCTTTCGACCGCCACAGGTGGCCAGCTGGTGATCGGAGAAAGCGGTTATTTAATTCTGCCGTCGCTTTTCGATTCAGCAGATAGGAGGTCGCGAGAGCCGCGACTCCCCGGATGTGTCAGTCCTGATGCCCTGCCGCAATGCCATGCCCTGGCTACCGGACTGTGTCGCCTCGATCCTGGCCCAGGTAATATCCCTCGTGCCACATCTCATCACTTTCCTTGAACTCGTCTTCGAGTGTTTTTACCGCCGTCCGCAAGCTTTAATGGAATGAGCGACACCTGGTACTGTCTTCAACAAACAGGAAGGCGTGTCGGTGGAGCTGATAGCGGTGGACGACGGCTCGACGGACGCCTCCCTCGCGTGGCTGCGGGACTGCGAAGCCGCTTGCCATTCTACTCCTACCGCTAGTGGCACAGTGAGCGCTGTCAGTTCCGTTGGAGCTGAGGGCATGGATACGAAGGAAGGTGGCGGTAGACTAGGGTGGGTTGGCGAACACTACACACCGCCGACAGCAACTCAGGTGGCAGCAAAGAGGAAGCGCAATAACACGTGATTACCGCCTCCCATCTTTCCTTCATCCTCTGTTTCATCAGGCCGTTGTCCTGACGGCCTCACTTGCTGCGATACTGCCCCGTCACTCTGGGTATGGCGTAAGCCTGGGAGTCGTAAACCGTTGGCCTTTCTGCCGCTGTTGTCTTCAGCTTACGAGTGCTGTCAGTGACAGCGTGTGGGCCAAGCGGACAAGGGCTGGCCCTCAACGCAGCTCTACGGCACGCCAGAGCCCCTCTCATTGGTAACCGCCCATACCTACCAGTCGCGCCGTCGTGCCGTGAATATGCAGTGGCTGAATCCCTGTTCGCTGGCCTGGCAGGGGAGATGGAGTCGGATGACCTTCGCCCGCCGCACACTTTTGCCACCCTAGCAGCTGAGCTAGCCTGCAACTCGCACCTCGATGCCGTGGCCAGTCAGGTGAGTGACCATCGCAACTGCGCAGAAAACCAGCGAATCAGGGTGTGGTGTTATGTGAGGGTAGGATGTGCCAGCAGCGCAAGTGGGCATCACCTGCATGTGCGCAGGTAAAGCTTGTGGGATGGCCACGCGATGGAATGGAGCGATACATTCAGTGGCAAAACAGTCAGATGACGGAAGAGGTGCTCAACCATTGTGAGCCAGTGTTAATCAATATATCCTCTTCATTATTAATGAATCGGAATAGGTGAGGGGTTTCCTGAGTGTGTCTACGTGCAGGAGATGGCAGGCAGCCGATTTGTGGAGATTCCGGCTCTTCGAGCATCAGCCCTGTATAGGCGCGAGTGCATGCTGAAGCTTCGTGGCTACAGGTTGCTAGTATTGCAGGTGGCCTTGCTTGCAATGCCTTGTCCCTGTTGTAACACCAGCAGCTGAAGCTAGGGCCACACCTGGGTTGCAGAGACCTTTGGGACGTGGACGGTGTAGTGAAGGATTTTGCAGCCAGCGCGGAGCACCTTGCATTCCTTGACGCTCATAAGGATAAGAATGGCAGTGGGGCAGGTGCTGAGGCAGAGTGGATGGGCCTTACTGGCTGGTGGCCTGTCGATAGTGACTTTTGGATGCGCTTTTTTGCCGCTGGCATGAGGTGTCGAAAGGTGGATTTTCTCTGCAATCCCACTACTTTGTTAGTCAGTGCCCCATTCTTGGCTGGATGCCTAGCTCTGATGTTTGCTGTTGCCGTCCTTTCGTCACTACAGATAGCAAAGCCATTGTATGAGTGGAGGCAATATCCTGCGCAGTCCACACGCACCCACTCTCGATGTTCCATCCCACAGCTACGGTCGTGCAAGGTCGCTCGATTTTCCCCTCTATCGCCACACCTATGCTTCAGTCAGTGCGGGTCATTAAGGTAAACATCATTCCAGACCGACTTGTGCTGATCCCCTCCCCAGATTCATTTCCTGACCTGCCCGGGAGGTCCACTTCACGGAAAAGGAGTCCAGGTGTGGAGCATCGGACAGACACTAACCGTGTGGGGCGAAGACTTACAGCGGGCAGGCATCAAGGTGCGCCTATCAATGTGCCAACAATCCATGTAGATGGATGTAGTTCCCGAAGTGTTGGTTTCATGTTCGTGTGTTGGGTGTCTGTGCAGGAAGTGGAGCTCATCACGTGCAAGCCAGGCGCACAGGCAGGGCAGGAAGGAGGCATCACTGCCCAACCTCCTCTGAAAGTGAGTTTTGGTCTGCCGCCGCCGCTACGAGGAGCGCATGCGCATGTTTTTTAGACCACTGAGATGACTGCCCGCTTGCATGTGCAGGATAGCTGGGTGCGTATTTTCATCTACGGTGCAGAGAAGGCCCGGAAGAAGGTACGAGGGCGCCGGTGTATGTCCCCCCCCCCAGGGTGCGCATTTGCTCTTTACAGGCCTCAAATGCCGTGTGCTGCCTCTTGGCTTCTGGTTGCTGACGATCCCGGTGTATGACGACAGATAAAGAACCAAAAAGTGATACAGTTTGATGCATCACGCGACTGGTTTGCAGCCTGAGCGGAAGGGCAGAGGAGGATGTGAAAGTTATGAATGAGTCCCGGTCACACAAATGAGGCGGCCACAGCTCATACACCTACGCCCTACGGCATTGCCTGCCTCACCCCGCTGCCGCCTGCTGCATCGCCTCCCTCAGTTGCACTAGCATCGCCTGCTTCAGGTCTGCATTTTTTGACAGCTCCCCCACCAGCCCCCCCGCCACCACCTTCGCATCGCTGTCGGCCTCCGCCTCGCGCACTATGGCGAAGAGTGCAGGCACCGCCCCGTTCGCACCCACAAACTCCGACTGCGCCCGGTCGTTGCCCTCCAGCAGCATGCCTAGCGCCAGGAGGGAGCGGATCTGTGTTTCCACATCCTCTGACTGCAGACATCTCCCAAGGTAAGTCACGCTCCCCAGGTCCAGCAGCTCTTTGCGTGAGTCCGGGTCACTGGCCACTTTACACAGCGTGTCAGCCACATCCTGCTGCAGCTCGGGCTCCCCTTTGCCGGCCTCCAAGATGGCAGCCATGGCGCCAGAGGACAGGAAGTCATGCAGCCCCTCGTAGCTGCTCTCAGCCAGCGCGCCCAGCAGAACGATTAGGTTGCGCTTGAGTACCACCTCGCTCGCCTCCCCGAGCAACTGCACCGCCGAAGCCGTCAGCCCCGCGTCCAGCGCCATCTGAACACAGGTTAGGTCGGTGACCAGCACGCCGTTCAGCGCGGCGCACGCGTTGTGCTGTAGCGTGGCGTAGGTGCAGGTCTTTACAAGCTCCATCAGCAGCGGAAGTGTGAGGAGAAGGTCCGCTGTCACGTTGCCTGTGTCTGGTGGCAGCTGCGGAAAGAGTGTGCACCTGGAAGCAGTATCACCCAAGGCACATCAGCCACCCTTTCCCCCAACTTCAACAAACATGTCCAAACCCACACAGGTAACATGATCGTGGATACGTTTCCTTTCTGCTCATCAACGTCATAATTCTAAGTCACCGTACACTCAAGTAGTCACGCTCCTACCGCCAAACCCCACTCTATCCAGTCCGTCTTAAGCGAGTGCGAATGGTTATCCAGTTTCGCCTAGCTAGGTAGCTGCTTTCGTTCCCTTGGATTTCACACTACTGCCCACCGTCGTTTCACTTTCGAAATGTGCGTTTGACGTGGGAGTCTGGGTAACACAATAGCAGAACAAGCCTTGGTGCGACCGACGAACTGGCGGCGAAAGGGAGTTCCGGCATGAATAAAAGCTTCCAATAGTAGGAGGGAGGGCAGCCGTTACTTCTGCAACGTGGGCACGGAAGGGGAGTATGTTACGTCGTAGGAAGGGAGGTGGGGGTGCTTACAGCTTGACGCAGGTCGACGCCGCGCGGTCCTGACAATGATCCTTGACCCCCTGGTCCACGTACTTGCGTAGCAGCGAAAGCTCATTTCGGAGCGCCGCCTCTGCTTGCATGCCGCTTAAACTGCCGCTGCCTTCCATCATACGCTTCTAGCTGCCCAACGCAGTTCACGCTTAACGCTTCTGCTGCGGCCCCGCCAAGGTGCGCTACCGCGAATGCGCGTACTGGCCGTCGCCGCCGGCTCCTAGTGTTCGGCAACGCCGAGGTTGGGACGACAGAAAAGGCGTGCCGTATCTCTTTAGGTTTCAAATTTCTGGTGAGAGACGTCAGCGGCGTGATGAGAGTGGCAACACCACTCTGGTGCGCGCGGTGCAATAAGCCGAGAAACGGCTGCAGCTAACTTGGCACCGCATCGCTTGCCGTTATTGATCAGCGCCGAGCAGGATTGGGACTTCGGAGTAGAGCCGAGGGCAGAATACATCATTTACCCTAGGGCACGTTTTGCCAAAGATGTCAGCTTGCTTACAATTTGGCCAAAAGACACCCACAGACAGGGTCTGGGGGTCAATTAGCGCATGATTATAGGGATGGGTGGGTGGGTTCGCGCGAAGCCTAGATTGGCTGAGCGCGAAAGCAGAGAGTGCCTAGGCTCGTGGCTAGCTACGGCTTATAAGGCACGGGCTAGCTAGAGCTGACCGTTGGGGAAGTCGTTGGTCGTTGGCTGCGTCTAACTGTTCGGGCAAGGTGGTTGCCCTGCAGGCGAGACGCGCCGATATTAACGGTAACAGTAACCGCTAGAGTTACTGTCCCGTACACATGATATTGGATATGCAAACCTCTAGATTCAAATCAATCTGACCATTTACCCTAGGGCACGTTTTGCCAGTAACCTAAAGCCAAAGGCTTGCACAGCCAGCATTAGTGTTGCGGGGGGGACGGAGTGAGCCAGCCGAAGAACCGCCAAGCAGCAGGTGTTGGGGTCATGGTTGGGTCAATATATTTTCCTTCGGTCACCGAGCTGTTTTTGGCCTAGCCACCCATAAATTTGATTACGGGGAGGGGTAGTAGATGAGCAGGTCTGCCAGGACGGGGTTATGTGGCGGTTAGCCTCTGAAAGCTAAACGCTAGCACAAATCTGTTCTAGTCTGTCTAGCTCTGTGTCGTAAGATTGCAATTGATGTTGTCGAGAGGTAATTGATGAAAGATGTTTCACTGCTGTACTTGGGCAGTAGATGTTGTAAATGAACAAAGGAATTGTTAAAAGGTTCTGTCACCTCCCTCTACTGCACTGGGCTTAAATAGGTTTCAGCCCAGACTGGTTACGCCTGCAAGCTATGCTTACGTGTCAGGCGTTAGTGCTGTTCAACCGTCGTCATCTGCCTCGAGACGCGGCCTGCCTAGCATTGGGTTTCACGACGCGGCTCCTTCTGCATTGGAGAGCTCGTTCTGGCGCGTCATCTGGCTAGTTAGATTAATTATGCATATCTGTACGTACCGGGAGGTACTGGTCGTACTGTAGCATCAGCACCATTACAATATTGCAGTAGCGACGTACCCACGAGTATACGTCCGTCCTGTGGAAAAGCACGAATTGGAATTCGTAACGAGTACCTGTACAATGTCCTGCAATGTACTGTTGCAGGACTGTACTCGTCACACTCGTACCCTCCCCCTCTTGACAGATCAATGAGGTCGCCGCGAGGCAGACCTCCGTGGTTCTTGGCTCCTTTACTGAAGCAATTACTGGGACTCAGGAATGCGCGCTGGGTGAGCGTGCATAAAATCAATGTACGCCTGAGTCTTGGCGAACTTGCGCCATTGGGGCGTCTCCAAGAATTCTTGTAACGCAACTGTTCGATGCACCTCGTTCAATCGGTGCCAGACAGGTGGAATGTCGTCATCACTGAAATGCGTCATGAAGAGCAAATATTTGCCTCGTCGCCCAGGTAGCGACTTGATGCACACAGCAGAGATGTGTGAGATGTCAAACTCCTCGTCGTCTCCTTCAGGGACAGTCACCGGGACAGCTGGCCGTAGCAGAGCGGTAGAGCAGGGTCTTAAGTTGTTAACGTGGAACACAGGATGTAAGCGTACTGTCGCTGGAAGTTTTAATCTGTAACTGTGTTTCCCAATCTGCTCCTCCACTGAAAAAGGGCCAAGCTGTCTGTCTCTGAGTTTCCTGTTCGGCTGTCCTCGCAGAAAAAGATTTGCTGTGACGACTGACACCTTGTCTCCCTTAGCGAAGTGTGGCGCTGTAGACGGTTCTGTGCGCGCTTGCATCTCGTTCTTGTGTAGTTGTAACACTGAGCGTACCAAGCTGTGTACTTCCTGTAACAATCTCAACCGTTCTGTTGCGTCTTGCGAAAAAGGAATCGATGGTCGCATGCTGAAGAGCAGGTCAGGAGGCTCCTCAGGAGAAAAACCAAAGTTAGCCTCGAACGGCGTGTGCTCAATTCCAAGTGCACGCGAAGCGTTGTACGCAAACTCCACTTGCGGTAAAAGTGTCGACCAGTTGGAGCCATCATAGCAACAGAAGCAACGAAGAAGCTGCTGAAACGTGCTGTTCACGCGCTCTGTCAGTCCGTCTGTTTCTGGGTGTCGGCTGGTAGACATGTTTAGTCGCGTTCCAAGGCGTCTCCACAATGTCTGCCAGAAGGCGCTGACAAATTTCGGGTCGCGGTCACTGATCAGCACTCGGGGCAGTCCATGTAAACGGTAGACTCCCTGTAAAAACAAAGTTGCAGTTTCTTCGGCAGTAATCGACTCTGTGCATGGCAGAAAATGGGCCATTCGAGTTAGATGGTCTACTACAATCAGCACACTGTTAAAGCCGTTGCTCTCAGGCAAGTGTGTCAGGTAGTCAAGACCAACTGTGTGCCACGGTCTGGGTGGAACAGGTAACGGGTAAAGAGTCGCGGCCATCTGAGGTCGAATCTTCGCTCGTCGGCACACGACGCAGCGTTCACAAAAATCTTTCACATCTTGGCGGATTCGTTTCCACCAGAATCTGTCGAGTGCTTTAGCAAGAGTGCTAGCAACTCCTCTGTGACCGGCTGACGAACTTTCGTGCAGCTCTGCGATCAATTTCAGTCGGAGCTCAGAGTTCTGTGGAATACAGAGGCGATTGAGACGCCAAAAGTACCCGTCTCTGGCTTCTATCCGGCTGTCTCTTGTCCACTCACCATCGTCCCCATAAAACGAATCTCGTGAGAACCCCTCGCGAATGAGATCAGCGAACTCAGGGCTCAGCTGCAACGCGTCAACAGTCAGTGAATTTAACTGTGCGTCTTCAAACAGCAGCTGGGACTTCCGTCGTAATTCTCGATCTGACGGAACCTCGCCATCCCAAAATAAGGGTACTGTGGCCTGAGGTACGAAGTCTGGTCGCCGGCTTAACGGGTCAGCTTCGTTCAGAGCTCCCTTGCGATATGCAAGTGTCATCGAGCCCACAAACGGTTGCAAATCCCGCAGGTATCTTGCTTGCCGCTTGTTCAGCCTGTTGTTCGGTTGCCTGAGCAGGTGCCGCAGTGTGTCGTGGTCTGTTACGACAAGGAACTTAGAACAGCCTTCAAGATAGCACCTCCAATGCTTGACAGCTTCGCATACGGCCAAAGCTTCTAAGTCGTACGCAGAGTAAGTGTTACCACGCTCAGCTGAATTCAGCTTACGCGCCCAGTAAGAGACTGGTTGAAGACCGCCTCCTTGGTCTTGCAACAGGACTGCTGCAATCCCCACTGTGGAAGCATCTGTAGCTACGGTGAACGTCGCGTCCGAGCCGACCTCCGGAAGGATCAGGCATGGCGCGGAAATGAGCCGTAACTTGAGAGTCTCGAAGGCTTCCAAACAGGCAGGCGTCAGCGTAACCTTCTGTGGCTGGGACTTCCGCAGTAAGTCCGTCAATGGAGCCGTAAGGTCGCTAAAATGGTGTATGAATCTCGCATAGAAGTTGCAGAACTGTACGAAACTGCGAACCTCCTTCTGCGTCTTGGGCACTGGCCAGTCTGCAACGGCCTCGACTTTCTTTGTGGAAACCGAAATTTTTCCGGCTGACACAGTGTAGCCCAGATACTCCATTTCTTGCAATCCGAAGAAGCATTTCTTAAGGCGCAATTTCAGCCCTTCCTCCTTGAATCGCTGTAGCACTAGACGCAGGTGCTCCAGGTGCTCTTCCAGAGTTCGACTGTAGATACAGACGTCATCCAGGTAGACTGTCACGAACTTATGTAAAAAGTCGCGAAGTATGTCGTTCATCATCCTCTGAAATGTAGCTGGTGCATTACACAGGCCAAACGGCATGGCGACCCATTCCATTAAGCCATCAGGGGTCTGAAAAGCCGTCTTGTGAACGTCCTGATCACGCACTCGAACTTGCCAGAATCCAGAAGCGAGGTCGAGGTGTGTGTAAAAGTTCGCGTCCTTAAGTTCGTCCAGTGTGTCGTCCACACGCGGTAGCGGGTAAGCATCTTTACGCGTAACCTCGTTAAGACCGCGGTAGTCAATGCAAAGACGTAGCGAGCCATCAGCTTTTCGCACAAAAAGAATTGGCGAGCCGAATTCACTGTAGCTGGGGCGTATCAACCCAGCTTCCACTGCGTCTTTAAGCTGTCGATTAAGCTCAGCGCGCTCTGCGGGTGACAATCTGTTCAGACGTTGACGTCGCATCGGGCCAATTGTTTCAATGGGATGATCCCACTGTCGGCTTACAGGTGGAGAGTCGACAGGTCGCAGTAACTCCGGGAAGTCATCAAAGAGTAAAGACCGGAAGTTATCACGTTGTTCTGCTGTTAGTTCCTCTCCAGTGTGAAAGTCTGTCGTTTGTTCAGCGACTGACGTAAGTTCAATGACGTAAAAATCAGCATGACGTCCTCTGCTGCGGCGCGTCTTGCGCATGAGCTTCTGAACTTTCGTAGACGACAGGAGTAGACACTCAGGGCGTCGTTCCTCGAGTGTAGTCTCCACAGCTGTGCCGTCCATTAGTGTAAAAATTCTGGTTGTACCAAATTGTAAAGAGGCCTGTTCGTCATCAAGCCATGGTAAACCCAGGATTAAATCAGCTGTGCGTAAATCACGTAAGACATAAAAAGTCCGGTGAAACTCGTGTCGAGCCAGCTCAAAAGTGACGTCGCAGACTGTCGTAGAAGTCACTCGTTGTCCATTAGCGAGTCGAACTGGGGTTTTACTGGCAGACTTCCGAGTCTGTAAAGCAAAGCGTCGTACAAAGTCCTCTGACACAAAATCAAGTGTCGCAGCACAGTCCACTAATCCAGAAATGTGGTGTCCGCCATCAGGAGTTTTCACAGTCAGCTCAGTTCGAATTAACGGGCGAGCTTCCGTGAGGTCAGTCAGTAGGGCTGTAGCTGTCGAAGAAAATTGTCGCAGCGTAGCGATGGACTGTTCCGAGTCGTCTGTTGGTACAGGTACCGAGTCGGGTTGATCAGGTGCTGTAGGTTCTGGTGAGTCGTTAAACGCACAATCTGCGTCGACTAACCACAGCTGTACAGGCCAAGGGGCTGGAGCAACCACCTCCTGTTGCGCTGGATTCTCCAGTGACTGACGTGTAAAAAGCTGTGTCCTTGCTGGGAATTCTTGATAGAGTTTCCAGTGCTTAGTCACCTGAGTAAATTTCGCCCATTTCGGTAGTACAAATACAGCCATCGTAGATGTCGGAGATGTTCGACGACAATCCTCAAAATGCTGCGCAATCTGCTCAGCTAACTCCCAGGGTGGGTTGATGAACACCCTCTCTCCTGTTAAGTCTCTGTCTAGAATCGAGTCACTCGGCGAACAGTGAGGTAAGTCACCGTGCGAGTTAAGACCTTCATCATCAGCACATCCTTCCAACGTGAAGTTGAATCGTGCATGCAGAGGGTCAAAGACTGAGTCAACCAGTTTCCAATCAACTGAACGTCTGGTTACAGGTTTACGACTCTGTCTCTGCTTAGTCTGACGACGACGACCTGCTACTTGCGTTACAGGTGTCGCAACTGTAGTCGATGGAGATGTCGAAAGAGTTTCGACGACCTCTGTCGCTAACAGTGTCTCAGAATGAACAGTAGATGTAGCCGGCTGCTCCAGTTCATTTGTAGAACAGCCTTGCCACCATCATTGCTTCTTAGGTTGCATTGGTGCCTTGCCTTTGAACTCCGGGCATTGGAACAAACGGTGTCCCTTCTTGTGGCACTTGAAGCAAAGTCCTTCGTCCATGTGTCGCTTACGCTCCTCAGCTGTCATTGCATTTGCGATTGAATTAAAATCTTCGCGACCGGATGGTTGACCACGTCCACCATTGTTGCCACCACGACCACCATTGTTACCACCTCCACGTCCACGTCCGCGGCCTCGTCCTCGGCCACCCTTGTTACGTTTCCAGACGTTAGAGGCTTCCTCAAAAGGGTCTTCAAGGTTGCGCTTGCGAGAGGATTGGGTAGATGGTCCAGCAGCAGACCTTGCATTGCCTAATTCCGGCGAGTCTGTCACGACGTCATTCAGAAAGTTTTGTAGCTCCGCGAGCGTAATCTGGTAACCTAGTTGCGCTCGGTGTGATCTAGCCAGTCTCTGGAGGTCCACGTTTGCAAGACCAGTAATGAAGCGTACACACTGTACCTCCGCTGTCAGGTCTTGACGAGAACGGCGTAAGTAGTCGTTGTACTTCTTAGTAAAAAGCGCGTAACTCATCGTGTTGCTCTGTGTAAAACTTAGCAAAGCTTTAATTGCGTCATCCTGAATGTTCGGAAGAAACGTAGACTTGCGTATCTCCGCAACAAGCTCGTTGTACGTAGATGGAATTGGAGGACGATTTTTCCGGTTCAACCACCATCCACCAAGGAGTCCAGAAAACTGTGAAGTAACCCAGAACACTGCATCGTACGAGTCAGCTGCAATCCCAAGCATTACAAAACGCTGAGGCTGAGCTTCGAGCCAATCCTCCAGTACAGGTGGGTCTTGACCATTCTGGTACGGTGAAGTAATGGCAGCCTTACGCTGAGTCTCCGTAAGAGTCACTGATAGTCCTGCCAAGTTGTGGGTAGGCATCGGCATTCCCACTCGTAAATCTGTAGGTCCCACTCCAGTCAGTCGGTTGATGTGTCCAACAATCAGCAGCCAGACAGAACCAGAGTCGACCGTTGTAAACCGGGGGTACATGTGGAGCTGTCTCGGGATAGACGTGTCTTCATGCATGACTGGAACATGTTGTGTCATTGCTCGATAGAAAGATTCCCACAGAGTCACGTAACCAAAGTGAAGTAAATCACTCTTGTGCTTCTCAGCACGAAGTAACCCAGTCTGTGCAGGCGTAAGTGTCAGACCGTCAGTGTTGATGATTTCCGGGACGACGTAAGTGCCATCCGGATTAACTGTCGACTGTTCCAAAACAACCTGCTCGACCTGAGCAGGTGTACGTAAGTTGCTCGTAGCAAACAGGACAGGAATAGACGCAGAGTACACGGAAACAAGCTGTCGTCCTTGAGGTAGCGTAACGTTCACAGGTTCACCACTCAACAGCGTCAAATCATCCGGTGTCAAAACAAGACCGGTCTCCTCGTGTAATTCGCGAATAGCAGCGTCGACAGGCTCTTCGTTGGGTAAGACAGAGCCAGCAGGGAACCAAGTTCTACCAGTACGAGGCTCACGCTGAAACACCAACTTCAAATCCGACCGTTTAGTTCCTCCAACGTGAATTACCAACACCACGTAATGACCAGGTCCAAGAGAAGCCATCTCAACTCAATCAAACAACGTCGAGCAGTTCAATAAGCGAACGAAAGCGTGCGTCGACCAAAGAGCTCCGAAACCAGTGTGGCGGTTAGCCTCTGAAAGCTAAACGCTAGCACAAATCTGTTCTAGTCTGTCTAGCTCTGTGTCGTAAGATTGCAATTGATGTTGTCGAGAGGTAATTGATGAAAGATGTTTCACTGCTGTACTTGGGCAGTAGATGTTGTAAATGAACAAAGGAATTGTTAAAAGGTTCTGTCACCTCCCTCTACTGCACTGGGCTTAAATAGGTTTCAGCCCAGACTGGTTACGCCTGCAAGCTATGCTTACGTGTCAGGCGTTAGTGCTGTTCAACCGTCGTCATCTGCCTCGAGACGCGGCCTGCCTAGCATTGGGTTTCACGACGCGGCTCCTTCTGCATTGGAGAGCTCGTTCTGGCGCGTCATCTGGCTAGTTAGATTAATTATGCATATCTGTACGTACCGGGAGGTACTGGTCGTACTGTAGCATCAGCACCATTACAATATGTACTGTTGCAGGACTGTACTCGTCACAGTTAGCTGCGACCGGGATAGCGATGACAGGTTTATCTGCCGCGTCGCGGCGCTGGTCCCCTTTAGATTTACGTACGAACAGGCAGATTTGTTGAGAGGGCTTGTCGACCACTAGGTCGCCGGTCTGGCAGCGGGCGCCAGTTTCGGCGCGGCAGAAAAACGTGTAATTGACACACACCGCTAAACAGGCTCTGAAGCGCTGCATCTGAGGGAGGGCAGCAGGGGTCCACGCGAAAGTGCCGCGTAGGGTGTTGGCGGCGTGTAGGATGTTCAGCGCGACTTGTGCGGGTAGCGGGAGGCGAGCGGCGGTGGGCAGCAGGCGGCGCTGTAGCATGTCGAGTCCACGGCGGGCGTCCGCCAGGAGTTCGCCCACGGCGATAGGTTGGCGCCGGTGGTCGCGGAAGTACTTGTTAATTGCGCTGAAGTAAGGCTGCAGCGAGCTGGCAGCGACCGTTCCCAAGAGGGCTAGCCAGGCCGTGTAGCGGACCATCGTGGCCGGCGTGGCCTGTAGCGGGGCGATATTTTCTTCTGCACAAAAAATAAAAAACTGTCGAATTGCGCTCTGGTAGCTCAGGTACGTCGAGGGCGCTAGCGAGTTGCTGAGTAGGGCAACCGCTGTAACCCCGAGCTTATCTGATCCTAGGAGGTCTTGAAAAGTTTCAGCCAATTCGGAGGACCAGGGCGACTGTGCTGCTTCGAGGCGTAATTCGTAGCGCGGGGGTCCTGTACGCAGAGGGCGGACGTCCTGTACAGGCGCATTTAATCGGTCCGGGCGTATCGCTCGGCCAATCGCACCGCGTCGGGTGTAGAGCCAAGCGGGGGTGCTAGCCGAAAGGCCACGATGCTCCAAGCGGGAGGTCCGACCCCTTCTTGCTTGCCTAGCCTGCCGGGGAAGAACAGGTCGCGGGACGCTGGGAAGTGCACGGTCTCGGTGGCCAAGCGGGCGAACGCGTGGTACCATGTTTTGTTTCGCCAGTAGGGGGCGATGACTGTTGCCTCGGCTTGAGCTTGTTCGAGTTTCGCGGCGAGTGCGGGTAGGGCCGACCAAGGGGGGTTGCAGTAGTTGTTCTCGCGTCTCCACGCCGAGTCGGGGAGGTGTAGGCAGTCGATGTCCTCGCACAAGGGGTCGCGCCAGCGGGCGTTGAAGCGTGGCAGCTGCGTGTTGAGCATAGACGCGAACCGGTCGATTGTATGCGGGCCCCACCGACGCTGGAGGTGGTTGAAGAGTTGAGGGTTTAGCTGCCAGTCCTCGGAGTCCAGTTCGCGGCTGAGCGTGTCGGCCCAGACGTTGGCGGCCGACCGGATGTAGCGTGGGCGGATGTGGATGTCGTTGGTGTCGAGTAGGAACCACAAACGCCGTAGCTCGGTCATCATGACGGGCGACCGGGAAGTTAGCTTGGTTAGGACGGCGACCACGGCAGTGTTGTCCTCGTGGAGGAGGACTTGTCGTCCTCGGAGTTGCGGGAGAAAGGTTTCGACCGCGTGCCGGACTGCCCGAAGCTCCTTCCACGTAATGTGTTGGAGGCGGTCGGTGGCGCTCCAAAACCCGCGGGCTTGGTAATTGGCGTCCTCGTTGAGGACGGCCCCCCATCCGTAGTCGCTCGAGTCGGCGTGCAAATAGGCGGTCTCGATGGGCTTGTAGATCGACCGGCCGTTGTGTTGGGAGGGTACCGTGCGCCACCACTCGAGGTCGCGCCGGAGTTGGTGGGTGAGGCGCACGCGTCCCCCCCAACCGGTACGGGTAGCCAAAACGTTGTGGAGCTCGCGCAAAAAGAATCGGGCGGGCGCGATGGCGAGGTAGAGAAATTGCGCTTTTCCCGCGAAGGCTGCGAGTTGGCGTGTGGGTAGCCATCGTGCGTTGGACGCTGCTCGTCCGAGCAAGGACGAAGCGTGTTGTGCGAGGTGGTGCAGTTTTGCGAGTGGGGCGCGAAACTCGCCGCGGTGTAAATCCACCGTGAGGCCCAAGTGGTCGCCGACTTGCGTTGGCGTCCACACACCTTTCTTGGGGTTGCGCTGTAGGCCGAGGCTGTCGAGCAGGGCTTGGACGCGCTGCCGAAGTAAGAGTGCCTCGTCGTAGGAGTCCGCCAAGAAGAGGAAGTCGTCCATGTAGGGGAGTAGTCGGGTTCCTCGCCATCGCGCGTTTCGGAGGAAGCGCTTGGACGGGCGGCGTGGGCCGGCCGGTGTAGCTGCGGGCGTGGGAGGTGGTGGGCGGCGTAGGTGGTTCGTAAACACTTGCGTGAGTTTGCAAAAGTAGTAGGCGGAGCCCGACCACCCCATGGGGAGGCACGCGAGGCGCCATAAGGTGCCGCGGTAGTTGACCGTGAAGTAATCCCGGTCTTCCTCCCGGATGCCAAGGGTGTAGTACCCATCGGCGAGGTCGAGTGAGACGAAGTAGTCCCCCGGTCGAGATAGATGGCGGAGGTGCTTGAGGGTCTCGCAAGTCATGTTGAACGTCGAGCAGTAGCGGTTGAGTTCGCGAAGGTCGATAATCAAGCGCCATTGATTGCATCCGGGTTTTGGAACCAAGAACATCCGGGAGACGTAGCGTGGGTTCGTAGAGCGCTCCCACGCGCCGCAAGCCTCGAAGCGTGGTAGTTCCGAGTTGAGAAACTCGAGTTGGTCGGGTGTGGCGTCTAGCATGGAGATGCCATGGTTGAACGGCTTGGGACGTAGGCCGTGCTTGAACTTCACACGTACGCCGTGGCGGATCCAACTTAGGACTTGGCCGCTCGCGCCGATGCGCTCCCACTCCCGCCATTTTCGACGTACGCGGTGGCGCATGAAGGAAGATGTCGGGGAGCAGGAATCGGCGCGGCGGGCTACACCATCATTTCTTGCTTGGGGTTTTAGCCGAGTCGGTCGGCTTGGGTGGGAGGGTTGCTCGTGCCGCGGCTGCTGCTGCTGCGGCGGCCTTGCGTTTGTCGGCGGCGGCTTTGCGGCTCCGAGCGTCGGGGCCGTTGGGCTTGTCCGGTGTGACCTTCGCGAAAGCGGCGCCGGCGGCGGCCTTGCTGGCAGCGTGTAAGCTGACTTCAAGCGTGCGGTCGACGAAAGCTTGGCGTAGCGCGTCCAATGTGCCGGAGACCGCGGTAGGACGCGGTCGGCAGAAGCGCTCGTGTGCCAATTCGGCGAACACGCGGTCCGCATCCGTGCTCGTTTGTCCGCCCTTGGTGAGGCGGAGGAAGCCCAATCGAGTACGGGCGGCCTCCTCCGTCGCTGTGTGGGTGCGATGGCCCGCTCGGATGAGGGCAATCGCTGCCGCCTGCTCTGTAGGTAGAGGTGGGCCGTGCGACAACGTGTCCAAAGCCTCGCCAATTGCCGCGTTGGCGCAACTGTCGAAGAAGGCATAGCACCCGATGTGTAGGTACTCGTCGTATGCCGCTTGGGTGCGTTTGTCGCTTAGGGCACGGGCGGTGTCGTCCGTGAGAGTCCACAGACGTGGCTCCTCGACGTCTCGGGGGGGACGTTCGAGGCCGGCCGGGATGACTTCGCCGTAGTAGGTGAAGTCGACAAACTCGGCCGCGGAGGGGTCGGGTTCGTCGTCGAGCAGGTCGATAGGTGGCTCGGGGGCCTCCTTACCACCCTCCGTCGCTGTGGTCGCGTCGGTGGGAATGGACTGCTGTTGATCAGTAGTAGCAGGTGTGGCTGTCGTCGGCCGGAGCTGAGCGAGTAAGGCAGCGTTAGCCGCCAAAAACTGCTCAGTAATCCGTTGCTCCGATGCCAAAACTGCCGTACGAATCTGCTCGGCTGTGCGTTGTTCGAGTGTAGTAGCGTGAGGGTCGGCCGCTG
Source organism: Tetraselmis chui (assembly GCA_026401115.1). NCBI lineage: Eukaryota > Viridiplantae > Chlorophyta > Chlorodendrophyceae > Chlorodendrales > Chlorodendraceae > Tetraselmis > Tetraselmis chui. The sequence continues at coordinate 48,085 of JAPMLY010000378.1, read as the reverse complement.
CGGCGGACGTAGACTGCTCAGGCTGCATATTGGGGAACTGCGTAGCTGAACGAGGGGAAGTGTCGCGTGACGCTCGAGTGCGCATGGGACGAAAAGGTAAAACTGACACCCTGCTCGACTACTAGAGTCGAGACTGCATTCGCGCGAAGCCTAGATTGGCTGAGCGCGAAAGCAGAGAGTGCCTAGGCTCGTGGCTAGCTACGGCTTATAAGGCACGGGCTAGCTAGAGCTGACCGTTGGGGAAGTCGTTGGTCGTTGGCTGCGTCTAACTGTTCGGGCAAGGTGGTTGCCCTGCAGGCGAGACGCGCCGATATTAACGGTAACAGTAACCGCTAGAGTTACTGTCCCGTACACATGATATTGGATATGCAAACCTCTAGATTCAAATCAATCTGACCATAAACATACGCCTGTCGTGCTTTAAAAAAAACTGTATTACTTACAACACTCCCCCAAAAGATAGCTACTGGATGAAGCGTTGCATTGGGTGTGCTCCTCCCAAGATGGCACTCCGGTGTCTTGATAGTGCAAGACCTCGCACGGGTTTGGTGAGCATGTCGGCCACCATCCGCTATGTGGGTAGGCACCGCAATCTAAATGTTCCCATTTCCACATGGTTTTGGAGGAGGTGCCACTTCATGTCGATGTGCTTGGCCTGCTCACCGACTAGAGCGTTCTGCGAGTACTCAATCGCGGCCTAGTTGTCCTCCTAGATGGTGGTAGTTCCACTGACTAGTCTATCGAAGATTTCGCCCCTAAGCTAGTGGAGATGAAGGCCCTCCTTGGTGGCGTTTATCTGTTATTATGTTGTTGAGTGGTAATTTGCTTCGCATGCAGACATTGCGACACATGTATGTTGTTTATACTTGTAGCTTACATGACCTCGGCCTAATGTAAACAAGTACCCCGGTCGTGACTTCCGCAATCTTTTGTCATTTGCCCAGTCTGCATTTGTGAAGCATGTAAGTAAGAGGCTGTGATTCGTACCCCCCCCCCCCCGACGTCAAGTGCAGCTCAAGAGTCCCCGTAAGGTAACGAACTACCTTTTTCAGCGCCTTGAGGTGGGCCTCCGTGGGGCTGGTTTGAGCGGAGCCGAGAATGCTCAATGATGTAGACACATCCGGTCGAGTGCAAGCAATCGCGTACTTGAGGCTGTCGAGTAGGCTAGGGTAACCATTCTTCGCCGTTCATTTGAGAAGCGGCGTAATCCACGTGTGCGAGACCGGAGAGGCCGGGGTCCATCGGTAGTGATGAAGGTTTGCAGTCCGACATGTTGCGCTTGACCATGATATGTCCTTCACGTACTTTGACTGATCCATCGAAATAGTGCGGGCTGTCATGTCGCGGGTGATGTGCATGCCTAGCATTAGTGAGAGGTCGCCCAAGTCCTTGACCTTGAACATGGCCCCAAGCTGTGCTTTGAAAGCCATCATCAAGTATGGGTCATTGCATGATGCATGAGTGTCATCGATGTAAGTCATCGTGAAAATATCCCATGTCTTGAGAATGTAGATGCACGGGTTTGACTTGCATTACTGCCACCCTTGATCGATTAGGCAGTCCCTCAGCGGAATATTGGATTCACGGGGGGGTGCTTGAGGCCGCAGAGGCAGCGCTTGAGGTGACACACCTAAAGGGAGCCGTCAAGAAAACCAAGGGGCTACCGCATGTGGACATTCTCTTTGATGGGCATTAGGTGCATAGAGGAATGCCAAATCAATATCCAGTTGGCACATCTCGAGGTCCATGGCAACAACATTGGCCATGAAGAGCCGGAGGCTGGCCATCTTGATCACAAGGTAGAAAGGTACCGTGTAATCGAGGCCAATTCACTGGCTGTAACCCTGGGCAACAAAGCGCGCCTTGTAGCATGATACTGCCCCTTCGGTGTCAGACTTGATCTTGTAGATCCCCATGTTGTTGACGACACCACGACCTTCATGGAGGAGATCAACGAGCTCCCACACGCCGTTGGCCATCAAGAAGTTGTACTCATGCTGCATGGCCACCTTTCAATGAGCCGACTATGCACTAGATAGTGTAGCACGGTAGGAGGCAAGTTCTACACATTCTCTTGCTGAAATTGAAATTGATGTTTTTACAACAAGTACCGATAAATCGGTTGTTGTCGCAAGGCGTACGCAATACTGCCATCTAAGACTTAGGGTTAGGGTTTTACGCTGGGGTTATCCTTTTCCATTCCTTTTTGTCGGCAATAACAACACAATATAACTCATATATGTACATACAAGGTTTATCGCTACCATAGAAATATGAAATATATTATGTCGCTATCTCCACGATGCGCGGCCCGCTCCCGACGCTCGAGGGCGCTAATCATCCTAGCTAGTATGTCTGTGATGGTCGAGTTGGGCCTACCTGACCTAGGCTCATGTGCGACCCATGTCGTGCCGGAGTTGGGGGGGAAGGCAAGCGAAAAGGCCCCTCGCTGATTTCATCGAAGGCCCCGGCTCGATCCACGCACACCCTCGTCCTGGATAATAGCTGCTCCTCCCGTCGCGGCTCTCCACCTAGGACAGTAGGATAGGCTTCCCCCTCCCTTCGGGGCAAGGGGGAGAACGCCATAGCCACAAGTGGTTGCCGTATGTCGCTTCTCCCGTCGCGTTTGTCATGTCCCGGTCGGCTGCCATTTGTTTCCGGCAGCGGCTGATCCGTACAATACTGCCCGCACCCTCCCCTTGTGGTTCACGCTGCCATGTGGGCCGCCTATACGGGCGATGTTGAGGTGCGATAACCCTTGCACACCGCCTAAGGCGCTCTTGTCGATGGTGGGTACCAAGGAGAGGAAAGGTTAGGTGGGAAAGTCAAATTCCGGGCTCCGACCTCAAAGATGCCGAGTACGGACGTTTTAATCGAAACCCTCCGTACATGGTTTTTCTGGCGGCGGCCGATCTAAAGTCAGCGCCGCCATACCGTGCCTCTCCTCTCACTGCGGTTGTCCTCCTCGCTGTTGGTATCGAGCTCCACCTCCTTGGATGGGTATGCTTGACCTCATGACCAACATAGGAGGTAGAGCAAACACCGCATGCCGACGCCGAGCGCTAGTCGACGTCGAGAGAGCGCCCTCCCCTAGCGCTGCTTCCCGGCTGTCCGCCGCCACCTCCAAAATTGAAATTGAAAATGTAATTGTTTACAACATGTGCCGGCAAACTAGACCGACTGCTGTCTCTCGGGCCTCTATACCAAGTCATACAGGACTTATAAGCGAGTTTAGCCCGAGTCTCTTCGACTAGGTACACCTATCGACACACTTAGCTTCAATGTGTGTCGACGTTCCTCGCGGGTAAAAAAACTGTAAGCAATCGCAGCAATTGCCACAGCCCCCCCGCCTAAGCAGTAACAGCGTAATAATTTTGTAATCAAGAAAAACAGATCTAAAAATAAACCCACTCGTCGAGAAATGCAAAATTGAATAACAGCTGCTCGACCTTCACGATGCATGGCCCGCTCCCACCAAACCGGGGTGCCGACCGCCCTAGGCCGGTCGGCGTTCGGGAGGGACGACGGGCCAGCCTAATCTAGCTCCCGCGTGACTTCGGTCTTGCCGAAGGTAGGAGGGGAAAGGCTAGCAAAAAACCCCTCCTCGCGTGGTCGCTCGTCGATCCCGCCGCCGCATCCCGTAAACCCCGCCCCAAGGTCGTAGCCGCGTCCACCGACGCGACGGTCTTCCTTGTCGAGGTCCCCCGTCACCTCGAGGACAAGTGGGGGGGACCGAGACACACATGCATAGAAAAAATGGGCGCTCCTGCCTCCGCGCCTCGGTTTTTCATCTCTCTGGTACCCGGGTACCTGTCGGGTAGTCCGGCTTGTGTCCGTACCCTCCTCCCTCCGATCGCGTGTCCGCCGAGCAGCCTTTGTTGAGCGGGGGCCTCCGCGCTCACCCGTGCCCACGCTCAAGAAATTGTAGGTTTGTCGGGGCAGTGGGTGTCGAAGAGGGGGGGGGGGGGGGGGTAGGTCACCGTAGTCGGATCCGGCGGGTCTCGAGCGCACGGAAATTAATCAAAACCCTCCGTACGGGTTTTCCGGCGGCGCCGACCAGATCTTGTCGCTCCTACCGTCGCGACCGTCCTCCTTGCCGCCCCATCATACTCCCCCCCCCCGGGAGATGTAGCTTGTCGACGAGGCGGCTCGCTAGTGAGCTCCCCATGGTGCTGCTTCCGAACTAGCTCGACGCCGGGTACGGACATTAGTTTTGTTTTCCGAAAAAGCCCTCCGCACAAGGCTTTCCGGCGGCGGCTGATCCCGAGGATCGCCGCCGCCTCACATAGCCGCTCCTCCGCCTGCGACCGACCACCGGCATGTGCCCTGTCTTGCCTCACCCCCCGGGAAGGTTCGACTGGCACATGTTGTCAATTGGTGTTATGTCGGTTACACGTTGGGTGCTCTTGTTGCTCGGGTACGGTAAGCATGCTACCGTCTCACCACCATCTCGTTAATAGCCCATGCATGCTCCAACATAAATGATAGAGCACTCGCCTGCCCTTCCGACTGATTGACACGCCACAATAGTAGGAAAGAGTGTATCTTAGGTCACTACCAACGCGGATGTTTGTCTAACCTTTCCAATCGTTCTTTCTATGCGCTCAGTTCGACATGTGCTTATCTCGGACGAGGGTGTGCGTAAATCGAGTCGGGGCCTTCGCCGACATGGGCGAGGGGTTTTTTGTTTGCCCCCCTCCCCCCAACTCCGGCACGATCGGAGGCGCACATGAGCCTAGGCTAGAGATACCCGGCTCGACCATCACAAGCTGACTAGCCAGGATCATCGGCGCCCTCGAGCGGCGGGAGCGGGCCGCGCATCGTGGAGATAGCGACATGATATTTTCTATATTTCTATCGTAGCGATAGACCATGTCTGTCCTTGTATGATTTATATTATGTTGTCACTTCCGTCGGAGAGGGATGGACAAGGAGACCCCACGGCGTAAAACCCTAACCCTAAGTCATATATGGCACTATTGGGTTCGCCCTGCGACAGCAACCAACTTATCGGTACTTCTTGTAAAACAATTAATTCAATTTCAATAACCGTTATTACTTGCAAACATCTACTGCAAGGTCATATAAATGTACGTAGTCCAAGCCTTGACCATACAGACATGTACGATGGACATTGGTCTCTCGCGAGTCAATACAATTCGGCCACATGGATAGACTTCCTCCACCACGACTCCCCACAAGACCTCTACACCTGCTTTCTCCACCTTATCGACTCATAGAACGACACCCAACTCACTGTGTCCCACCACCCCTCCACCTCAATCCTCCTCGTCAACACGACGATGTCGACGAATGGTCCTGCACTACACACGTCCTACTTCATGCCTTCTACTTCATCACAGCACATGCCACCCAACCCTACACCCCATTTTTGACTCCCGCATTCATGTCTTCAAGCCCCACCACCTCTTCTGGCATAACGCCTTCCGCTCCGCCTCCCTCTTCGTGGGGCGTTCGCTCTCCTAGCATCTCTTCCCCACCCGGCCACCCCCCCCCCCAATCCATAGTCTTACCTCAACTTATCCCTTCACCCACACCCCACACACCACCACCACCCAAACCACCTCCAACTGACCACACTCCCCAGATTCTCCACCCAGCCCGACATTCACACCCCCGACCGGGTCCCCCACCACCACGCGCCTTAACCCCTACACCTCATTAACTCCAGCAGCCGCGGCCTTGACACTTCCCTCGTGGACGTCGACCACCTCGTCACTACTCACTAACCGGACGTCTTCCTTCTCATTGAAACCAGCCACACCTCGCACACATCTTGATGGCGCGTCGCCCTACCATGCCAACTTACAAGCGCCCGCTAGAAACAACCCCAATCTCCCCACAACCCTGTGGGCGTTCTTTTTACAGTACGCAAAATCACGATCACCTCCGCCAGTGTACTACCTCCGTCTTCCCACTGTATACCCTAGATCGCCGCCCTCTTCCTCGCTCCCCACTCATGCGCCCCCTGCCTCCTCATCGGCATCTACCAACCCCTCTTGCATGCCACAACAATGACCGGCATACACGCAGCTTGCGGACTATGACTCGCCGACGACCATCCAAACCACATATAATGGAGAGGACACTTCCAAACCACCACACAACAAAGAACATGACACCCTGCCCTCACATCTCTCCTCCAATCGTACCTTCACGGAAAATAATAATGTCAAAGACTAGCACTTAGAGAATGGTATAGGATATTACATTCCTTGACGGCAACAAAACTCAGCGGTACTAAAAATCGACGCTTCGCTGGATGATCTACCAAAACGTTGGACCGTGCTATTGGACGACGCTCCTTCTGAGTACGATAAGACACAAAGCTTACTCACCGAATAATACGACGGCTTCCACAACTCCGCAGCCTCCACGAAGTACTCGCTCCTTTAGTAATCACGTTTATGGAGGACGCCAAAATCTGGAATGAAAACATTTATAAAATTCATGTGGAGTTCAAAGGAGCATTCAACGCTGCCGACAACCGCATAATGTTCAAGAAGGTGCGCCAACTTTACATGCCCCCCACCTTGGTCGATACAAGTTACTGATTCTACAAAATTTTCACTACAAACTAAGTAACCCCTTTCGGCCCTCCTCCATCCACAGCCATTAACCGCGGTACCGTGCATGCTAATATACCCCCACCTTTTCCTTTTCATCCTCTACCTAGGCCCCTTCCACCGCTGGCCCACAATAGGCAACCATGGTTACAAGCTGAGTGCCATTACGACAACCATTAACCCTCTTGAACCCACGGGGATGAGCTAGGCACCATTCACCGCGAGGCATTAGGCGCATTCGCTGTTCTTTGAAATCAAAGGGTGGAGCCACTCACGTTTATGCCGCGCTTTTATGATGGGCCCATAATGGTGGTTGTAGATAATATGCTAGTATTTGTGACCACGGTGTCCATGTGTCTCACTCGTTTAGTCTTTCGTTGTCCCCTCGTTCGGGTGTAACTTTCTTCACTCGCTGTCGTATTCACACTAATTTATTAAAAGAATAATCCCAAAGAAGACAACTTGATACTAGTCGTTCTCTCTTCTATTTCCCATTATTCCTTTACCCCGGTTTCCAGATACTGCAATTTGCCGTGTTGAGGTTTTTTGTAGTGTTCGCTTCGATTTTAACAAACCATAAGATGTGGACATGGGCACGTGTTTTATTGAATATAGCACATATCGACTTCATCCTGGAGCTTCTCGTTGTTGCCGTATATTTATTTTTGCTCTAATGCATGACGGAAATAATCTTTTGGCCTGGCTTCCGGTCTCGTGGAAAACCTGCGGGGGGGGGGGGGGGGGGGGGGGCTATTTTGTTGAGTAGTTTAGGGAGAACTCTATAGAGAACTAAATCGTCATAAATCAGTCTTTGTATTGTCGAAGAAGGGTGCCCGCGGCGACTCGTAAGCGGCGGCCCCGGAAGGGGGAGCGCTCGCAAGCCCGCCGGCACACACATTTACCTCCCCTTGGTGGCCGATAGTAACATAGTAGCCGTACCAAGCTTGGTACGGTAGGGGACTGAGAGAGGTTCCGGCAGTGCGATCCGCGTGATCATCAGTTGTTGGGAAGCCCCGGCGGTACGTTGGGCTTTTAGAAATAATATATGTACACCGGCGCCAAGATCTCTCGGTCGGCATGTCCGATATTACTTTCAAAGCCAAATGTCCCTCAAGCGATATCTTGCTCCGGGAGTGGTACGAGTGTCTCATGCGTTTTTGGGCGGCGGGAAGGGTACGGACTGACCTCCGGTGGAAGACGGGTGTTGAAGATGGCGGTGGACGGTTGGAAGCAACGCTGGGGAGGGGCGCTCGCTTGACGACGACTAGCCCTTTGGATGTCAAACCTCACGTTGGGGCGATGCATGACACAAAAGCAGGCCGGAGGAAAGTCGCAGCCGGAGGAGCGTCACGTTCTAGCTGCGGCGGTCCTCATGATCGGGAAAACCCAGAACGGAGGGTTTCGGTTATAGAATTCTCACTCATTTTTTAAGACGCGACTTATTGATCCCTATGTTCGACCAACCCCTCCCCTAGTCGGTACTCAACCATCGACACGAGTGCCTTAGGCGGTGTGCTTAGGGTTATCGCGACGGCACATAGCTCGTTAAGGCGCCTCCCTGGCATTTTAAACCACATGGGGAGGGTACGGGCATACTCATCGCGATTCAATAGGTGGTGGGGATAGACAGCGACGGACCGGGGACATGAGAAAAATTGGCACGGAGGCATGAACGCTAGCCGGAAACCGTCTGCAACTAAGGCCTTCCTTTCCTTCCCAGCTCCCCAAGGGGGAGGGGATCCTAAGCTAGGGAGACGGCCGCGACGGGAGTAACAAAATATATCTCTGACGAAAGTGTGCGCGGATCGAGTCAGGACCGTCGACGACCTGAGTGAGTTTTTTTTGCCCCTACGGACCTTTCCCTCACAGCTCCGGCACAACCGGAGTCACACAAGAGTAGAGGTGATGTAGGCCTGACTCGACAAGCACAAGCTGACAAACTGGGGCGATCAACGCCGTCGAAGCGGCTGGATGGAGCAGGCCGCGCATCGTGGAGATTAGCGACACATTATATTTCATACTTGTATATAGAAAAATGTTTGCGTGTATGCTTGAGACTAAGTTGTTACTACAAACGGAGAGGTTGGGCTAGGACGACCACGGCGCAAACTCTTAACCTGAGGGACCTAGATGGCAGTTCGGGTCCGCCAAGAGACAGCAACCGTTTGAAAAAGTATTGTTGTAAATCATTTTCACTTTTTGTTGACGGAGAGACGCCGCCACCTCGGTAACACCCTAAATAATAAGCCCTATAGGTAAGCCATATAGACAGCAACCCCGCGTATGGTGGTGGAACCTGTAAATATGTCCCTTTTCAGTACTTACGCCACTACTGGGCTTGCTCTAAAAACAAAGCGCGGAGGCTGGCAAATCGTGGGGGGGGGGGGCGAGGGGAGAAGCTAAACCAAACCACGAATTCGGTGCAGCCCAAGTGTGGAGAACGCGGAGAATCGAGCACGAGAACGAGATTCAGCTAGTAACGAGAACGCACTACGAGTCCTACAGAGTGATCAATTGTACTGGAACAGTACTGTACTCGCCACATAGTCGAAAGAGCTTTTGACTTTCGCGCTGCCAGTGCCGTACTCCTGATGGCGCAGCAATAAGTGAGAATGTGCGGAATCACTATTTGACAAGACGAAATAATCGAATTTTGGGCTGAAAAAAGGATAAACGGTGCTTATTCGCTTGGCAATTTTTTTGATATTACAATGCATCACAATGAAATTGAATCGGACTTGCAGAGGTTGAAAGTCTGTTTCAGATAAGCTTCAAAATATGATTCAAATGACTAGCCATGGGATCAGTCTCCTCTGTGCCACTACATCTTTTTATTGTGAGACGGAATGCGCCAACCGTACTTATTTTCTCTCGCCTTGATCAGGTGAGTCAGGGTACAAATTTATCTAGTTTTTTATTAGGACAGTGAGTTCGACATTCATCTGTAGAGCTATATTTTGTTGTTTAAGCGAAACATGCCTGTGAATAAGCCAATTGCAAAATGCCGAGGCTGTTTTTATTACTGCAGTCACACAACGATTGTTCCTCCCGCATCTTCGTCTGAAGGATGCTCGGTCGTATACGCCAATTAGTGGATGATCCCCGCCGCCGGCACAAGGCCGCAGTTGTTTTCGCCAAGAGTCATCCCCAGTCTCACGAGCGAGACAGCTCTGGGCTTAGCAGCGCAGCCAAAGAGCGCTCAGATGCAGAGAACGAATCATCTGTCCCCAGGCTGCTGGCGTTACTACTAGTAGGGCGCAGTGGTGATGCTGTCGTGTAGCTAGACGGGGCAGCAGAATGTGCACCGTCATGGGTTCCAATTGAAATAGACGACCCTCCAGTGCTGCTGCTCCGCTCCAGCTTCTGAAGTAACATGCTAGTGATTATTGGAGGACATTGCTCGGAATCCAGGCACTGAATCAGAGACGAGAGATTAGCGCCAGGTGGGCTCGCCTGGCTCTCGGTACAAGCAGGGACTATTTGCGGTAGTTGCTGTCGCACTGCTGGCAGATATTGTAGGTGGTTATAGCCCTTGCACCTCATTAGGTCGTTGCACCTGTCACTTGCTTGATTTAGGGGGTGGAAGTGCGACGCTCTAGGTGAGCTTACACGCTCTGCTGGGACTGAGCACACGCGCGCCCCGAATCCATCGCCAAATGCCCGGTTGATGGCCCCAGGATATTCAACAGGTTGATTATAGGCTGTTGTGGTGTTGGAGTAAGCGTCTTGACCGGGAGCTGCGATGCCCATAAGCCCGCTGGCTTGGAAACTCTGCCACTGCGATGCACTTCGTTCATGCTGGTAAGTCGCTGATGAGACGGGGATGGGGTTATGATATTCTGCTGTTTCGCGTGACCATGCCACTCCATCCTGAGGCGATGCGTGATGTTTACCACCGACGTGCTGATTGATGTGGTTCGGTGGCTGCTGGACCCCATGTAGCTTTTGGTGCCGAGTCTTATTATGGTGAGCGCTCAATGCCCCGCCTGCTTGGTACTGAGAGATGGCAGCGCTACTGTTCAGCGGCCGGCCGCCACTGCATACCAGTGATGCTGCGAACGGCACAATGTTACGTGGAGGCGGTTGATAACTGAACTCAATCCCACGGATCTTGTGGATTTTGGGAACTACCTTCCCTGCGCATTTCCCTTCACAGAGAAACTGAACACGCGGAAAACGCAGCAATTTATCGTCAGTCTCTGGTATTTTTCCTACCGCTTGAAACTATCGATAACGCTGAATGACTATACTCCCTTTTTCAGATGAGACAGAACAGAAGTACAACTGTGTCTCTATAAAGATAGCAGTCTGTACAAATTGAAGCACAGCTATTTACCTTGTAATAGTCCACAGCATCGCTCATGATCTCCAGCACTTTGCGGCACGCGTCGTTAGAGCTGGCTATGAGGAAGACACGGAGAGGGCGGCGTGAAAATGAGGCCCCTCCCGACTGCGCTGTCCACGATTTAATTTCGGCTCCAGAACGCTTGCCAATCTCCCTGATGGTCTTTCCACTTGGTCCGATAACGAACCCAGCTGCAAGAAGGGTGATCTTCACAATGACTTGCCTGCGTTTAGACAGCGTACGATACATTAGTATGCAATCGAATACTACTTAACAATCGCAGAGGTGGCAAACTCCCGAATTCCAAATTCCTTATAGGCCGTCATCAGGGAGGCGCAGGCACCTACCCTGTCGATGTTTTTTCAACTCGAGCAATGCCTTGTTCCACATTTTCAACTCCCTGGCCCTGAAGCCGTGGTCCAGAAGGTGGGATCCATCTGGCAGAATAACAAAATATAAGCCAATACAGCAAAATAGCAAATCCAGGCGGCCTCAATATGTTGTAAAATATGTGCATGCTATCACTCACACTCGTAGATATACATTTAAATCTTCAGTTATCATGTTATCGTTATTGAACTATGTATTAAAGCCGACCTTGGCAACATAATGCATATGAAATAACGCGGTGGATTGATCGCAAACAAACGGTGAAATCGGATGCAAGTGACGAATCACGTTCGAGATGCATGTCATGAACGTACCCGGAGACGCCCTTGTTTTCCATCTCGTTGATTGCCGATGAGCACATGGCGTTCTTGTTCATCCCAGGGAAATCTCTGTGGTCGTCATCATCGTTAGGGAAGCGGAGGTGCTGAAGTTCCAAAGCTTCTGCCTCCTGCTGTTCTTCGGTAGACAACTGCAATAAAGCCGATGCGAAATATGGATTGTATGTTGGTGCCGGGACAGCTGTCGCGCCCATGTCTGGCATTCTTAATTTAGGAACTGTATTGGTACTCGGTTGGTGGTGCGCACTACTGGTGCGATGGCTGCTGCTGGTAATTGTGGGCGTTATTTGCCCATTGAACCCTGGAAGCGACGGCGGCACCTCGGTTTTGGATGGCACACTGTGACGTGAATGAAATCCACATAGCCCATCTGCTCCAAGTGCAGGTACTGCTGCTGATGACGCGAGGAGCAAATTTCCCAGGGAATCCTCCAAGCTGGTAATGGCATTTTGACTGCCATCATTGCCGTGGACACCTTGTCCAGACAATTGCGAAGCATGTATGGGGAAGTAGGACGTGTGTTGTTGCCCAGCAAAGCCAGGAGCTGCAAGGGACGGGCTTATCCAGGCCTGGTGTTGATATCCGATGAAGGTCATAATGATGTTGCTGACTGTAGATCTTTACTCGTGAAAAATGCCTTAGCCGATGCTTCGTGTCTTAGCGCCTAGTAAAGCTGGCGTTTATGTGGATTCTCCTCGGAATTTTCCTTGGCAAGATGATTTATGAGTCTGCAGAAAGTTAAACCAAAAGTTAGTGGTACTGTGGTAGCATGTGCTTGTGTAATATATACAGACGACGTGTCTTATTCCCGAATCATTGAACAAGTTTCAGCAAACTGCAATGGTAGCTTATTTATATTTCGCGGAGTGCACTTGGCAAACTGCAATGAATCGTAGCAAGCAACGACTCCGCCCCTGCTGGCAAAATAGATAAACACACCGCAAGTTGGAACTATACTCTCTCTTGCTGACCGGCGACTGTCATCCTTCGGCCAAACGACAATACAAACCTATTCAGACAGTTCGCACCGCCAGGATGTGGAATACCAACAGGCGCAGCAATGGCTACCTGTAGTAGCACTTAAAAATTCAAAAGCCGTGCTGGCGACAGCGTCCACTTTTTTGTATGTGCATACAAGCGATATGCATCGTCTATTGTAGGCGTCTCGGTATTTAGTATGCGCTTAAGTATGTTAGTGCTGGCCTGCTTGGTATATGTACAGATGCAAGGACGACGGAGGTCCATCAATGTATGACGTGGGGCGCGCGCGAAATGTATGTGGACTCCTACCTATTGAATTATCTAATCGAAAAGACACGCAGTCACGATACGAATCGATCGACCTGCCCTATTTGCGACGAGTACAATAAATCACAGCCGGTTAGCTTTGATGAAGCTCTGCACGCATTATGGAGCCTAATGCATGTAATGATCGCTGCTTCTTGTCTGTGCTGTTGCTGATTTATTTGTTACGTAAAGCGAAATAAGTGCCGACAATCTTATGTGTACGCTGGCCAGTAGCTCCCTAAACGTACTATTTGATGGTTATTATACAAACAAGCGAAATCCCGAGTTATTGATTTGACGATCATATGAATTTCTGCTTGATCGATGCGACGCATAACTAGTTGCGGTTTTCTATGAAAGCAACGTGCAACAAATAATATGCAATGACATATGCATGGTTTGTTAGTATCATTGTTAGACCCCCGCACACACAGCCTGATCGTGCGCGTGGGTGCAATAGATTGGTCGCACGCCGCCGTTATCACGGTACTCTAACCCATGTCGAGACACGCATCAGTATGGTTATTATAGCAGGATGATGATAGTCTGGCAGATGAGCAGACTACCCGCTACTCATACATCGTCGCACGTCAATATATGCATACGATATCTGATGGTTTCAATTTTTTCTGCTCTACCTGCCGGACACCTTTTCATATGTTTAGTCTATTCCGGATCAGCAGACCTGAAGAGTCGATCATGGTTAGATATGGAATTCAGAGTTTCGAGCACTGGATATTTTCCTCCTTGAAGCGATGCCTATGTTTGCATATAGCATAGCACTACGGCGTAATCAATAACGGACATAGACGATAGTGTAATGATTATTGCCAAAAAGCACATGCAATAGATGTATATCGCTTATTCGAGATACGTGACTTGGTAGCGTAGTGCGACGTCGCACACTGGCGGAACTGTCGACGCCTACTTATGTGCCGAGGACGCGATTACGATATAGCAGATGACGACGACGATATATGAGAAGTGTCGCAATATAGTAGCCCATATCTATTTTCACCTGCCGTCCTAAATTTGAGTATCGCAGTGCTACCTGGCGCGGTATGCATGTCCTTTCGCCCACTGCGTGGCGGGTTCGCTGTTGCGATAAGGGAACCGGATTTCTGACAGCATTATGTAAAATACATGGAAAGGTACTATTATTTATTATTGCTGATGTAGTATTTGCGTATATATGCCGCAACGCTGATGCATATAGGCTGTGCGGGGAACTTACGATGGTCTAGACCTGTGCGGCTTGCGATGGTCGGCGTTAATTCTGGTGAGGGCGAAGATAGTTATGATGTGCTTGTTGCCGTGCGTCTCTATTTTATGGCCATTGCGCCCGGCCGGGCTTCACCGCTGATGGATGCGGCGACAAAAGTATTTACTTTTCATTTTCTTGGACTGTGCATTTCGGCATTTGAAATATCAAGTACCTTCTACGGGTACTAGCAGTGCAATCGTGTGCAAATAATATATATGTGGTCACTGTCATTTTAAGAAGAGCAACTTGATTACAAGAAGAATAACATGAGCAGAGACAGAGAAAAAGGGACGGGCAACAAAAGGGCAAGACTGAGTGTCATTTAAAGAAGCACAGCGAGAGACACATGATCGCAACATTGTATAAATTGTTTTTTTTTTGGCTTGAAGAATTCCACAGATTTATTACAAAGAAAGCAGTGGAATAATGTCGTCCCTGTAATTGTCGCTGATGTGATTGTCATTGCGGTATAGTAAGAATATTTCGCGAAGACGAAGAGCGGTGTTAATATTTTATGTTGCGATGACGATATATATGTGTTCCACGTAACGATACGGGTAGCGATTGCCTTTAGCTGTATATCACTTACTATATTTCATATATTATTAGTTTTCTGAAGATACATGTACAGGTACGTGCGATACCGGGTAGTGCGATGAAGTCCAGCGGATTTAAAGTCCGTACGGATACATATACGCATCCAAGTCCCTAAATGGATGTAAATTGACCCTTTGTTTTTAAATCACTTTCATCCCTTTTTAAAGTAACTCTAATGATAATCATTTTGTTTCATATCCTACTTCATTTATTTGCTAAAACGTGTGTGTGTGTGTGTGTGTGTGTGTGTGTGTGTGTGTGTGTGTGTGTGTGTGTGTGTGTGTGTGTGTGTGTGTGTGTGTGTCAGTGTGTGTCAGTGTGTGTCAGTGTGTCAGTGTGTGTGTGTGTGTGTCAGTGTGTGTGTGTGTGTGTGTGTCAGTGTGTGTGTGTGTGTGTATTTGTGTGCGTGTATGTGCGTGTATGTGTGTGTATGTGCGCTTGTGTGTTACACTGTGTGTGTGACTGTGTGCGACTGTGATTGTGTGTGACTGTGTGTGTGTGTGTGTGTGTGTGTGTGTGTGTGTGTGTGTCCCGTTGTCATCAACTCGATGGGATTCGGTACTACGAATTTTGATGTGCAAAAATCAATTACAAGAAGCACTACTATAGAAACGTGTACATGGGAAAGGGGGGGTAAGGGAGTAGGAGTGGTAAGAGGGTAAGGGAAGCAAAGGCACGGCATCTGCCCTATTTATTTAAAGAGAGATTGCAAGGGGTAGAGAGCGAGCGCGCTTGAATTAATGTAATGGACGTGCACATGTGTTTCGATGTGTTTATCTTATGTATTTCTGTGACCTATGATGCCCTCATGTTCCTTTTAGTTCGTAGGCTGCCTTAAGGATCCATGTTATCTTTCGGACGTCCTCGACACCGCGAGGGAGCAGATTGTCTGGTCGATCAACAGACGAGGTGGATGAGGGAGGGGCTAGTCATAGTGACGCGGACATCCTTCATGCGTCATCCCCGCGGTCTAGCACATGCGTCATCCCCGCGCGACGCTAACGGTGTGATGGTCAGCCTGAAAACGCGCCGCGCGCAGCTGGCGTCACTTATGACCGGTCCGTCCTTTCTTTTCCAAGCTTACCGGGATCGAGTGCACGCAATGTCCGCCTATGGGCTGAGACTTCCCTTCGCTCGCGTCGACGTTGCATATAGAGAAGCGTGTGCGGCGCTATCGTAGCTCCAAACATGTGCCTCACATGGACGCGGAGGCCGTCCGGATGCGCGAAAGATACTAGTTTATGGAGCAGGGTGCTGCGTGTTTGGTTCCGGGTGTAAGTTGGAGACGCTCGAGCTGAAGGGAAGTGGACTTGGAACGGCGCATGCAGTGCAACATGACCGCAAAAAAGGGCGAAAGGAGCGAGAGTAAAACATGCACAGCCTAAAGTATGTGCGACGGCTAATAGACGGAGACCGCGTTTGGGAATTTGATACACAAGTACACCGGTATTCGCGTAAATCTCAGCGAGCGTGGAGCCTCACTATTTTTCCTCTCCCACCCGCCGACTCACATCCGATGGTGTCATCCCCTTTGTTGTCCTTACTTTACTGCCTTAAGTTTTTGGAGTTTTATATATCTGAATGATAATTATAATAATCAGCTTCAGTATTTCGGAGTTTTTGTTTATCAATATCAATAAAAATCATAGTAATGAGCTCCAAATAAGTGAGATTTGGTTTACAAGGCTTTATGGGTAGTGCTCGCCGTCATATGCTATATTCACTTACTTATGCGGTATTGCCATTTTTACTTTTTTGACTTCCATAAACCATAAATTGTACCGCGCATACTTGAAAAATGAAGAGATCCTCATATTTCATGATATACGACTTAAAGAAAAATATATAATATCAACATTGCGAAAGACAAGCCTCGTGGTGAAGCTTGAAGGACCCCCCCCCCCCCCCCCCCCGCGAACCTCATCTTTCGCGGATGGTGGCTAAGTTCATCACATTTTCTATATTGCTCAATGACGTTTTAGATGTTATTCATTCCGTTAATTTCTTTGTATTTTAAAACTTCATTATCATCTCATCTTTCGCGGATGGTGGCTAAATTCATCTAAGAACCGACCTTAAACTGTGTACAGGTAAGAGACAAGCAGGGAGGGAAACCCTAACTACCCGGCACTTAAAACTTCATTATGCGCTAATAAGTAGCGCAACATCGCATGTACTTCAATGTGCGTTAGTACAGTGTGTCGTGTTTACAATGTATGTGTGGATTGTGCTTTGCAACCTTACGCCGACCCAGAGCTTGAAATCAGAATTGTAATACTCCACATACAGGTGTACAGGTACTACTTTACGTAAGTAGATTCAATTAAAGTTAGACTAAAGCAATGATCAGTAGAATCGCATTTTTGGGTCTTCCCAAAGCCTGATGAGCACGCCTGCTAAATCTCTTTACATTTACAATCAAATTAAGATATATCGTATGTCATCTGTCATTAGGAAGGAATTGCATTATCATTACGGGTACCATTATCATACTGTAGTTTTGCTGTGATATTTGCGCCGTACATTTCCACTACACTCAAGCCCGGAAATATTGCGTTGATATGAATTTCTAGAAGTACAACATACTATTTGTCACATCAGTCTAACTTGGAGCAACCGATGGGAAAGATTGACAAGCAAGTTTCACCAGCACCATCATCCCGTGCTCCCTCCCATTGCTGAAAAATATTAAAAGAAGCACTACATGAATGAGGACAGAGAACAATGGGGGGGGGGGGCAAGAGAGCAAGAGTGACAAGAGGGTAATGGGATCAAAGGCACGGAAAAGGGAAGCACTACCTTGTTCACAAACTAGCAGACTAAACATAAGAGAACACACAAAACTCCCACGCAACGCTGAAAAACACAACACAAAGCTCCCTCCAATTGCTGCTGTGATATTTCAATTCGCTTCTTTTGCTGTCGTGTGCAGCCTTATTGTGAGAGTGACCAGAAGACTTACTAGACGTGTATAAATCCTTCTTCAACTTCTTTGGTCTTCAAAAAGGAGCCAGCACAAGGACGCGATATCAGGTGTGCTTAACTGAAATGTAAGCATAATTTTATCAGGTGTAGGCACTCCTTCCCAACTTCGGCTACCGTCTAACTCGACAGTGATTTCCATTCTGTGGCACTTGACGACAGTGTACCCCTTTGTGTATTCATGAGCTATACTCGTAACGATGACTCGTCTTTTTTAATCCCACTGAAGTTTACATCAGAACCCCCTTTTTGTGAGGAAAATTCTCATTGTTTTGTAATGGTATGTTTTGAATTTGTCTTCTCGGAAAGTACAACAAATCACATGGTATTTCGTGTCCTTCGCTAAACTCGCAAGTACACAGAAATGACCCCCCTCCCCCTCCGCCCCCCAAAACATCAAGAAATGGATATTATATAGAATGTGTGGTACTTTTGTTACGGAATGTGGTATTTCTCACAACGGTGTGCTAACTTGCCAGATTAATTGCCGACGACCCTCGGTTTGCGATACCCGTCGGTATGGTATATTAATGTATTTTATTCGTTTGATTGTTATTTGTTGGCAATCCACTGCAGTCATCCACTGATGGCTCGTTCGAAAATAACTCAGTGACTTCCAAAAACATTACATTATTGTTTGCAAAGAGATACACTTGAGCTCGCAGTGAAGTTAAATAAGCACTTCTTTGAATAAACAATTTTGGTATTCGTCGATTGGCATTGTTCGCTTGTCGATATCACGGAAAGAGATTTCATGGTTTGGAACATACATAAAGATTTAAAGTACTGCATCTGACTGTACTTTCAAAACAAGATCGTATTAATCAAACTGCTCCTCCCGGGCGCATGGAGGAGCGGACACGCCGCCTCTATTGCACAGGGGCGCGCTAGCGCTCACTTGTGGAAACACATGCACGTTTTGAACAATACAATGAAGGCGATTGACGACAGATGGGCCACCTAGGAGGAGGTGGACAACGTGCGGCGGACGCAGTCAGCGCTTGTGATGCACGAGGAAAAGCTACGACGCAGCTGAGGTGGGCTTGTAGATTTAGGGTTTCTAGGGATTAATGTGAAATTGCAAAGGCCACAAAGCAAACACAATCGATTCAACGCTTTGCGTGCGTTTGATGGCGTTGTGTGGCCCAGCCGTTTGGGGTGGGATGACGATTTTGATATGCTTGATTGTAGGAAAGCCAAACTGTGTTCTATGTTTGGCACTTGATAGGAAGGGATCGTGAGACAATGTCCACTCTCGAGTGTGCCTCTAGTGTGGCGCTAGTCGGGGCATTGTGATCCACTTGAATGCTATCGCCAGGCGCCAGCCCGTGGATGCATGTACGCGTATACGTGTGCTGTCGAGGAGTGCGTACCTGTGTGCACGGGAGGGAGGGGGGGAGGAGAGAGAGTGTGTGGGTGTTCATGAGCGTTCTAACGAGGGGAGGGGGTACGGAGGGGTAGGAGGAGAGAGAGAGAGAGAATCTGAGGCTGCGTGCGTTTGGGGGGGTCTTTGGGTGAATGTGCGTGTGTGTGTGAGGGTGCGTGTTTGCGCTCGCGCGCGCCTGTGTGTGTGTATGTATGTGTGTGTTTGTGTGTGTGTGTGTGTGTGTGTGTGTGTGTGTGTGTGAGTATGTGAGTGTGTGTGTGTGTGTGTGTATGTGTGTGTGTGTGTGTGTGTGTGTGTGTGTGTGTGTGCGTGTGTCTGTATGTGTGTGTGTGTGTGTGTGTCTTTGCGTGCCTCGTAAGTCTTACTTGTGATATATATTGTCAACCGTGCTGTGTTTGTGGAATGCACAGTTCACTATCAATTGACCGTGCATGCTGTGGCTTTTTCTACGGGTTTTGTGTTAGGGATGGCCCTCGGCCTTGTGACATAAAAAGTTGAAGGGTGGAAGCCACTTCGGTGCCCGTCCATCCTCGTGTACTTTGCCAACGACGACGGAACATGATTTGAAGACCACCGCATGAGCAACGACGAGATGGTAATCACATGCCAGATGTTAACAAGTCCCATGCATGTCGTGAACGTGCGCTATTTCTCGCTCTTTAATGAGAAATGCTTCATGATTAAGTGTGATCCTGCACTGCATGCATTCTTTCCTCTTCTGTGACGTGAGCTGTGTGCACCGTGTAAGTGTGTGTGTGTGTTTGTGTGTGTTTGTGTGTGTGTGTGTGTGTGTGTGTGTGTGTGTGTGTGTGTGTGTGTGTGTGTGTGTGGTCTTTATGTCTTTACCATGCGTCTTTCACACTGTTTTCTGCGGCTCTGTTGGTATGTCGGAATTAATGTATGCCACCGTTCAATATAATTCCTAAATCATTGGTTTCTTCTCTTTGTGTTCATAGAGAGTGTCCCTTAGGCCCGTGGAAACGATGTTGAACGTGATAGAATCCACCTTGGTGCCTAAGTTGTCAAGTGTTTTGCCAATTTTCGGACAATTAGTAGCAAGCCTTCGCAACATTTTATTAAAGAAGGTTAAGCAATATGGAGTTGCGAGTATGGTGTCATCCCACCTCTTCCCACGCCATAGCGCCGTGAACCCCGGCATGTAATTTTTTGTCACATCTTTTGTTTCGTTCGGTATCAAACGCTTACAGTGTCTCCTCTACACTCATGGCATTGTACTTGTATCTTGCGCGCGCGCGCGCGCGTGTGTGTGTGTGTGTGTGTGTGTGTGTGTGTGTGTGTGTGTGTGTGTGTGTGTGTGTGCGTGTGTGAGAGAGTTCCTTGTCTGCGTGGTCTGCAAGTTCCTAGATCCTGAAGTGGTCCTATGAGAGCGCTTATCTCATGGGATACTTATTTGGCAACGAACGAATTTGGGATGCTTATATGGGAGCGCTTCATTTTGGGACACTTCCTTGGCACCCCCATGGTCCAGCTATTCGCAGCCTTGGTCCGGACTAGCAGCAACATGGCAATGCATCCTTATGGCATTACAGCGAGAGATGGCAATCGCAGCTATCTCGGCCGTCAATATACTTTTTACTGTTAGACCCTCTCTCTACTGTTTTTGAGCGACTATGTAGTTCCTTTCAACCCAATGATCCAAGACACGATAACCTGTTGTGGCACGGTAAAACCCACGATGAATGTGCCGCGATGGGTGAGGGGTTGGTAGCACATGTTTTTCGTTGGGTTCTATGAGGATATAATGTAATTTAAGCATTCTTAAATAATGCGTCATGTCTCCAACACGTAAGGCGCGAATGTCAGCCTTGAAGACTAATTGCATTGTGCCCTCCCCATTCACGACAGCATGATATTGGTTGCGAGCTAGACATTATTGCAATGCAATGTACCGTGGTTTATTTATCAAATGCATCCGAACTGTTTTAGGAGTTCTTATCAATGTGGTTCATATTTTCGATTTCTAAGACATCAATCTCGAGCGCCTGAATCATCATATGCATTGATTTTTAGCGCCCGATTTATCATATGCATTGATCTTAAGTGTCGCGAATTATCAAATGCATTGATCTTTTAGAGGCTGAATTATCAGATGCATTGATAATTAGGGCCTGAATTATGATCTTTACGTAAATGAAAGTGTGCACTAGCTAGTGATGCGATTCTTCATACAATAGATAGATTCTCGATCTGTAAGTTGGAATCAATCATGATTCTCTATCTTTAAGTTTGAATTAATCATGATTATCGATCTTTATGCTCTCAAATTCGATTTGGACCCTTACTACAGCTCCCGTAGCGGTTCATGCGCCCACGCGCGCACGGACAGTAAAATTTCCGCACACTATATGATGCACAAGGGCGCCCGCCGGCGGCGCAGCGGCCGCGGCCCCGGAGGGGGGTGCGCTCGCAGGCCCGTCGGCACCTACCTCTACCTCCACGCGGTGGGCGCTGGTAACCCCATAGCCGTGCCAGGCCTGGCACGGTAGGGGGCTAAACGAGGTACCGGCAGCTGCGATCCGCGGGATCAGTAGCTGTCGGAAAGCCCTGTACGGAGGGTTTTGGAAAAACATAATATCCGTACACCAACACAGGGATCTCCCGCTCGGCCAGTCCGATATGTCTTTCCGCGACTAAATACTCGCAGATACTCTTCCGACGATGGGGCGGGGGCGGCGTTTGCGAAATATTTTTTGGCGAAGAGGGGTACGGACGGATCAGCGGAGGGACGAAGGTGTTGGAGCTGGCGGCGGACAACTGGGAAGCAGCGCTAGGGACGGCGCTCGCTAGCAGTCGCCAGCCCTGCGAGCGCCTCGGATCTCCCCTGGGGGCGAGGCCTGAGGCTATGCAGGACGGTGGTTGGTCGCAGCCGGAGGAGCGGCACGGTCTAGCGGCGGCGGTCCTTAGGATCACCCGCCGCCGGAAAAGCCCGGTACGGGGGGTTATTGGAAAAAATCCCGTACCCACCATCTTTTGAGGACCGGCGACTCGATCCATGTGTTCTTCCTACCCCTTCCCTAGTCGGTACCCGGTTATCGATAGGCTGCCTGAGGCAGTGTGGCTAGGGTTATCGTAACGGCACACTGCTCGTACAGGCGGCCCCCTAACAACGTAAACCACTGAGGGAGGGCACGGACGGCCACAGCGCGATCAGATAGGTGTTGGAGACAGACGGGAAAAGGACATGGGACATGAGAAAATCTGGCTCGGGGGCAGGAGAGCCAGCCGGACACCGTCTGCAGCCTAGTTATTTTCTCTTCTCAGCCCCCGAAGGAGGAGAGAAGACTCGGCTAGGTGGCGAGCTGCGTCGAGAGGAGCGGCTAATACCTCGGGCGGGGTTGAGCACGGATCGAGGCGGGACCGACGACGACCTTTGCGAGGGGGGTTTTTTACCTGCCTTTCCCCCCAAGCTCCGGCACGACCGGAGTCGCACAAGAGCCGAGGTCAGGCAGGTTCGCCTCGACCAGCTCAAGCTGGACAGCTCTGCTGATCAGCGACCCCGCAGCGGCTGGAGCAGGCCGCGTATCGTGGAGACTAGCGACATTTTATATTTCATACCTGTATGCAGACAGTACTTGTTTATGAGTATGTTTTAGACGGTATCGTTACTGCCATTGGAGAGGTTGGGATTAGTGGTTCACGGTCTACCTCAGTCTACTAAGTCCTGTATGGCATAGCAAAAGGGGGGGCCCAAAGACTCTAGCCGGTTTTTACTGGTATTGGAGTGTTTAATTTCAAATTTTAAATTTGATGCACAAGCAGCGATTGTGTGTCCACCTTCAGAATTTTGCGAGAGCTATCGCTCACGCAAACCCACCCACTGAATTCCCTCTCACATTCCGTGTAGGGTGGCCCAAGGGCCACCAATACCAAATTATGTAAGTGATCCACAGTTTTGGTAGAAGTGAGACCCAACATAGCTTAAACATGTAATGTAAACGACGTACATGCGAGTCGTTATTACGAAATACCACCGGACCGCTATGAGGTTGAGCGACCGCTCTACAGGTTTGGACCGCCTCACCCTTTACAAGTACCCGAACATCAGCAAGGGATGCCAGCAACGGGGCATCGCAAGAAAAGTGGCGTGCCATCACCGTCTAGCATAGGTCATTCTCGTACTAGCACTATCTAAGGGCTACACGGAAATGCCATCACCGGGAATCGAACCCGGCACCTCCGTGTCCGGAGCCGTACGCCGTAACCAAGTACCGCGCCTAAAAGTCGGTACCCAATGGGATATATCTCAGATATATACCCCCGTACTGCCCGAGCAACGGGCTCCCGCAGCACATCCACTACTGGCTAGGTATTAGAGGCAAGACTCCCCCGGAGTACAACGCACGGATGTGTCCATTATCGTGCCCACCACGGGGATCTCACAACACTCCCCCTACTGGACACCATCCGATCAACTCCGGTCGAACCCTACAAGCCCGCGTCATACGCGGAGGGCCCATAACCTATCAAAGGGCTACACGGAAGTGCCATCACCGGGAATCGAACCCGGCACCTCCGTGTCCGGAGCCGTACGCCGTAACCATTTACCGCGCCTAAAAGTCGGTACCCAATGGAGATATATCTCATGTATATACCCCCGTACTGCCCGAGCAACGGGCTCCCGCAGTACATCCACTACTGGCTAGGTAGTAGGGCCAAGACTCCCCCGGAGTACAACGTACGGATGTGTCCATTATCGTGCCCACCACGGGGATCTCACAACAAGCACCCCGCATATTCAATACCACGTTGATGCTATCGCTATCATGGAGTCCTGCGCGGCATGTGTTGGAGTGAGTGGCGGGCGCATTCGCTCGGCGCGCGATCTACCGCGAAAACGTGCATTTTCGAAAATCTATTACTTATTGACTTGTCCACTCGATCAAACAAGTGGCAGATCGACGCCAAAGGCATAGAATATCTTGTAAATCGCGTAACTTGTAAATTGCTGAAAGCAAGTCGCATCATCTGTGTGGCAGCAAGATCCTATGCTATGATTTTCGATAACGACACGCGGGGAAGCGACTACCGCATGCACTTTGTCGTGGGTAGTAACGATGGTCTTTCTGGATAGTTCATACCGGTACTTAACTATGGTTAGTCCCTATTCGTTATTCCTTTAGTATCACTCGGAATAGCACCCATACATCATAGTCCGACTAGCTTCAAATCGAGAAACGTACTATACCGTACAACAACATGGTCACTTGTGCGCTATTCGGCTATTCCACTAGTTGGCAGCCTTCGGTTTTTTATGGTCATATTGTTAATACAAAGGTTTGAATTACATGGCTAGAATTACGCAGGAACATGCGTTGCCTCTGACGGTACATCTCCCCTAACGGTTCAAGCGCGCACGCGCTCACGGACAACAATATCCGCACACTATATGACGCACAAGTAGCGATTGTGTGTCCACCTCCTGCCTTTGCGAGAGCCATCGCTCGCGCAAACGGCATAGTGGCTCTTGCTAGCCACGCAAGGTGTCGATCACTTGAGTCTCGTGAAATCACAATCCATAAGATCAAATGGCGGACTGCCTAATTTTTCCTAACGACCTCTACCGAGTTGCGCCTGGTGACGCGCCGGTGAAGCGGCCATAATAGCTACAATTGCTGACAAATATTGCGCAACTATTAGCAACCTAGGTCGAAACGCTTTCCCACGCAACCGCGCCAACAAAACAGACTACTACAACCAACACCATAACCGGTTTTGACAGTAATACGGGTGGACGACACGGGCACGACGCCCAACCCGCTGATAGTAACGACAACCCTTTGGAGTACCTCGACCCCAGAGAGTGGACAGACCACGCGTCCAGTACGTTCGCGGAGTGCGTGCATCCCACCGGCATAACAACCCCATGGTTGTGGATCCATAGACACGACGAAGCGGGCTAGTTGTCTACGGAGACCGCTAATATTTCCTCGCGCGACGAATATCGCCACTTGCTATGCTATGGTGTGTTTACGTCCGCCGCTAACGCAGCACTCGAAACTGCTATGCAAACGATTCGCTCAAACACCTCTACCCCGGACGAGAAGGCCAACGCCTACGCCCTCATCGACGCAGCGCTACGTACACGTCAAGCACCGGCCTCAGCGAGGGGTGCGCGAAAGACCTACATCAAACGCTTCAAGGCCATGAAGATCTTCACCGGGGAAGAACGAGTCGCCGAGTGGCTCGTGCACACACGCTGTTTCGATACCATCGCGGCAGACCATCGGCAACATACCCATCAAGCGCTACCTCCGACACACACGTTAGAGGGGCGCCAAGATCGCACCTTACGTCGACGACTTCCTCCTCCTTCGCAGCGACCCGGGAGCTCACGCTGGCACTCCGCTACCGCGTCAACCGGGCTCACCTACTCCGGCTCGGCCGGGAGTAGGCCTACTCCGGGCCCGGACTTCTCCGCCACCCCACCAAGGGTTTGTGGGAGCCAACCAAGACTAGACATTGTTGTAAGTAATGCTTTCTAGTTATTAGTTACAGATAGCTATTGTAAGCTATTCTAGATATGAGTAGTGCATGTCTGGATCGGACGTACCGATAACATGTTTGATTCGGTACAGAGCTATCGCTAGGCTACATCTCACACACTTCTCTTGTCCCGACACCACGCCTCGGGGTGATTGTCTCTGTGACTGTCCGATTTGCGTGATTGTGATTGTAACTACGTTTGCGTTAGTTACCTTCCATAATAATCGTGTTTGCACGGTTCAACAGGTCATGGGCCCCCGCCTCACGTCACTCATGCGCGACAACCATGTTCGGCGAGCTGCGATCGCCACCTCTCCCGCAAAAGGCAAGTTCACATAGAAACTTAGTACCTTCACCTTGTAGTCGGCGGTATCGCAAGTATAAACTGCGCTTTAGAACCCACCACACCACCCTAGTACCCTACCTAAGTCAGCTGCCCGATGACGCCTGACAACAACTTACACCGACGCACTCGTCTTGTGTGGAAAGGGTGCACACATGTCCAAGATGGTGAAGGGGGGGCGCACTACTAGGTGAATATGCCTACACATGGTGCACGACAGCCATAGGCTAAGTAATTTATATATTTATCTAGCGACTCGGCCTCCAGGGCATCGCTCCACATGTTCTAGCCGTGGCCTCAACTTGTGCCCCATACTAGGTGGATAATATAGAAAGGGCACTTTCTGTATCAGGAAAGACACCACGGGGCTACATGTCGAGGGGTGGCGGGCATTAGGCCGTCTCTCTGAAACCACTGTTAGGCACAACTCCGGCTAGTGGTTCTTACCGCTGCATGTCGTTCTCCTTTTTCTTTCTTCTGTCGCAATGGCATAAAAAACTCGTTCCACCGACTCTCCACCCGCCACGCATGCTGATTCCCCTGACCCCAAATTTATGCAGAGCACTCTCGTCCCAACCCCTTAGACGCTCGCGGTGGTCCTTGAGCAAATGGCGATGATAAACGCTAGTCTGGACGCGCACACGGCCGACGCTGTTGTTGTTGCTGCTGCCGACCCCCCATGTCGTTCATCGCCGCCGTGATGCGCAACGCAAACCCCCGCGCAACGACCACTCCATGCCCCCCTCCCACCACCTCCACGATACCCCCCTCTCGGCTATGCCCCTCCAACCCACGGACCCCTCTTCCCATATGCCCGGCCGCACCACGTCCCCACCTCTCGTGGACACCCGCACCCATACGGTCCGCCGCTTTTAGTGCCCGGCCACTCTCATTTCACTGGTGGCCTGCCTCCTCACGTTCGTGGCAAGCATCCCCCTCATGCCTAGCGTGGTGCTCACAGCGGCCGTGGCGGCCGTCGCCCGACCATTGACCCGGTGATCGTCGGTTGTGCTGCCCATAAAGCAACCGGCTTCGACAAGGGCGCCCTCAACCGGTATATGAAAATGTCGGTCCCCACCATGGGGCCCGACTCGGACTTCAAGCAATGGAAGAGGAACTTCCTCTCACTCAAAGCAGCGTACCTCATCCCTCAGCTGGCCATCCGCGAGTCGGGCGCTTGGCTATATGAGGAGGCCGAGCACTACGCCTATACACTCCTACTCCATGCAACCAGCGACAACAAACAAGTTGATCATGCCATGAAGTGCGTTTCACATGCACGCCCACACTGCGCCATAACAACATGGGACATCATGTGTGAAAGACTCGACTGCAGGTCCTTCGCTCGCTCTCTCTCTCTTTTTGTTGGACAACCTCATGCTCATGCAACGCCTTGGTCAGTCCCTGACTGGCTACGTCCACTTCATGAGACAAACGTTCGATGACTACAATGAAAAATGTCAGCTGATTGATGGTTCCACGGCCATCCACCCCCACAATCTCGGCCTCCTCATGCTGCGTGGCATATCCAGCACCGGCCCTTTCGGTCAGGCCAAGCAATGTGCCATTAACGCCTTCGACACCGACTACTTGATGTCCGCCGATGAGGTGATAACCATCATCCTCCATATGGCACACAACATGGGCGAGGAAGTTACTTCTCCGGGCATGCCGGCCTCCGACACATCACCCACTACCATCTCTGCGCTTGTCGCTGTTGGTCGCGGCTCGAATAGCGGCCGTGGACACAACCCACGTGGTCCTCGTGATGGTCGTGGCCTCCCCAACAAGTGCAGCGCATGTGGCAGTATGGACCACATCTGCCCAAGATGACGCCCTTTTGAAGTGGAATCTCGCCAAACGGATGATGATCGTCCAAAAGTACGGCATCCCTGGTGGCTCTGCTTCTGCGCACGCTGCCTTGTTGAGCGACATCCCCGCCGACGACGCTGACATCCTGCCCACTCTCGAGGACTGCACATATGAGTACGATGACACCGATGTGAGTGTCCCCTTCAGCTTTGTCGCGTTCTCATCCTCCCTCACACATGGTCGTGACCTCTCCCAGTTTTGGGTAGTGGACTCCGCTTGCTCGATCAACTTGACAGCGTTTCGATATGATTTCGTTACGTTCACCCCGCCCTCCGGTCCCTCTCGCGTGGGTGGGGTCGGTATTGACGTTAAGGGCAGTGGCACCGTGTGAATCTCCATTCGACTTGTATCTTGCAAGCTCATTCACCGCGCGATCCATGCGATGGACACACCCGACATTTCATTTCGCTTTGCTCAGCGCATTGGGAGACTCCTGAGTGTCAATTGGATGCAGTCACACAGCGGCTGTGAATTCCTTTCTCTTACTGACTTTGAACTTGGACTGCTCGTGGTACCCACAGGAATGGGTGTGCTAGGGCCGTCCGGCAACGGCCTCTACCTCTTGCCCCACCAACCACAGCTACCTCCAAGTCCCTTCGCGGAGACGTCGCGTGACGCCGGTTCTTGTGTTGTCCTCACTGCCCAGTGCGACCCCGTACTGTGGCACCGCCGGTTTGGACACCTCAATATGCAAAGCCTACATGCCCAACATACCCATGGTGTCCCCACTAGCCCAACATTAGCCAACTATGTAAAAAACATTTCTTGCGATTCATGCTTGCTCCACAAGGCCATAGCTGCACCCCGCAACACAAATGCATGCGCCAAACCATCCCGTCCTCTCCTGAACATATCCTCTGACCTATGGGGTCCACTTAATGTCCCCTCCCAACATGGCCTCCGCTACTGCTTGCTCGTCATCGACCACCATACACACTACATGTGGGTGCGGTTCCTTAAGACCAAAGACGACCCATGCTCGGAGTTGGAAACCATCATGTTGGAAATCAAATACTTGCATGCGCGCCATCACTCCTAGTCAGGCGCGTTCGCCTCGGTCCTCAAGTTTGACTCGGACTTATTCTTTGAGGCTGTTGTCACCCGCCATATGTGCGCTCGCGTGGGCGTCGGTGTGCACTTTTCTGCCCCCTATGCCCATCAAATGCTCGGCAAGGCCGAACGCCCCTGCCACACTATCCGGGACAGTGCATCTGCGATGCTCTACAACATGGCCGTCCCCAATTCCATGTGGTCGTGCGCTATCAACACAGTTGTGTACATCCGCAACCGCACTTACAACCGCTCGGTCGGCCTCACCGGTGGCATCCCCCTCACTCTCCTTACGTCGTCGGTGCCAGACGCATCCAAGTTCCGCGTCTTCGGGTGCGCCGTCTTCGCCAAGGTCCCCGACAAGTTGCGTCGGAAACTCGGCGAAAAAACGTTCCGTGGTGTCATGGTTGCCTATCCGCGTGACGCGCCATGGTACCGCGTCTACAACCCCGAGACTCGCCGCATCACCACTTCCGTCCATGTTGTCTTCCAGGAAAACACCCCGGGCTTCGACACGCACCTCCCCATTGACTCGGTGATCACCGACACTTCGGATGACGATTCTCCTCAGGACACATCACTAACATCCCACCCGCTCGTCAACCCCATGTCCGATCCTCAACCCCCTCCTACAGCTCCCCGTCAGGCTCGACTCCGGTCGCACCCACTCCGCTACGGGGACCTTGTGGCCCACATGTCCTATTACCCGCCAACACTTGTCACGGCGTGCTGTGACCCTGACAAGGGCAAAGCGAAAGAGGATATCTTCGAGAAACCCTACGTGCCCGACATGATCACTGTCTGGCCCATCCCACACCCCAGCCGGCGCAACACCTACCGCCGTCGCTCTCCTTTCCGCCCGAGAGTGTGTGGAACCTAAATCGTACCGGGCTGCTCTAGACGGCGCCTAGGCCTCACAGAGGCAAGCAACTATGCAACATGAGTACTTCGCCCTCATAGACAACGGCACGTGGGAACTCGTCGACCTTCCCCGTGACCGCGTCATCGTTTAGAACATGTGGATCTACAAAGTCAAATCCGACACTGTTGGCGATGTCTCCCGCTTCAAAGCACGGCTCGTCGCCAAAGGATGCATGCAACTCGTTGGCCTCGACTATACGAAAACGTTCTCCCCAATCATCCGCATGGCGAGCCTCCGCCTAATCCTTGCCATCGCGGCCGCCCGCGACCTTGAAATGTGCTAGCTGGACATCGACACTGCGACCTTCTACGCCCAAGTGAAGGAGGACGTGTACATTCGCTAGCCCCTCGGCTTCGATTATGGCACGTTCAAAGTGTGTCATCTCAAATGCTGCCTCGACGGACTTAAGCAGTCCCCTCACGAGTTCAACATGTTCCTTCGTGCATGGCTTGTCGACCACGGGTGGCAACAATGCGTTTCACTCCCGTGCATCTAGATCTTCCGCGCCGGTCACGTCTTCGCCATGATCGCACTTTACGTGGACGACATTCCCGCAGCCTGCAAGGATGCCACATGGCTTACATCGTTCAAGGCTCAGCTTGGCGCACGGTACAAAATTAAGGACATGGGCGACCTCTCTTAACTCCTTGGCATGCACATCACCCGCGATCGCTCGGCACGCACCATCTCGCTGGATCAGTCCAAATACCTGCGCGACATCCTCGCAAAGCAAGGCATGACCGACTCTAAGCCCTCGTCCCTCCCTATGGACCCCGGCTTCCTCGCCGGTCTCGCGCACATGACTTCACCCCCCCTTACCGGGATGGCCAAGGACGTCTACTCCAGCCTCCTAGGCAGTCTCCAGTACGCGGCCGTCTGCACGACTCCCGATGTTTCCACGGCGTTGAGCATCCTTGGCTCCGCCCAAGCATCTCCCACGGACGCACAACTGCATGCTCTCAAGAAGACACTTCGATACCTCCATGGCACCATCGGCATGCGACTGACGTTGGGGGGGGGGGGGGGGGGGGGGGGGGGGGGCACGGACCACAATCTTAAACTTATAGGCTTTGCCGACGATGACTGGGCAAACGACAGCAGCACCCGCAAGTCCCGTTCGGGCTATCTCTTCACTCTCGGACGCGGGCCCATGAGCTACAAGTCCAAACAACAGATTTGCGTGGCCCAATCCACATGTGAAGCCGATTATTACTCTGCGGATGACGCCACCAAGGAAGGACTCCACCTCCGCCAATTTTGAAATTTGAAATTAAACACTCCAATACCAGTAAAAACCGGCTAGAGTCTCTGGGCCCCCCTTTATGCTATGCCTAGCTGGACTTAGAAGCGTGAGGTAGACCGTGAACCACTAATCCCAACCTCTCCAATGGCAGTAACGATACCGTCTAAAACATACCCGTATCCATGTATTTATTAGTTTATGATCTATACGTAATTTTTTTGGATACAATATGAAATAAAAATGTCGCTAGTCTCCACGATACGCGGCCTGCTCCAGCCGCTGCGGGGTCGCTGTTCAAGGCAGTTTAGCTTGAGCTGGTCCAGGCGAACCTGCCTGACCTCGGCTCGTGTGCGACTCCGGTCGTGCCGGAGCTTGGGGGGAAAGGCATGTGAAAAAACCCCCTCGCTCAGGTCGTCGTCGGTCCCGCCTCAATCCGTGCTCAACCCCGCCCGAGGTATTAGCCGCTCCTCTCGACGCTGCTCGCCACCTAGCCGAGTCTTCTCTCCTCCTTCGGGGGCTGAGAAGAGAAAATAACTAGGCTGCAGACGGTGTCCGGCTGGCTCTCGTGCCCCCGAGCCAGATTTTCTCATGTCCCATGTCCTTTTCCCGTCTGTTTCCAACACCTATCTGATCGCGCTGTGGCCGTCCGTGCCCTCCCTCAGTGGTTTACGTTGTTAGGGGGCCGCCTGTACGAGCAGTGTGCCGTTACGATAACCCTAGCCACACTGCCTCAGGCAGCCTATCGATAACCGGGTACCGACTAGGGGAGGGGTTGGAAGAACACAGGGATCGAGTCGCCCGTCCTCAAAGGATGGTGGGTACGGGATTTTTTTCAATAACCCCCCGTACCGGGCTTTTCCGGCGGCGGGCGATCCTAGGGACCGCCGCCGCCAGACCGTGCCGCTCCTCCGGCTGCGACCAACCTCCGTCCTGCGTAGCAACAAGCCTCGCCCCCAGGGGAGACCTAAGGCTCTCGCAGGGCTGGCGATTGCTAGCGAGCGCCGTGCCCTATTGCTGCTTCCCAGCTGTCCGCCGCCAGCTCCAACACCCTCGTCCCTCCGCTGATCCGTCCGTACCCCTCTTCGCCAAAAAATATTTCGCAAACGCCGCCCCCGCCCCATCGTCGGGAGAGTATCTGCGAGTATTTAGTCGCGGGAAAGACATATCGGACTGGCCGAGCGGGAGATCCATGTGCCGGTGTACGGATATTATGTTTTTCCAATACCCTCCGTACAAGGCTTCCCGACAAGTGCTGATCCCGCGGATCGCAGCTGTCGGTACCTCGTTCAGCCCCCGACCGTGCCAGGCCTGGCACGGCTATGGGGTTACCAGCGCCCACCGCGTGGAGGTAGAGGTAGGTGCCGACGGGCCTGCGAGCGCACCCCCCTCCGGGGCCGCCGCCGCTGCGCCGCCGGCGGGCGCCGCAGTTATGACAGAGCTGGATAAATTCGACATCATCCTCGGTCAGTAGTCTTTCGAGAGAATTACATGAATAAATTGGCAGATGGTAGTACAACTACGACTCGCCACCGGCTACGGAAAGAATTGCTTACAGTAGGGACCATGGACATACGTTTGGAAGCAATTATGACAGAACTGGATAAATTCGACATCATCCACGGTCAACCTTGGTTACAAGCCGTCAACCCGGATTTAGATTGGTCTACTAAAACGATCCGCCACCGTAAAACTAGCGAAGTTATGGTGTCCGGCGACGCGTACACCGTTACTGTGGCAGTACATCACTTGGAGGCGGATGCGATGGCAAAGCTGCTTAGACAACAACCAACATACCTCTTCGTGATTGCATTACGAGAAGAACATGACGTGGTCGACGACATCTATACCGATCAACAACCCGAGTGGACGTCTTCGTTGTGAGATTCCGGAGATGAGTTTGGGGACATCATTATTAATGTGACGAGTACAATCTTGCAACAGTACATTGCAGGACATTGTACAAGTACTCGTATCTGATTCCAATTCGTGCTTTTCCATCGGACGGACGTACACACGTGGGTACGTCGCTACTGCAATATTCATAAAGGGTGCTGATGCTACAGTACGACCAGTACCTCCCGGTAAGTACAAATACGCATAATTAATCTAACCAGCCTCATGAAGCGCCTAAGCGAGTTCTTCGATGCAGAAGGAGCCGCGTCGTGAAACTGTTCTAAGTAATACCGTATACGTATTAGTTGCAGATAGCTAATGTAAGCTAATCTAGATATGAATAGTACATGTCTAGATCGGACATACCGATAAACTGTTTGACTCGGTACAGAGCTGTCGCTAGGCTATAGCTCTCACACTTCTTTTGTCCCGACACCACGCATGTAGGCTGGTTGTCGCCGTAACTGTTCCGTTTGCGGAACTGTGACTGTAACTACGTTTGCGCAAGTTATCTTCCACACTAACGGTGTTTGCATGGTTCAATAGGTTATGGCTCCCCGCCTCACGTCACTCACGCGCGACAACCTGGTTCGGCGAGCTGCGATCGACAGCTCTCCCGCAGAAGGCAAGTTTCTATAGACACCTAGTACTTTCAACTTGTAGTCGGCGGTATCGCTAGTATAAACTGCGATTTAAAACCCGCCACCACCCCTCTTAAGTCAGCCACTCGACGGCGATAGCCAGCCACCCACACCGACGCACTCGTCGTGTGTGGACAGGGTGCACACAGGTCCAAAGCGGGAGCGGGTGTATCAGCAACGGCACGTGGGACCTTGTGGACCTCCCCCCAGGCCGCATGGTCGTTTACAGCATGTGGATCTTCAAAGTCAAGTCGGATACAGCCGGCGACGTCTCCCGCTTCAAAGCGCGGCTCGTCGCCAAGGGGTGCAGTCAACGCGCTAGACTTGACTACACTGAGACCTTCTCCCCGGTCATCCGCATGGCCAGCCTGCGTCTCTTCCTAACCATCGCAGCCGCCCGCGACCTTGAACTCTGCCAGCTTGACATCGACACAGCGTTTCTCTACTCTCCCATCCGGGAGGATGTGTACATCCGCCAGCCCCTCGGCTTCACCGATGGCACGTCCAAGGTTTGTCACCTCAAGCGCTGCCTCTACGGCCTTAAGCAGTCCCCCCGCGAGTTCAACATGCTACTTCGTGCATGGCTCGTCGACCATGGATGGCAACAATGCGTCTCCGACCCGTGCATATACATCTACCGCACCGGCCACGTTTTCGCCATGATCGCCTTGTACGTCGATGACATTCCCGCGGCCTGCAATGATGCCACTTGGCTCGCATCGTTCAAAGCCCAACTCGGAGCACGGTTCAAGATCAAGGACCTAGGCGACCTCTCCCAACTCCTCGGCATGCACATTACCCGCGATCGCTCCACGCGCACATTGAAATTGAAATTGAAATTGTTTACAACATGTACCGTATGCGCCGGTTTTTCACCAAAAGCCGGATGCGTCGGCTGCTGTCTCTGGGCCCTCCCAACTATGCCATACAGGGAACTTACAAGTCAGGGCTAGACCGTTAACCACCTAATCCAACCTCTCCAAGGGTGTTCGGGGGTTTTACTCCCCCCGGGGAGGGTGCAAGTAGAGGCGAAGGTTGTGTGCATTCAGGGTCGTGCGTGGAGGCAATGTGCGGATGCGCGGTGGGAGGTCGTGCGGGACTTGATGCGGTATATGCGTAGGAGGTGATGCAGCCATTGGACAGTATGCGTATGGAGTTGAGCAAGAATGCGAGATGTGTCGAGGCGTGTTTTGGAGACGAGTTTATCAGGAGGGTCGGTGCGGGCGGTGAGAAGGGAGGTGAGACTCGTGATGGTGGAGGAGTGTGGTGTACCGGTGCGGCTCATGACTATGGGTATGATGTCGACCACTGTGCCTGGCCAGTGGTTTTTGATGGCGTTCGCAAGGGGTGTGTATTTGGTGCGTATGAGGTCAGCTGTGTGCGAGAGGTTATTGTCTGTGCAGTACTTCCATTCCCCTATCTGGATTTTTTTGATGGATGCGTAACGTCGGCGACCGTTGGAGTGACCAACGAATCGGGGATCGAGGATGCGGATGAAGTCAGGTTTGTGTGCATGGGGACGAAGTGGGGGGGGGGGG
The DNA here is from genome assembly GCA_026401115.1 of Tetraselmis chui. Lineage (NCBI taxonomy): Eukaryota > Viridiplantae > Chlorophyta > Chlorodendrophyceae > Chlorodendrales > Chlorodendraceae > Tetraselmis > Tetraselmis chui. The sequence goes on along the minus strand of JAPMLY010000378.1, from coordinate 12,902 downwards.
AGAATCTCAGGTGGGAGGACGGCGGGGCACGAGGTGAGGGAATCGGGCGAGAGACCTTCGTCATCAGCGACAAGGCGGGTGGGCATGTGGGTGGGGTGAGGTGGGTGGCAGTCAAGTGGGGTGCAGGCAGGGGTGGGGGAATCAAACGATTTTATGGGTTTGTTACCGAAGTCTGCGGTGATGGTTTCCCATCGCCCTCCGTTGTGGCGTTCCAGTAGGGAGAGCAGGAGTTGTAGAGCGCTGTTGTGTCGGTCCTGTCTTAGTCCAGACATAGAGGGGCAGTTACCGGACATGTGGCCGTTACTAGTGAATTGGCCACAGAGGGGGCAGCGCAGGGTGGGGTTATGGGTAAGTAGGCGGGTGTTGTGGACTCCCCACATGAATTCTTGTTTGTGTGTGAACTGGATATTTGTGAGGGTTGAGTGTTTTTTGTGGTAAGAGAAATCGGCGCCGTCCTGCGCGGCGCGGGCGAGGAGGGCTCCGTGTTTGGTTGTTCGCGAGAGAGGAGTGTGTGTGTGTTTTGTGCTGTAGGTGTGTGCGTCGGATTTGAGGTTGGTGTATTTGTAGGTTACGGGGTCCCCTAGCGTTTGTGGGATGAGGGTGTATGGCCATGTCCAGTGGCCTATTGTGACTTCAGAACCTGTGGTGTATGTAGTATCGGGTGGGTGACCATCCGCGACTTGGTTTGCGAGGGTGTCTGCGAGGTCGTTGCCGATGGAATGGTTGTGGGCTTTGATTTTGCCGAGGTGTGTACGGATGCCTGTTTCGCAGCGGGTTTTAAGGGTGTGTGTGATAGATAAGAGGGTGTCGCGGTGAATGTTGTGGCGGTAAGCGGAAGGGCAGTTTAAGTAACCTTGTATGAGGCGGAGGGAGCACGCACTGTCTGTGAGGAGGTGGGTGTGGCCAAGTTGGAGGCCAATATCTATGCCAGCTAATTCAGCACGATTTATTGTATGTGAGGGAGGGGTAGAGGTCACCATGATTTTGACTCGGGTGTCCGAGGCGGGGTGGGTAGCTGCTGCTCCGAGGGGGGTCGAGCCGCCTTTTTTCGAGCCGTCCGTGTATACGAAGTCCTGCCAGTTCCAAGCAGGGGTGCCTCTGGTGGGGGGGTACGTTAGATGCACGCGGTCTGGGAGGGGGTATGTGAGGGGGTGAGTTGGGTTTGGGGGGCGGTGGTATATACCTGCTGAGTGGGGTGAGTATGTGACAAAGAGGTGTGGAGGAGGGGGGGTGATGATGGGGTTGGGGAGGTGAGTGTCGTAGATAGATTCGAGAGTGTTGTGAAGTGCGGTCATGGCTGCGGGTGACGGGAGGGTGGTGAGTGCGAGGGGGTTAGCGACGAGGTATATGTCGACCATCCATCGTGTGCCGAATGGGGTAGGGGTGGGGTTGCCAGTGTGTTGGTCGGGGGGTAGGAATGTGTTTGCGTCATTGGGCAGGGTGTAAAGGTGGTGGGTGTATGGGGAGTTGATGTATTTGGAGTGGCGGTATGGTGTGTGTTCCCAACGGGGGAGGATGAGGATGGTTGCGCTGGGTGTGTGAGGGGCTGTGAGGTGTGCGCTGGTGATTGCGTGTTCCATGGCTCGTCTCATGCATTCGTGGTCGTATTCGGGGTTGGCTATGTTGGTGCCTTGCCATGTGTGTGGGGCATTGCTGCCGCTAGATGAGAAGACTATATCTTCAGGGTAGAGGGAGTGGTAGGTGTGGGAGTGAAGGGATTTATTGAGGGGGTCGGAGTAGAGTTCTGTCTGGACGCGGAATGTGTGACGGAGAGCTGTGAGTAGGTCTTCTCTAGTGGCCCATCTATTACGGGTGGTGGTGGCGGGTGTGGGTGAGTGGATTTCTGAGCGGGAACCTAGGCGGGTCAGGAGGTGGTAGACCTCCTCTTCGAACGTATGCTGCGAGAGGTCGGGGCGAAAGAGCTGAAAGAGGTGGCGGACGCGGGGGCCGTTAAGGGTGGTGACCGCGCGGCCGTCGGGAGTGCAGAGTATGGTGGTGTCGTGGAGTGATGGGTGTGCGTGGATAGCGAATTTACCGGTAGGGAGCATGTCGAGGTCGGGGTTGATGGGGTCATGGTTGAATGTGATTAGGGGGTGTGACCACGGAGGGGGTCCGGGTTCTGGCAAAATGGGTGTGGTGGAGGGGACATAGCCTGAGTTAAATGCGGTGAGGGCGGTGGGGCCGGAGGGGGTCTCACTGATGGTGTCGTGGAGTTGTAGGCACGGGGCCCACTGCACTTCGTGGAGGTGGGTGAGGTCGTGGTGTTGGCCGCGAGCACACCACTCGCACTGCCATGTGGCGGGTCCCTGAGCTGGGCGGCATTGGGAGTGTATGGCAAAGTGCGGGCATGTGCAGCAGGTGGAGGAGGGTTCTATGTGCAGGGGGTCATGACAGATGGAGCAGGCGGTGGGGGAGGGGGAGGGGAGGCATACCGATGTGGGAGTGGAGGAGATGAGGCGGAAGCCGTCGTCGAGTTGTAACTGAATGTCCCATTCCGTGAGGTGTTCCGGGGCCCATTCAACCATGTACTGCGTCTGGCCGTATTCTGTGTCCTTGTGTTTGGAAATGATGCGTGTTACGTCGCAGGGAGGGTAGTGGTGGTCTGAGGGGGTGAGGTATTCTGTGTCTAAGTGTGTGGTGGGTGCGGTGGGGGTGGGGTGAGTGGTGCGGGGGGTGTAGATGCCGGATGAGAGGGTGGGGGGCGAGCGGGGGAGGTGAGGGGAGAGGAGGGGAATCCATGAGGGGTGTATAGTGGTGGGGGGGGATGCTTGGTTGGTAGTGAGGCTTGTGATGGGGAGGCGGTTGTGGATAGTATCGAGGGGTTCAGTGAGGATTGCGGCGAGGAGGCGGATGGGAACTGAGAGTGGGGTGGTGGACCCCGTGAGTGTGGTGATGGACTTGCATGATTTGAGGATGAAGGAGGATGAGGTGGCTCTGAGGAGGACTTGTGGCCACGAGGTGATGTTACTTTTCCAGAGGGGGGTGAGGCGGGGTAGGAGGGAGGCGTGTGTTTTGCGGGGAGAGAAATCGCAGTAGGCTTGTTTATATGTGTGAGGGTCGGTGATGTGTGTGGCTTTGTCTCAGAGTGAGGCGAGGAGGGCGTTGTCCTGAGTGGTGAAGTGGGCGCGGATTGTGGAGGCGATAGGGTTGGTGAGGGAGAGTGGAGGGATGTTGTGGAATAGGGTGCCCGCATCGCGTTGAGTTCGGACTAAGCACTTGAGTGTGGGTGGGGTGTAACATGTGGACATGATGGATTCCGAGGGCCAGTGGGAGTATGTTGTGGATAGGGTGCGTATGTGTGCGCGGGCCATGTGGCCTCTGTAGCCTGAGTTGTTCAGGATTTTATGAAGGTGGCAAACTGTGAGTTGTGCGGCGTGGGCTTTGAGGGAGGGGAGGCCGTATCCTAGGTCTGATGTAGGGCGGTGGAGGGCGGTGCGGGGAAGGTTACGTACCGAGGAGACAGCGGAGCGGAGTGCGCGGCATATTTGTCCTTCGAGGGTGTCGAGTTGGGAGTCGGTGAAGAGGCCGAGCTGGAGGGTGAAATGCTTTCCGATGAGGAGTCCACGGATGACCCTGATTCTGCGGGATTGTGTTAGTGGGGAGGTGGAAAGGGTGGTGATGAGGGAAGCGGTGTTACGTTTTAGTTCTTGCCAGTGTGTGGTGAAGTTGAGGGAGGTGTTTAGTTCTACCCCTAGGACACGGTATGTGTCCTTGGGGCCAATGGAGGGGATGGGGGCCGGGGTGGAGTTTAGGGAGATGAACTGAGTTTGCAGGCGGGATGCGAGTAGGGTAGTGTTGGCGAGGGTGAGGGCGTTGCCTGTGCGCCAGAGCGCGCCGGTGATGCAGCATTTGCGGATGTTGACGGTCATGCCCGTGTAGGCGCTGAAGAGGGAGAGTTTCCTCAGCTGGATGGTCATGTTGGGGGTCGAGCCCGTGGCGAGGCTGAGGTCGTCGGCGAATCCGTGTCCTGGGTATGTGGCTGTGGGTTTTGTGGGGTCAACATTAGTAGCGGGGGGGCCTGGGCGGTAGCCTCGGCCTCCCACCGTGAGCCAGCGAAGGAAGGGTTCAAGGAAGAGGGTGAATAAAAAGGGGGAGAGGGTGTCTCCCTGGAGGGTTCCGCGATTAATGTTAATAGAACGGGTGGGGCCATGTGGAGTAATATAGTCTGTTGTCGAGACCCCGTAGAGGTGTTCACACGTGTCGACAAAGGTGGGTGGCATACCGAGTTGACGCATGTGTTTGAACATGATGCGGTGGTCCGCGGCGTTGAAGGCGCCTTTGAAATCTGCGTACATGACGTAGATGTCTTTTTTGTGGAGTTTCGCGTCCTCCATTGTCATGATGAGGGAGGAGAGGGCGTCGTGGATATTGCGGTGTTGTCGGAAGCCGTCTTGTTGGTCACTGAGAATGCCGTGGGTTTCGGCGTACTTCGAGCCTGCGTCTTTGATTAGTGCTGTCCATAGTTTAAAGAGGTTGTTCATGAGGGCGATAGGGCGGTAGTTATCGAGGAGGGAGGGGTCTCCTTTTTTATGGAGGAGGCATGTTGTGCTGTGGCACCATTCTGGAGGGGTGTATGATTTGTGTGCTAGGAGGGAGAGGAGAGAGAAGAGGGCGGAGCGGGTCGCCGGTGGTAGGAATTTGATTATTTCATTGGGGATACCGCCGGGGCCGGGGGCTTTGCCGGTGCCTAGGGAGTTGAGTGTTTTATCGAAAGTGTCGCGGGTAATCATGTCAGCAAGTGTGAGAGAGGGGTCGCCGCGGGGTTCGATGGTAAAGTTGTCGGGGTTGTCGGGGAGTTCCCAGGGGGGGGTGGGTAGTTCGTGTGGGGTGGCGCGGCCGAGTTCGGTGGTGAAGTGAGAGTGTACCGCATCAATGATGGCGGAGGGGGAGGATGCGGTGGTTTTATCGGGTTTGGTAATGCGGTGGAGGGTGGAGGCGGAGCCGGCCGGTGGTAAGAGGCCGCTTTTAATTTTCAATCGGCGGTGGGAGAGTTTGGGGCAGGAGTCGTAGGCCGCGTTGGCCCGAGTTTTTATTGTATTTATCTTATCCGTTGTGGTGGCGTGAAGGAGTTGACGTATGCGTGCTTGGCACTGTTGTTTGATGGCGTCAGGGGAGAGAGATTCAGTTGTGTGTAAGAGGGCTTGGGCGACTGGGAGGGGGCCGTAGTTTATACTGCATTTACGGAGTTTGAGGATGTGAATGCGCGTTTTCTTTGGTAACCAAGTAGGGTCAAGGGATGTTTGGGGTGGTCTGGGTTTCTTGTCAGGGAGGAGGGGCCAGATTGTGGCTGCGTGGTCCATGTGTTGGGAAAGGAGTGAGGTGAATTGTGAGGCTAGGGTGTCGAGGGTGTCGGGGGAGGCCGAGGTGTGTGAGGTGTTGAGTATTTCTGCGTGTAGTGCGGCCGTTTGGTTGATGAGGTTGGGGGTGCTGGTTTGGTAAGTTGTAATGTGGTCGGGTGTGAGGGGAAGTCGAAAGCTGAGTTTGCGCGTTGTGTGATGTGTGTGGGGGTGGGTATGGGGAGGGGGGGGATGAGCCATGAGGGAGGAAGGGGCGGGGATGACGAGGTGGATTGCAGAGTGGTCAGTAAAGTGGGAGGGGGAGGGGAATATCGAGCAAGAGGATGGTAGGAGGGAGATAGGTGAAGTGGCTGTGGTGAGCCAGTGGTCAAGGCAGCCTCCGCTTCGTGGGAAGGTGGGGATGGGGTCATGGAGGGGGTGGAGGTGGGTTTTGAGTAGGGAGGCGGGTTGTCCTGTACCTGTGTCGGTGGTGGATTGGAAGTCCCCTCCCCAGAGGGTGCGGTGGTGCGGGTGGTCATCCGCTAGGCGGAGGCCCCAGGCTGCAACCTCCGCGTAGAGGCGGGTCAGTTGGGGGGTGGAGAGCTGGGGCATATAAGTGCCGATAAGGAGGTAGGGGGTGCCTGAGTGGGGAACGAGTTTTAGTCCGGCTATGTGTGGGATGAGGTGGGGGGGCGGAGTTAGCACAGTGGCAGACTGGAAAGAGGCTCTGCGGACCGCGAAGAGAACGCCTGCGTTGGGTAGGGGCACAGTTGAGTAGCAGGGTCGGGAGCTTTTGAGGTGGTATTGGGGGAGGGCTATGCGCCAGCGTGATTTGTGGGTGTCGTGGTTGGTTTCGGTAAGGATAAGAATGTCCGGACGGTGTGAGGTGGAGAGGTGTTCAACATCCATGATGGAGGTGTGGAGTCCGCGGGTGTTGAGGTTGATGAAGTGTAATGGTTGGGATGTGTGGTGAGGGAGGATGGGGGAGGGGAGGGAGGCGGATATGCGGGGGGGGTCATCGGGGGGGCGTTCGACAGGTGGAGGTTGGAGGGGAGGGGGGATAGGAGGGGGTGAGGGGAGGGGGTGTGCAGGGGGAGAGAGTGGAGGGGGAGAGGGTGGCGTGGGGGGTTGTAAAGCGGTGAGGAGGTGGTGGCGTCCCTGTGGGAGGGGGGCGGAGCGGAAGGTGTGGTTCCAGAGGAGAGTGTGGAGGGAGTAGACGGAGGACCGGGGGTCAAAGGAGGGGGGGTTGTAGGGTTGGTCCGGGGGAGCTGTGGCGATGAAGTAGGTGTGGAGGAGGGCGTGGGTGCCGCACGACCATGCTCTGTCGGAGTCGTTTTGGCGAGGCGGGTTGAGGGATTGGAGGGTGCCGACGGGAGGGGGGGGAGAGGAGTTCCAGTTGGAGAGGAGGCTGAGAGAGCGAGCGAGGAGGGCCGGTGGGGGGGGGTGATGTAGAGGGTCTATCCAGGTAGCGGAGGAGTGAGTAATGTGGAGGAGGCCGAAGTGAGAGTTTTGCCATGTGAGGACGAGGAGAGAGTGGTTGGGCCTCCCCGGACGGGGGGGGAAGCCGCGGTTGGCGAGGTTTGTCCAGTGGCTGGGGTATTGGGAGTTGTGGAAGTGGTTATCTACTTCGTTGTTGGTGATAACTGTGTATGAGGCGGCGGGAGTCGAGTGGAGTTTGGTTATTGCGGAAGCGAGGCAGAAAAGGTTGGAGAGGTCCTGGTATTGACCCCATTGGAAGGATAGGACAGCAGAGGTATCGAGGTTGCCGATGGGGGTGGGGAGGCCGTACTCAAGGTTTGAATCGAATAGAAAGTCATGCAGCGTTGTATGGCAGGTGCGGGGGTTAAAGTGGGCCGGGAGATTGAAGCGAGTCACTGTGTTTACAGTATGTCTGCGGATGTCGGGTTGGGGGGTGTGGAGGGGGGTGTGGGGTCTAACCTCGGGTTCTTTCTGGGGGGACCTAATGATGATAGTCGGCCTGTTTGGCCGGGGGTGACCTGTGGTGGGGACTGGCACTGGGGGAGGCGGTGTTGGCCGGTCGGGTGTCTGGGGGCTCCGAGTCGTCCTCCGGGAGGTCTGAGTAGTCGTCGAGGTCGAGTTCTTCATCTTCAGGAGAGCCGGTTGGAAGGGGGAGGTGGGCTGGGTCAACAGGGCGAAGGGGATTATTTGTGGTGAAGGGGGGGTTGTGGTCGGGGAGGAGTGGGGGAGGAGGGGGGGCCTGTTGGTGAATGAGGGAGGGGTGCGGGGGGGCGCGGGTCGGGGGGGACGGGGAGGGTTGCTTGCGGGGGGGACGAGAGGGCTTGGTAACACCAGTTGGGGGTGCGGGTCGGAGTGAGGGGTCCGTGGGGGGGCGAGGGCGGGGAGGGGAGGCCGCTGATGAGAGTGGCGAAGGGGAGGATGGGGTGGGTTGTAGGGGGCGGATGGGAGGGGGGGCGGTGGTAGAAGTAGGGTTGGGGGGGTCGGGGAGGTGGGTGAGAGGTTGAGTGAGGGGGGGGGCTGGGGGTGGTGAGGTGGAGGAGTCCATGGGGCCAGAGGAGTCATCTGTGAGAGTGGGGAGAGGGAGAGGGTGGAGAGTGGTCGGAGGAATCGTGGTGGGGGCCGGAGGGTAGGGGGGGGGTGGCCGTGGTAGGAGGAGGTGGAGGCGGGTTGTGAGGTGGTAGGTTGGTGGAGGGGCCATGTGGTACGGGATGGGGGGGCCGGGGTGGTGGAGAGTTGTATGTCTGGGAGGGAGGAGAGATCGAGGGGTAGGTCAATGTCTTCCTGCATTTGGAAGTCAGAGGGGTCCAGGTCCCAATGGCTGGGAACGTGGTTGTCTGTGAGGTGGCGGGACCATTGGAGGAGAAGGGCGGGGGGGTTGCGGTGTAGGGTGTTTCTTTTTGTGATGGTGAGAGGGGGTGGAGAGGGGGGGGGTGGTGAAAATGGGGTCTGTGAGGCGGGCTTTACCGAACGTGGAGTAGTGGTGGGGAGTGATGATGATGGAGCAGGAGGATTGAGTGCGAGCGCCTCTGTGGGTGTAAGTGTGGGTCAGTGGGACCGTGATTGTGCCATTGGTTGAGATGAGGATGCAGTACATTTCAGGGCTGAGGGAGATTTGTATGCTGGTAGTGATGGTGGGGGAGTTGGAGGGGTGTGAGCGAAAGTATGAGCCATCCGGGAACTTTTTCAGGGTTGTGTAGTGATAGAGGCTGGGGGGGTGTTGGGGTGGGGGGGTGGTTGTGGGGGTGTTGTGTATGAGGTATTCGGTGGCGGTTTGGGACAGGAGGGTGTGTAGCCAGTGTGACGGGGGAATGGTGCCGTCGGGATGTATGCTTGGGAGGGAGAGAGAGTGGCGGGACTGTATAAGGACTGTGGTGAGGCATGTGTCAGCCCAGGATACGCCGGGAACAAGGCCAGAGACAGGGGGGGGTGTGATGGTGATGGTGTGAAGGTGGTTGTCAGGGGGTACGGTTTCAGGGGGTGAGAATGAAAAAATGGGATGGGATACAGGGCCGGATTGTGAATGGGTGGGATTCTCGGGCAGGTGGAGGATATTTACCCAGAATGAGGAGGGGTCGGCCTCGATCGGGGTTGGGGTGTCCAGCGGTTGGATGGCGTCCGCAAATTGAAGGATGAACTGCGCTTGTTCAGGGAGGTCTTCTAGTCTGCATTGTGGGTGAGTCGAGGGAGCTGATCCGGTTGAGGTGAGAGCCGCTGTGAGGTCGGAAGTGAGGAGGTCTTGTAGAAGGGCGATCACCTCTTGGCCGGTGATACCGGAGAACAGGGGGGATCGGATTTTCACGCGACGACCTGAGACTGCAGGAGCTGAGGCGTCGCGGAGGAAGCGAATTTTCTGCTGACTCAATTTTTGCAGTAGCGAAGGGGAGGAGGTTATAGAGGGGGGCACTGGACCGGCCGAATTAAATTCACGCTGGTGTGAAGTTAACTGGTACATGAGTCCTACCGTTATACAGGAGGTGGGGATAGCCAGGCAGACTTCCTGGAAGCCCGAATGGAGTTCGACCGGTAGGGGGGTGTTGTCGTCGCACTTCGGGGCTGTTGGGTGGTGTGTGCGAGAGGAGTTCGCTGACCAGCGCGAGTGGTGGACGAGTTCCTTTCCGATTATATTTTTGATACGGTTGGGGAGCCCAGTATCTGTTGGGGGTGGGGAAGTTGAGAGGTTGAGAGGAACGGGGTCAGCGGGTGACCCGCGAGTTTGTTCCTGGGGTGGTATAAGTCCGTGAAGCGGCCATGTTGCGGGGGATCCCTCACAAGCACCTGCTTGTAGGTGGGGGGGGGGGGGGTGGGGGTTGAAGACATGGCAGTCGAGCAGGATGTCGAGTGTGGAAGACAAGTAGTGGATGTGTGTGTGGCTTTTGGAGTCGAAGATTGAGAGTAGTGCGCGTGTTGGCTGCACGCGACCAGGCCTGATGGGACATGGGTTTGATGGATGTAGGCGGCGGACAGAGACGTCCGGACGCTCGGAGGGGCGCGATAGAGCGCGCCGGCCTCCGGGAAAGAAGGGTTTTGTAAGCGATGCGTATCGCGAGGGTTCCGCAGTACTTTGATGGGTACATGTGTGGTTTTCGAAGTGGATGGCGCGATAGCTGTCGGGGGGATGAAATTCAAATCCCTGGAAGCTGCGCCTTTGAGTGTGTACCGTCTGGTGTCGCTACGGATCCACTGACCATTTTGAGCTAGGCTCGGGTGGGGAGAGGTGAATGGTACACGCTGTTCAGCGGCCCTGTCCACCAGTCTTGCGCTCGATGGGAGGCCATGCCCATAGCGAAGACGATCGGCGTTGCTCATTCGAGCTACCGATCCATCCCCGTTTTTTGAGGTTCAGTAGTACTTTAGTAGTACTTTAGATCTTTTTACTGTCTTTAGTGACGGTAGGATGCGTTTTTCCCATTCCCCTATCTGAATCTTTCTGATGGATGCGTAACGTCGGCGACCGTTTGAGTGACCCACAAATCGAGGTTCGAGGATGCGGATGAAGTCGGGTTTGTGTGCGGGGGGTCGTAGCGCGGGGGGGAGAATCTCAGGGGGTAGGACGGCGGGACACGAGGTTAGGGAGTCGGGCGAGAGACCTTCGTCAGCAGCAACAAGGCGGGAGGGCATGTGGGTGGGGTGGGGTGGGTGGCAGTCAAGGGGAGTGTGGGTAGGAGAGGGGGAAGTAAATGATTTGATGGGTTTGGTACCGAAGTCCGCGGTGATGGTTTCCCATCGCCCTCCGTTGTGGCGTTCCAGTAGGGAGAGGAGGAGTTGCAGCGCGCTATTGTGTCGGTCCTGTCTTAGACCAGACATGGAGGGGCAGTTACCGGCCATGTGGCCGTTACTAGTAAATTGGCCACAGAGGGGGCAGCGTAGGGTGGGGTTATGGGTGAGTAGGCGGGTGTTGTGAACTCCCCACACGAATTCTTGTTTGTTTGTGAACTGGATATTTGTGAGGGTTGAGTGTTTTTTGTGGTAAGAGAAATCGGCTCCGTCCTTCGCGGCGCGGGCGAGGAGGGCAACGTGTTTGGTCGTTTGCGAGAGATGTGTGTGTGTGTGTGTGTTTGGTGTTGAAGGTGTGTGCGTCAGCTTTGAGGTTGGTGTATCTGTAGGGTATGGGGTCTCCTAGGGTTTGTGGAATGAGGGTGTATGGCCAGGTCCAGTGGCCTACCGTGGCTTTTGAACCCGTGGTGTATGTAATGTCGGGTGGGTAACCATCCGCGACTAGGTTGGCGAGGGTGTCTGCGAGGTCGTTACCCAGGGAGTGGTTGTGTGCTTTGATTTTGCCGAGGCGTGTACGGATGCCTGCGTCGCAGCGGGTTTTAAGGGTGTGTGTGATGGATAAGAGGGTGTCGCGGTGAATGTTGTGTCTGTAAGCGGAAGGGCAATTTAAGTATCCTTGTATGAGGCGGAGGGAGCACGCACTGTCTATGAGGAGGTGGGTGCGGCCAAGTTGGAGGCCTATATCTATACCAGCTAATTCAGCGCGGTTTATTGTGTGTGAGGGAGGGGTAGAGGTCACCATGATTTTGATCTTGGTGTCCGAGGCGGGGTGGGTAGCTGATGCTCCGAGGGGGGACGAGCTGCCTTTTTTCGAGCCGTCCGTGTATACAAAGTCCTGCCAGTTCCAAGCAAGGGTACCGCTAGTTGGGGGGTATGTTAGATGCACGCGTTTCGGGAGGGGGTACGTGAGAGGGTGAGTCGGGTTGGGGGGGAGGTGGTATATACCTGCGGAGTGGGGTGAGGAGGTGGGGGGGTGATGATAGGGTTGGGGAGGTGGGTGTCGTAGATTGATTCGTGTTGTGAAGTGCGGTCATGGCTGTGGGTGACGGGAGGGTGGAGAGTGCGAGGGGGTTGGCGACGATGTATATGTCGACCATCCATCGTGTGCCGAAAGGGGTGGGGGTGGGGTTGCCAGTGTGTTGGTCGGGGGGTAGGAAGGTGTTTGCGTCGTTGGGGAGAGTGTAAAGGTGGTGGGTGTATGGGGAGTTGATGTATTTGGAGTGGCGGTAGGGTGTGTGTTCCCATCGTGGGAGTATGAGGATGGTTGCGCTGGGTGTGTGAGGGGCTGTGAGGTGTGCGCTGGTGATTGCGTGTTCCATAGCTCGTCGCATGCATTCGTGGTCGTATTCGGGGTTGGCGATGTTGGTGCCTTGCCATGTGTGTGGGGCATTGCTGCCGCTAGATGAGAAGACGATGTCTTCGGGGTAGAGGGAGTGGTAGGTGTGGGAGTGAAGGGGTTTATTGAGGGGGTCGGAGTAGAGTTCTGTCTGTGTGTGGAATGTGTGGCGGAGTGCTATGAGCAGGTCTTCTCTAGTGGCCCATCTGTTACGGGTGGTGGTGGCGGGTGTGGGCGAGTGGATTTCTGAGCGGGAACCTAGGCGAGTGAGGAGGTGGTAGACCTCCTCTTCGAACGTATGTTGCGAGAGGTCGGGGCGGAAGAGTTGGTAGAGGTGGCGGACGCGAGGGCCGTTAAGGGTGGTGACCGCGCGGCCGTCGGGAGTGCAGAGTATGGTGGTGTCGTGGAGTGATGGGTGTGCGTGTATGCGAATTTACCGGTAGGGAGCATGTCGAGGTCGGGGTTAATGGGGTCATGGTTGAATGTGATTAGGGGGTATGACCATGGAGGGGGTCCGGGTTCTGGCAGAATGGGTGTGGTGGAGGGTACAAAACCGGGGTTAAATGCGGTGAGGGCGGTGGGGCCGGAGGGGGTCTCACTGATGGTGTCGTGGAGTTGCAGGCATGGGGCCCACTGCACTTCGTGGAGGTGGGTGAGGTCGTGTTGTTGGCCGCGAGCACACCACTCGCACTGCCATGTGGCGGGTCCCTGAGATGGGCGGCATTGGGAGTGTATGGCAAAGTGCGGGCATGTGCAGCAGGTGGAGGAGGGTTCTGTGTGCATTGGGTCATGACAGATGGAGCAGGCTGTGGGGGAGGGGGTGGGGAGGCATACCGATGTGGGAGTGGAGGAGATGAGGCGGAAGCCGTCGTCGAGTTGTAACTGAATGTCCCATTCCGTGAGGTGTTCCGGGGCCCATTCGACCATGTACTGCGTCTGGCCGTATTCTGTGTCCTTGTGTTTGGAAAGGATGCGTGTTACGTCGCAGGGGGGGTAGTGGTGGTCTGAGGGGTGAGGTATTCTGTGTCTAAGTGTGT
>JAPMLY010000377.1:115000-222590 GCA_026401115.1 Tetraselmis chui | reverse complement strand
GTGGAATATAAGACTCGCCAACGAGCTCATCGTCGAGGGTCAAAAACTACTTGGAGCGCACACATGTCAGGCCAGCAACAACACCCATACCTCCGAAATGAGGCGCGCTAGTGACGGCAGAAGTCATGCTAACTCCTCACCGTTCGGGGGAGGTATTCGGCCTGCGGATCATGTGGACATGGTCAACACTGTGCGAAACCCTATCCCATCTCCCCACAACCCTAAGCGCGGGAAACGCAAGGCATGCATCGCATGCGGGAACGCAACACGCGTTGTTTGCTCCATGTGCGATACATATGTGTGCTCTAGCTCATCTACAAGCAATACATATTGCTTTGCAAAGCACATTAAGTGGCACCTGGGGCTTATTGACTGAAAATATGAGTTACGCATCTTTGGAACTACATGTACTATGTGAAAATACGCGACGAGTTAAAGATCTTTGGAACTTTGTAATCCTCGGCTCAAGTGAGCGTTTCACCGCACCACGACGTGCCTAAAACTGCAGCCTACGTTACTATTGGACATAAAGCAACTCAGCCGGCGTGTTGTGTTGCTTACCTGAAGGTAACACTACGTGTTTGGTTGTCTCAGCTCTTGCATCATACAATATCGACCTACCTTGCTTTATTGTAATGGTATTGTCGGCCGCCGATGCGTGATGTTAACCTCTTGCGAACGTACGCAAAAGCAGACCTTTGAGCCATACAATCCATAACAACCTTCCTTAACCTATTGGGTCATTGTATGACGACTGGCAAGGGAGCAGCCTGTGGGTTTGAGCAGTTAGGGTAGTTCTTCGTGCGAGTGGTAGAATGTGCGCGCTTAGATTTGGGATGTGCTCCGATGAACAAGCGCGATTAGGTCAAGAAATGCTCCAATCATGAACCTCGTATGTCCAACCGGTAGAATCGAGTGTTGGGCATGTAGTCTAAGGTAAGACTGTTTGCACTAATATCCCGATGCATAGTGCTTATGTACAAGATTGTGAGGTGCTACTTTGGTTAGGCTAAGTTGGCAACCTTAGACTAATAGTAGAACCTAATCTCTGGATCTAATTATACAGCGTAGAGAGAATTAGTAAGATTGTCTTAGGAACATGGTTTCTTACAATCTGGGTGTGGCGTGATTCTATTCTGTACCGGTCTCTCACCTCTACCAGTAAGTCCCCGTCTTAAATATCCACACCTCAGGTGTTCTAGAAACAGCCTTAGAACCTGTAGCTTGTGCTGTCTGCTAACTAAACCAAACTATTACTAGTGATACAGGTTAACTCAGGTTACCTGTACCGTCTATCTAACCTTATCACACAAGCTCTTAGAACTATCTAGAAGAGAACTATCTAGAAGAGATACTGCTAGTAACTCTGTACTGTCGAGGGAAAATACGGCGATACAGTTGTACTGCCGTGATGACAATAAAAGAGTCACTGAATATCGCTAAGATACAGGTACCATTTAGAGGAAATAAATAATGTCAGATACTAGCACTTAGCTAAATGGCTAGGATATGACACTCTCCCCTCCTTAAGCACCAGCGTCCTCGCTGTGCAGTACTCAGGGTCTTGGTTTCTTGGGGGTTCTTGCAGGCCAGCGATTGCGAAATCTGACAAAGTCAGGGGTGCCAGAAAATTCTCGATAAACATCCGTTCGAAGAAATTCGGAAAAGATGCTTAAGTGGTTGACTCCTCGCATGGGTTCCCAAGTGTCCTCGCTAGGTACGTTGAACGGTGCTGCCCAGCGGACCTTAAACAAAAGTCCCGTGCCATTGGAGTTAAAAGCCACGTCGAGTATTTTGTCGACTTCAAATCGCTTCGCATCGTGCACAATTGGAATTGGCTGCGCACTGTTGGCCTGTTCTGGTTCTGAATTCCATTTTTCCAGTAGACTGGCATGTACAACATCGTGAATCCGTACTCCAGGGGGTAGCTTAAGCCGAAATGCAACCGGGGAAACTTCCTCCGTAATGAGAAACGGTCCAATGTAGCGGTCGCGTAGTTTAGAACATGGCTGTTGTACAAACCGTAGATTTGTCGCCTTGAGCTTAACCTTGTCGCCAACTGTAAAAGGTACTGGTAACCGGTGCCGATTTGCAGCGTCTTGCATGTGTGCCTGGGCTGCTTTGACGCAGTCGTGGGCAAATCTGTGCATCTCGACCAGAATCTTCACTTGCTCCGGTAAAGTACGGCTAGGCTCGTTATCTTCAAATGTAGCCGTCGTTGGAGATGTCGGCTCAAATCCTAGCGTCGCCTTAAATGGAGACATAGTCGTTGACGTAGAAACCGCTGCGTTGATCGCGAACTCCACGTTGGTAAGGTGTTGAACCCAGTCGTCGTGCAAGGGGTGCACATAGCATCGTATGACTTGCTCCCATGTCTGGTTTACTCGTTCAGTTTGGCCATCTGTCTGGGGGTGATAGCTCGTAGAGATATTAAGCTTGGTGCCAACAGCCCTAAATAGGGTTTGCCAGAAGTCGCTCATAAACCGGGGATCTCGATCGGATATTAATTTCCGTGGTAAGCCAAAATGCCGAAAAACAGCGCGGTGCATAATTTTTGCTAATTGTTCCGCTGTAATCGTTTTCGTAATTGGCTCGACAATCGTCCGTTTCGTAAGCATACAGACGAATACCACCACAGCATCATACCCATCGCACTCAGGAAGGTCCGTAATCAGGTCAAGCGATACATGCTCAAAGGGCCTGGTCGGTACCTCATGCGATTGAAGGAGTCCATAAGGCTTGTGTCGCGCTGCCTTGTTGCGTTGACAGGTAACACAGCTGCGTACATAGTGTTGTACTGTCCGCTTCATGTTAGGCCACCAAAACGTCCGGGTTACTGCTGCCAATAGTCGAATAATACCAGGGTGTCCCGCGGTCGGTGCGTCGTGTAGTTCGTACAGTACTCTTGATCGCAATGTAGAGACGTTCGGAACATACAGTCTTGTTCCGTAGGCGTACAAGAGTCCATTAGATTGACGTACCAGCCAGGTAGGCAGAGATTTCCGGGTAAGCAGATATTTGTCCGAATCGTAAGCGCTTTTGATTTCCGCATGAAGTCCAGAGTCAGGATGTAACCGGGATTCCAGGGAAAAAATCTGCGCGTGTAACTCGCATTCTGCTTCGTCGTTGGTCCAATCGCGTAACAGTTGCAGCTTCTGTAATGAGTCCTTCAGGTCAGGTCGGCGAGACAGAGCGTCTGCCTGGTTGACTGCTCCCTTCTTGTATACGATGTCCATCTGTCGCTGGTAAGGTGCTAGAACTTGAAGCCATCGCACCTGTCGAGTAGACAAATCGCGCTGCCGAAAGAAGTGTCGCAACGTGTCGTGGTCCGTAATTACTGTAAATCCCGCCGCGCCATCTAAGTAGCAACGGAACTTCAGTAGAGCGTCGCGAACTGCCAGTAGCTCTTGTTCGTGGACATGATAGTGTACCTCATGCTTGTTCATCCTTCGAGCATGGTACGCAACAGGTTGTAATCCAATACCTTGGTCTTGTAACAACACAGCTCCTACTGCAAATCCAGAAGCATCTGTGTACAGTGTGTACCTTGCATTAGGAGAAGTGTCAGGAATTACCAGTACTGGTGCACGTACCATCGCGTCTTTAATTTGCTCGAATGCTGACTCGGCTTGAGGAGTCCAGCGAAATTCCGGTGTCTTCTTGGTCAGGTCCGTTAATGGGGTTGCTAGGGTTGCGAATTGGTTGATAAACCTCCGGTAATATCCAGCAAGTCCCAGAAATCCACGTACTTCAGTCACAGATTTCGGTCGGGGCCAATTCTGTACTGCCTCAACCTTGTCGGGGTCCATTCGGATCTGTCCAGCTTCCACCACATGCCCAAGAAAATTGACGCTCGATCGTCCGAAGTAACACTTAGAGAGTTTGATATGCAACTGGTGTCGCTGCAGCTCTCGTAACACGAGTCGAATATGCTCGAGGTGTTCGTCGGCCGTCTTACTGTAGATCAACACGTCGTCCAGATATACCACGCAGAACTTGCCAAGATACGGGGCCAAAACTCGATTCATCATCGCTTGGAATCCAGCTGGGGCATTACAAAGTCCAAAGGGTAGAACGCAGTATTCGAACAATCCGTAATGAGTTCGGAATGCTGTCTTATGTATGTCGCGCTCCTTGACTCGAACTTGATGATAGCCTTTATACAGGTCCAGCGTGCTGAAATAGTGAGCCCCATATAGCGAGTCGAGTAACTCATCAATCCGGGGTAACGGTGTTCGGTCTTTCCTCGTGAGGTCGTTGAGTTTCCGGTAGTCTACGCACATACGCATGGTACCATCCTTCTTGCGTACAAATAAAATCGGGGCACCGTACGGAGATTTAGACGGACGAATCCAGCCTTTTGCGAGTAAGTCTTGCAACTGTACTTGAACCTCCCGGAGTTCTGCTGGTGACATACGGTACGTTCGCTCCTTGGGTGGTTCATCGCACTCCAAATTAATTTCAAAGTCACACTCGCGAGTTGGCGGTAGACCGTCAGGCTCCTTGATAATGTCCGTAAACTCATTCAGGGAATCTCGTAACGAAGTCGTCCACTCAGGTTGTTGATCAGTGTTGATGTCGTCGACCGCGTCCTGTACTTCTCGTAGTCCAATCACGAAGAGGTCTGCTGGTTGTTGTCTAAGCAGCTTTGCCATCGCATCCGCCTCCAAGTGATGTACTGTCACAGGTACGGTGTACTCGTCGCCAGACACCATAGCTTCGCCAGTTTTACGGTCGCGAATCGTTTTAGTAGACCAATCTATATCCGGGTTGACGGCTTGTAACCAAGGTTGACCGAGGATGATGTCGAATTTATCCAGTTCTGTCGTAATTGCGTCCAGACGTATGTCCAGGGTCCCTACTGTGAGCACTTCATTCCGTAGTCGCTGGCGAGTCGTAGTTGTACTACCATCTGCCAATTTTATCCGGTATTTCTCTCCAGTAACCGTCGGGATGTGATGCTCCCGTACCCACTCAGCCTTGCAGAAATTTTCCGAAGCGCCAGAGTCAACCAAAATACGGCATCGATGTCCGCGTAAGGTGCCTCCCAACACTAACAGACTTGTTCCAGACTGGGTTGTGGATACATGTAGCGTCGCAGGAACACTGTCTTCTAGTCGGACGTTCTTGTTCATCCACCCGTCGATCGGTTTCCCAAAAGTCTCGTAACGAAGAGGGAACTGCTGTTCTCCACAGACTAGATAACCCGTACGCCGTGCCGAAATTAATTCCTTCCAGGTAGCCCATACTGCCGAAGAAGTTGACGTAGCGTCCGGTATCGATCCGGGTCGAACGCGAGCGATATACACGTAGTGCTTATTTTGTCCGGAAGACTCCGTCCCTAAAAGGCGTAAATTTGTTTCGCTCACCTTAAATCCAGTTGTCTCCGTAAGAGCTCGCACTGCTGTGTATTCCGGGGTCGCGTCTTCAATCTCCTGTTTGCCACCAGGAAACCAGACCATGCCAGTGTCCTCTTTCGCTAGTAACACTCGTCGGCCATCGGTAACAAGAGTCGTCGAGTGAGTCCAGTAGGTCTTCGGGGGATTCTGTAGATTCTGAGGCAGAAATCGAACTCGATCGGTGTCGTCGACGTAGACTTGCGTCGTCCATCTTGTCGGTCCAACATCTTGCCTTCTTCCTTCTATTCCATCGTTCGTGGGGCAGGTAAACACATGTTCTTTCGCCGCCAGCTCGTCGACAAGTCGGAAATTTCGCAGCAGCTTGAACCATGGTTTTGCCCTCCATTTTGGAACCACTATAACCGCTCGCAGATGGGGATGAAGCAGTTTACTCCGCAAATAATGGCCCAAAAAATCTTCCAATTCATTAAATGGCGCATTTAGCCAAATTCTCCGGTACTTCTGTAAATCTCTCTCCTGAAACGGGCGCGCCGGACAGCAAAAATCCTCCGCCACTTGAGAATTAAGGCCGTCATTATCGCTAGCTCCATCTAAGTCGAAAGGTCCGTAGGTCTGAGAGTACTTCAGGAAATACTCCCTATTCATCATCCAGTCGCTAAAGTCCTTGCTCCTAAAGACTGGCCTCAATGTCGTTTGAGGTAACGGGTCTCGTACTTCTTCTGTTCTGGTCTCTTCCTGAGTCGCTGTAGGAGACGAAACCTCATCCTGCAGCTTGCCGCGAGCTGCCGACTCAGGTCTCACTTTCCCGGCCGGGATTTCCTCGTTCTGTCATTCTTCTTGTTCTTTCTGTCTGGGCAGTCGATAGCGATGTGTCCCTTCTTGTGGCAAATGAAGCACTTGCCCTCCTTCTTAAATCTGTCGACCTCCTCTTGAGTGAGGCGTCTAATCTCGTACAGCTCCCGCGGCTTTTCTTCGGTCGCGCCATGCGAATCTTCCTCCGACTCACTGTCGATCTCCTCCACTGCCTCTGAAAAGTCGCTGTCTTCTTCGATGGCGTTCAGTCGGCCTGTCGAGCGTTGGGTCGTCTCAATCTTGGTCTCCGCTGCCTCCGCTCGCAGAGCTGCTTGAATCGCCTCGTGTAGGGTCTTAGGGTTTTTCAGGGCAACCTCCTTATGAATCGAGGGTCTCAAACCGCGCTGGAAATCATGTACGTTATCTTCTTCGTGACGGTGAGGAAGCTCCAATAATTGTTCTCGAAAATAGTTCGCGTACTTCAGGACCGTGGTTTTCTGTCTCGCTTTGTCCAAATTCAATCTCGCTTGTTCCGCCGGTGTTCTTCCGCAGAATTCCTGAATTAAGGATTTCTCCATCTCAGAAACTCCGGAAAATCCTCCACCGACTTCATCTCCAGTCTGCGCAACTTGGGAGTACCACCACTTCGATAGTGGTCCTTCCAGAAAGCCAGATACCCAGTACACTCCTCTTTGCTCTTCAGGGTTAACGCTGTGATACCGTAGATACCCTCGTGCATGTCGGAACCAGTTTCTCAGTTCGTCGATGTTAGTCGTAGCGATGCTCTTGATCTTGGCTGGTTTGACATCGTTCGGCATCATGCTTGGCATCTCTCGCGTCCTCTCCGATCTCAATTGTTCTCCTCGAAGAAAATTCTCCGTTTCTCGGCTTCTGTTCACTCGTCCTTCAAAATGTCTGAAACCGTTGTCGACGTGGTCACGCAGTTGAGATAGCTCAGTCGAAAAAGTGTCAACTCGGTTACTTAGTCGTTGTAGCATCTCGGTGACGTGTACCGACATAGGCTCCATCGTGGGACTCGATCCTTCTCGCACTGTCTGTCTTCTACCATCTGTCGACGTCGGCTGTGTCGGCCCAGAAGGCGCCCCCTCTGGTCGACCATCAACTTCCTCTGGTAGTCTCTCTCCTGCTCGGTTAGACATCTTCGTCTCGTCTAGCTGTTCTGAGGCTCCGAAACCACGTGTGAGGTGCTACTTTGGTTAGGCTAAGTTGGCAACCTTAGACTAATAGTAGAACCTAATCTCTGGATCTAATTATACAGCGTAGAGAGAATTAGTAAGATTGTCTTAGGAACAGGGTTTCTTACAATCTGGGTGTGGCGTGATTCTATTCTGTACCGGTCTCTCACCTCTACCAGTAAGTCCCCGTCTTAAATATCCACACCTCAGGTGTTCTAGAAACAGCCTTAGAACCTGTAGCTTGTGCTGTCTGCTAACTAAACCAAACTATTACTAGTGATACAGGTTATCTGAGATTATCTGTACCGTCTATCTAATCTTATCGCACAAGCTCTTAGAACTATCTAGAAAAGAACTATCTAGAAGAGATACTGCTAGTAACTCTGTACTGTCGAGGGAAAATACGGCGATACAGTTGTACTGCCGTGATGACAATAAAAGAGTCACTGAATATCGCTAAGATACAGGTACTATTTAGAGGAAATAAATAATGTCAGATACTAGCACTTAGCTAAAATGGCTAGGATATGACAACGAGTAACCGAGGAGGCAGTAATTACCCATCTACTTTACCGGTTGAGTACGTGATATAGGATGCGTGCGTGCGCGCATGCGTGAGCGCAAGGAATATTCGCGGACGAGGTTGGACCCAAAATGTGACCATAAATATTCCATGTGCTTTTCGCGTCGTCGCGAAAAATGGAATTGCGGGCGGCGGAAACCGGCTGGGGGAAAAAATGTCCCCGTAATTCTCCAGCAAAGCTTCGGAAAATTACTCCTAAGGATTAAGTAATTTGCAGTAACAGCTTGCTCGTCAAAGCTTGGAAACAACCTCGAATTGAAAATACCGAATGATTACCGGACGATTACCGGATGATTCGGGGTGTTTCGGGTAAGCTGGGAAACAACCTTAAATTGGCTGAACACCCTCGAAATGTCCCCATAATCAGGATAATTGATTAATTCTCCGAAGTTTTGGGAAATAACGCGAGGAAAACCAGCTCAAATTCAAAATGTCCCCGTACCGCCCTTTCTTCCAACACACACGCTATATGGACGCCGACAGCCTGTGAGTGTATCCTATATGTACGGGTGTACCAACATCATGATTTACGGATGCCCTCTAGCTAGTGTCTTTCCGCTACTGTCCGGAAATTTTGAATCATCGTAGGTCGCTGAGCTGGTCCTCGTATTGCCAATTTGCGCTTCAACTGCTGGATTAAAGAAATGATCTGTATAGTATTAAAAGTAAAATCCTTGCCGATGCTTAGATCTCTCCTCGAGAGTTTGAGATAATCCCATGAAATCTCCAGATTATCGTTAATGTACGAATACGTACTCCCGACCTGCTCTCGTGTCAGCATGCAGTTATGTTATGGTCTGCCACGACGATCAAGTCCATCGGCGGCTCCCGGAGGGGGTACACTGGTACTGGTACCCGTACCGGGCCGGCCATCTTTCGAGAGTCGCCCCTTGGCCCCAGCCTCCACCGCGTCACCGCCAACGAACAACTCAGTGGTCGCCTTCGTTTACAGGTGCAAGGTTTGCATTGCGTCAGGTACCGCTACTTCCGCTGGTTCGAGGGACACGCGACCATCATGGCCGCCCTCGGTAACTCTACGTCACTTCGATCACTACCCACTCTTCGTGCGCTGCTTGGATGTCAACGCCCGGCTGAACGGCGGGGCGGTGTCCCGCACAGCCTCGTCGTCCGAGCTGCAGTACCCCGTAGCGCTTCGCAGCCACGCCCGTGGGGAATAGGTCTCACGGCGAGCGGCTTTACCCGGCCAGTCGTGGATTGCGCGGCCGGAGGCCACAAATCGGTGGAAATAATCCAAGACTTCGTCACTAACTATGACCATTCGCAGTGGATCAAGCATCGCAGCTCGTGGCGATATGTGCGCCACTTCCTCACCATGTTCGTGCAGAGCAGGGTGGCCGGCAAAGTGTTTGGCCCCACCATCTTCGTCACGTTGGTCGCCGTCGCGGCCTGCGCCGCTTACGAGTACGCAAAGGTAAGGATTATTAATCCTTGATAGGTTCGTATTTCATCTTATGGAGTCTCCGTCGCCGTCGCGGTTCCCGACTGAAACACTTCGACGTCGCCGTTGCAGACCCAGGTCGCTGCTGCCGCGTTGTGGACTCTCCCGATGCAGCCCTTCACTCTCACCGCCGGCACGCTCGGTCTGCTTCTCGTCTTCCGCACGAATGCATCTTACGGTCGTTGGGACGAGTCGCGAAAGTTGTGGGGGCTCGTCACCAACCGCATCAGGTAAGTTATATTTTCCATCTCTCCTGTGACCGGAAAAAGCCCCCCTCCCCCCCCCCCCCCCCACACACACATACATGCGCAAGCACGCACGCACGCATACACACACATACACACACACACACACACACACACACACACACACACACACACACGCGCGCGCGCGCGCGCACACACACACACACACACACACACACACACACATACACACACACACACACACACACACACACACACACACACACACACACACACAGAGCCTGTCCCATTGCGGTAAAGATTATTTTCGACCATTGTATTGGCATCGCTGCGCTAATACACTTCCTTCTTTTCAATGGGGATGTTTGTTCAGAGATCTGAACAGGCAGGCGGCCACCTGGTTCCCGGACGAGTCCCAAAAGCAGGCGCTGCTGGCTGTGATGCAACGCTGGTCTGTGGCTTTCTGCCACAGCCTCAAGTGTCACCTGCGGGAGGGCGGCCACCTGCCCACCGAGCTGAAGAACGTGCTGCCGCAACACGAGCTCGACGCTCTGCTCGCCTCGAAGCACAAACCTCTATACGCGCTGCAGGTCATGTCGGAGGCCATCCGCGCCTCGAAGGCGGACTCATACAAGCAGATGATGATGGACGCCAACATGACTGTGTTTGAGGATTGCGTGGGAGCGTGTGAGCGCATTTTCAAATCGCCCATCCCCCAGTCATACACCCGCCATACAAGCCGCTTCATGGTAAGCTGCAAAAGTCGGCGAGGATGTGAAACCAATTCTAGGGTGGAATGATGTGTTGGGGCCGGGCTGCATCGCGCTTGCTAATGTATTGCTGAATGGGGTGATTGCGTGGCAGATCGTTTGGCATGCGCTACTCCCCATTGCGCTGGCGCCCACCATGGGATGGGTCGCTGTGCCCGTCTCAGCTATGGTGGCCTTTTTCATGATCGGGGTAGAGGACATTGGCGTCACGATCGAGGAACCATACAAGCAACTCGCCCTTGACGCCACGGTACTACAGCCCACATATCATACATCACCACCATTCCATTATCCAGTGTCCTACGTCTGTTCTTGCGACGCTGACATGTGTGTGTGTGTGTGTGTGTGTGTGTGTGCCTGTGTGTGTGCCTGTGTGTGGGTGTAATATCTTGATTCGCAGTGTGCGGGCCTGGCTGCCAACACCTCAACATGTCACAAGGAGGACATGCCAACGGCTACTTCGATTGTAAATCACGCGGTTCCACAGACTGCGACAGCATGGTGAATAGTTGGTACGACATACCTCAGCCATGACAACATGAAATGGCTCCCCCTTAACTCACTCATCCCCCCTCATTCTTCCTTGAAGAGCAACTTTGCGGTGATTGGTCTTCAGATACGCCCGGTGTTGCGGGAGCAAAGGCGCTCGCGGATGCCACTGCGACCATGTGTCGAACTAATAGCGTCCTTCGTTTCGCCTCGAAATCCATTTTTCTACTTCCAATAACATATGCGTGCGGTGATTGTCATTCTCTTCTGACAGCGTGCAACCCATTGAGAGTTGTCAGTCGTCAAGAAAGGCATAAAAGGACGCGAATGAGCTTGGGCCCGGATTTAAGGCACGCGCCGGTGAGAGGGGGAGGGGGTGGAGAGCAAAATTGCTGAGCCTACTGTGTACCCACATTCTGCCCACTAACACGAGGTCGCACACACCGAAGTCGATGTGACCCAGTGCATATCGAGAATCTCGGGTCCGCTTGCGAATGCACCTGCTTGGACGATAGTCTCTGACTCTACCAACCCAAAGTCTGGAGGTTACGGAGACTAATGATTGCAAAGAGGTGGGGGCAAGCCTTGCGCCTACAGGTAGTGCATCAAGACTGGACATTTTCCCTCTTTTAAGCACATGAATCGGGAGCGTGGAATCCAGCCTTACTCTTTGCATGTTGGTGGGCGGAGAATTTGTGCTTCGTCAATTTGCGGCACAGTGTGCGGGCAGTTTCCCATTACAACGACTGTAAATAATATAAAATTACCATAATTGTTATGACACTGTGCCCGAGCGGTTAAGGGGATTGACTAGAAATCAATTGGGTTCGCCCGCGCGAGTTCGAGTCTCGTCGGTGTCGTTTGAGATTTTTGTATTTTTAGTATTTTACTCATTTTCGGATATTGTAGCACTCGCTAAACGGATTAAAGCCGATATTCCAATTACAAAAAAGTACACGGCTCGTAGGAACACGGCTCGGCCGGTACATGGCTCGCGGGACAGAAAAAACATGAGCCGTGTTCCTCGCGCTTTCTGGTATTCCAAATAGGTAGGTACACGGCTCGGACCGCAGTACATACGGGCTTTGTATCGGGCTTATATTACCTTTTCTACCTGCGCAGCTATCGCGCCCGCACACACACTCTCACACACGCCTACCCGCACCCGCGCCCGTTCCACGATGCTGAATGTAAGGCGCATCACGCTTGTAGGGGTCGTGGCCATGATTGTCGGCTTGGTGGCACTCGTGAATGCCATTCCGCCCGCGCAAGATGTGGTGATGGGTACGGACCCCTCCGCCGGGAGATGTGTGCGGGCAGCTGCGCTCGCGGCCGCTACATGAGCGTACTGGTACCTGAGAAGGCGTCGTTCGCAACAGCGTGCGGAAGTGGGTAATGTTGGAGCGTTACCTTAGGGCGACCGTGGAGGATGCCGCCCCAGAAAGGCGAAGGGCAAGCCGAGGAGGGCGTGGATGAAAAGCATCAAGGCATGGCGGTTGCGAACTGAGGAGACGCCGTGCATGTACGAGACCGAGTACATGTGCACAACTGACAAGTGGGCGAACGACGTCAACAACACCATGTACAAGGAGTTCCGGCGGACTTTCCGAATCCCTTTCGTATTGTATCAAGATATAGTGGAATCCGCCTACGCCTCGGGCAAATTCCGCGACGATAGGCCGGGGCTCAAGAAGAAGAGGGCAAGGGGTGCTCCCCCCTCACCTCTAACGCTTAAGATCTTGGCGTCGCTGAGGGTTATGGCGTTAGGCTGCCGTATGGATGGCATGAGGCTTGAGAGTGGCATCTCCCAGCCTGTCACAGCGGAGCTGGAAAGTGTGGAGACTATGTACTCCTTGCTTGGGCTGCCTGGCTGCGTGGGTAGCATGGACGGTGTGCACTTTGCGTGGGACAACTGCCATGCACCGAGTGTGCCGGCTTACAAAGGGAAGGAGAACTTTCCGACTGTGGTCTACAACGTCACCTGCGATCATGCCCGCCGTGTTATGTCTGTGCACGGCCCTTTCCCGGGTGCCAGAAACGACCAAAATATTGCTAGCACGGACCATGCCGTCCGGGCGGTGAGATTTCACAGCATGTACCTGAATTTCAAGTACTCCATGTACGGCCATATGGGAGCTCCATACACTATGGCAGATACAACCACTGTCCCATATATATTGTGGTATGCTTGCTTGCTTTGTTTGATATCTTGCCTGATTGCAACCGTGTTTTATGTAATGCCTCTTCATATATAGGTGCATGGCTTCTCTGTGACGGTGGCTACCACAGGTGGCGGGCAACCATTGATGGGTACAAGCACAACGGGTCCGATGAGGCCATCCGGTGGAGTGAAAGGTGAGGCTACACGTTGTATGTACTCCATCTTGTGCATATGTACTCTAGTGGTGTTGCTATTAACGTAAGCACCGACATATATATACATGATGGGGTCATGCCGGAAGGATGTGGAAGATTTGTTCGGAATCTTGAAAAAGCGATTCCGGATTTTGAGGAAAACCATACTATTCAACAAGGAGAGCTCAATCAATTCCCTTTTTACAACATGTTGTATCTTGCATAATATGTTAATGGATTGGGACGGCATCTCAGACTTAGGATGCGAAGATGACCATTGGATAGCTAATGACAAAACTGACTTGTGCGATATTCTTGAGAGATTACGGCAGGCCAGGGAGGAAGCCCGTGGTGCAGGCACCATGCAGTCAAGCCCCCCCTATTCTGCGACGGTGCGGCTCTCACACGGTCACGCACAATCACACACACAGTCACACACGCACACACATAGACACAGTCACACACACACACACACACACACACACACACACGGACATACATAGACAGTCACACGAACAGACACACATAGATACAGACACACAGGCACACACAGACACACAGTCACACACAGACACACACAGACACACACAGACACACAGTTACACACAGACACACACAGACAGTCACACAAACAGACACACACACACACAGGCACACACAAGCACACACAGACACACAGTCACACACAGACGCACACAGACAGTCACACGAACAGACACACACACACACAGGCACACATAGACACACAGTCACACACAGACACACACAGACAGTCACACGAACAAACACACACACAGACAGCCACAGACAGCCACAGACAGCCACAGACAGCCACCCCAACAGACATACACACAAATACACACAGACACACACATACAATCACACGAACAGACATACGAACAGACACACACAGACACACACAGACAGTCACACGAACAGACACACACATATGCACACACAGACAGTTACACGAACAGACACACACAGAGACACACACAGACACACACAGACAGTCACAGACAGTCACACAAACAGACACACACACAGGCACACACAGACACACAGTCACACACAGACACAAATACACAGTCACACGAGCAGACACACACACACACACACACACACACACACACACACACACACACACACACACACACACACACACACAGTCACGCACACGTATGTCATTGGATCATTAAATTACTAATACCCCGCTGTTTGGTGTGCACTATCCAGCATTACCGCAACATTGTGTCGGATGATGGTTCTCGAGTTCGTCGTAATGTAGACGACGACTTCACGTCGACAGGCTCGCTCATCTCGACCGTGCAGCCAAGGATCGAAGCTGGTTGTGAAGCCTTCAGGAAACTGCTTGTAGAGCACCATGCATGGCTAGACCGTGCGAATATGCTTTTGTGGCTACACAGCTCTCGAAACAGTGCACAGTTGTGGATATACTAAGTGGCAGCAGCAACACGGCATTCGCAACAAATGTAATTGATGATTACACGTCATTAACTTTGGCTTCTATCTAATCCTCCACCTCGCCATTGCCACCCCCCTTCTCCTCGCTCTCATTGTCACTGCTAGAAATGACATTATCAGGAGTTGATGCTTCACTAGTTTTATCATTTATTGCACTCTCTGCATGCCTAGACGTGCTAGGATCGCCAATGTCTGCAAATCGCGGCGCGGGTGCACTTGACTGCCGGGCGCGGTGTGCTAGGAATTGTTCTTTCATGTGCAACCTATACTCCTTAACATCCGCAACAATGGCTTGCTGTTGAGCATGGTTTTTTGCTGCCATAGTGAATGCTAGAGTCAAAGAGTTTTGACAATTCATGGAAAACATCTCACGCTTAATACCCCTTAACTCTCTCCTCACAACCTTTGACGCATGGGTGAGATTAGGAGATACCAAGTCAATCTCACCTTCTGGAGTCCCAGGGTCCTTCTTTAGCTTCTTGTGTTTCTTGTCGAAATGCACGTTCTTCTTTCTTGCCTACAACCGACTCTTCGCTGGGCGGTCCGCGGCCACACCCTCCCCGTCAGACGGCAGCTCCACCGCGTCCACATCTCCTCTCGCCGACCCCACGAAGGCCAGCTCATGACGACAAGCTTCACCAGCTAGATGCCCGTACTGCACGAAGATCTTGAACTCCACTGGCTCCCATTACTTCATCAGCGGCACAGCGGCGGCGTCTATGTCCAACCCCACCTCCTCCTCCGAGCAAATGTCGTCCGCGACAGCACTAGCTGAGATCTCTGCCTTTCGCTGTTTCTTTGTCATCTTTTTCGCGTTCGGGTCTGCCAGCTGTTGGGCGCAGTTGCCGTCGGCGGTAACACCCTCGGCGGCCTCCTTCTCGAGCTGCTTCCGGGCCTTCTTTTTTGCGGCGGCATGCTGAGCGCGGAGCATGTCAAGCTCCTTCCGGCGCCAGTAGGCGCGCTTTATTTCTTCGATTATGTCCGTCCACTGTTTTCCGGAGAGGGGATGACCTTCGCCGTCCAAGAACTCGCTAGCGACCTAAAGTGGGTGGGACAGAGTCATATACAAAAGTTCTCGTGTCAGCTTGTGACAAGTCGGGTTGGTGGGCAAGGCGGGCGGGTACCTCAAAGATCACGCCCGTAACTTCCGCCTTGATGTCCAGCCACCTCTCCCATATTCATACCGAGCGCGAAGGGTGGCACCGCAGCTCCACGCTTTGTTCGGCTGTTACCTTGCCCCCTACGAAGAGGTACCTCATGCGGCCGAGCGCGAGCTGCTTGAAGAGAACTGCGGCACGCTCGCAAAGAGGCACCTCCACCCCCTTCAGCCCGCCATCGGGCGCCTCCTTCTTCGTGGGCCCCAGCTCCGAGGCGGTGAGGGACGCTGTTAAACCGTGCACACACGATCAGTAAGGAAGGTAACTAACGCATACGTAGTTACAATCACAGTCACGCAAACAAAACAGTCACAGAGACAACCAGCCCGAGGCGTGGTGTCGGGACAACAGAAGTGTTAGAGCTGAAGCCTAGCGACAGCTCTGTACCAGTACAAACAGGTTATCGGTATGTCCGATCTAGACATGTACTAATCATATCTAGAATAGCTTACAGTAGCTGTCTGCAACTAATAACTATAAGGTATTACTTACAACACTCCCCCTGAAGGTAGCTACGGGATGAAGCGTTGCATTGGGTCTTGTCCTCCAAGGATTGCACTTCGGTGTCTTGTGAGTGCTGGTCCTGGGAGGGGCTTGGTGAACATGTCAGCCACCATCTGGTCAGTGGGGAGGTATCTCAACTTGATGGTTCCCTGCTCCACATGGTCCTTGAGGAAGTGCCATTTCAGACCGATGTGCTTGGTCTTCTCGCTGACCAAGGCGTTCTGGGAGTACGCGATGGCGCTTTGGTTGTCCTCCCATATGGTGGTGGTTTCGGTGATGGGGGCGTTATTAAAGATCTCCCCCATAAGTTGCCGGAGATGGAGTCCCTCCTTGGTGGCATCCGCCGCATAGTAGTACTCGGCTTCACACGTGGATTGGGCCACACAGGTTTGTTGTTTGGACTTGTAACTGATGGGCCCGCGTCCAAGTGTGAATAGGTAGCCCGAACGGGACTTGCGGGTGCTGTTGTCGTTTGCCCAGTCAGCGTCGGCAAAGCCTGTGAGTTGGAGACTGTGGTCCGTACCCCCCTCCCAACGTCAGGCGCATGTCGATGGTGCCATGGAGGTATCGAAGGACCTTCCGTGGGGGGAGTTTGGGCTGAGCCGAGGATGCTCAACGCCGTGGAGACATCGGGGCGCGTGCGGACGGCCGCGTACTTGAGACTGCCCAAGAGGCTTGGGTAAACATCCTTGGCCACGCCGGTGAGATGGGGCGAGGACATGTGCGCGAGGCCGGCGAGGAAGCCAGGGTCCATGGGAAGGGACGACGGTCTAGCGTCGGTCATGTTGTACTTGGCGAGGATGTCGCGCAAGTACTTGGATTGGTCCAAGGAGACGGTGCGTGCCGAGCGGTCACGGGTGATGTGCATGCCGAGTAGTTGGGAGAGGTCGCCGAGGTCCTTGATCTTGAACCGTTCTCCGAGCTTGGCCTTGAACGATGCAAGCCATGCGGTATCATTGCAGGCTGCATGGATGTCATCGACGTACAACGCGATCATGGCGAAGACGTGGCCGGTGCGGAAGATGTAGATGCAAGGGTCAGAAACGCACTGTTGCCACCCATTTTCGACGAGCTAGGCACGGAGGAGCATGTTGAACTCGCGGGGGGACTGCTTCAGGCCGTATAGGCAGCGCCTGAGGTGACACACTTTGGACGTGCCATCGTTGAAGCCGAGGGGCTGGCGGATGTACACGTCTTCCTTAATGGGTGCGTAGAGAAACGCAGTGTCGATGTCAAGTTGGCAAAGCTCAAGGTCACGGGCGGCTGCGATGGTCAGGAAGAGTCGCAGGCTGGCCATGCGGATGACAGGAGAGAACGTCTCAATGTAATCTAGTCCAGCGCGTTGGCTGCACCCTTTGGCGACGAACCGCGCTTTGAAGCGGGAGACGTCACCGGCGGTGTCAGACTTGACTTTGTAGATCCACATGCTGTTAACTACCATGCGACCCGGGGGAAGGTCAACGAGTTCCCAAGTGCCGTTGTCCATGAGGGAGGAGTACTCTTGCTGCATAGCGGCTTGCCACTGGGGGGCTTGGGCGCTGCCCAAGGCAGCTCGGTACGATTTCGGTTCCACACACTCCCGGGCGGACAGGAGGGCGACGGCAGTAGGCGATGTGCCGGCAGGTGTGTGAGGGGGACCACTGATAAGGTTGGGAACGTGAGGGAGTTCGAAGATGTCTTCTTTGGCTTTGCCCTGTTCAGCGTCACAACACGCCGTCACGAGGGTCGGGGGGAAGTCGGACACGTGGGCAACCATTTCGCCGTAGCGTAGGGGATGAGAACGGAGCCGAGCTTGGCGAGGGGCGGCATGAGGGGGCATGGGGTCTGGCAATGGTATGTCGATGGGGTGGGATTGGAGTGAGGTGGCCGGTGCGTCATCCGAAGGGTTGGTGATGGTGGAGTCGGCGGAGAGTTGTGCGCCGAAGCTCGGGGTGTCTTCCTGAAAGACAACATGGACGGAAGTGGTGATTCGGCGGGTTTCCGGGTTGTAAACGCGGTACCCTGGTGCGTCAATGGGGTAGCCGACCATGACGCCACGAAACGCCTTTTCACTGAGTTTTCGACGCAGTTTGTCAGGCACCTTGGCGAAGACGGTGCACCCGAAGACGCGAAACTTGGAGGCGTCAGGCACATACGACGTGAGGAGGGTGAGTGGGATGCCGCCAGTGGGGCCGACTGAGCGACTGTACGTGCGGTTGCGGAGGTACACAACAGTGTTGACAGCGCATGACCACATGGAGTTGGGAACGGCCATACTGTGGAGCATCGCTGACGCATTGTCCCGGATAGTGCGCCAAGGACGTTCGGCTTTGCCGAGCATGTGGTGGGCGTATGGGGCAGAGAACAGGACTCCGACGCCGAGCTGTGCGCACATCTGGCGGGTTGTTGCAGCCTCAAAGACAGAGTCCGAGTCAAATTTGATGATTGGTGCAAACGCGCCCGATTGGGAGTGGTAACGTGCATGCATGTGCTTGATGTCGAGGAGGATGTTTTCCAACTCCGAGCACGCATCGTCTTTGGACTTGAGGAACCGCACCCACATGTAATGGGTGTGGTGGTCAATGACGAGCAAGCAATAGCGGAGGCCATGTGGGGAGGGGACGTTGACCGGTCCCCATAGGTCAAAGGAGAGGTTGAGGAGGGGACGGGAAGGTTTCGCGCATGTAGCGGTGTTGCGCGGTGCAGCTGTGGCCTTGTGTAACAAGCATGAGTCGCAAGAGACATTGGTTACATAGATGGTTAACGCAGGGCTAGTCGGGACACCGTGCGTGTGCTGGGCCCGCAGGCTTTGCATGTTTAGGTGTCCAAACCGACGGTGCCACAGTATAGGGTCGCACTGGGCAGCAAGGGCAACACTAGGGGAGGGAGAATTCACTGTCATCGTGGAGGTACTGGGGGGGGGGGCTCTGGCTGGTGGGGGAGGAGGTAGAGGCCGTTTCCGGAGGGCTCTAGCACACCCATTCCTGTGGGAACCACAAGCAAACCAGTGTCAGAGTTAGAGGGGAATATGAATTCACAACCGTTGTGGGTCTGCATCGAGCTGACACTAAGTAACCGGCCGATGCGCTGAGCAGAGCGAGAGGACAAGTCAGGGGTGTACAATGCATGGACAATGCGGTGAATAAGTACGCCTGTGTGAAGGCGGACTGAAATTCGGACGGAGCCACTGCCGTTGACGTCAACACCAACCCCGCCAACGCGCGAGGGAGCGGAGGGGGGTGTGAATCGTACGAAGTCGCCTTTAAACGCGGTGAGGTTGATCGAGCAGGCGGAATCGACTACCCAGTACTGTGAGAGGTTACGACCGGGGGTTAGGGAAGAGGAGAAGGCTACGGAGCTGAAAGGCACACTCACCTCGGTGTCATCGTAGTCATCCGTGCACTCCTCGAGGGTAGGCAAACTGTCAAAGTCATCGGCGGGGACGTCGCTCAACACAGCGGCGTGCGCAGAGTGAGAGCCACCAGCAGGGGTCCCGTACTTCTGAATGATCATTTTGCGCTTCGCGAGTGTCCACCGCAAGAGGGCGTCATCCGGGCCATTGCAGGAGGACAAGATGTGGTCCGGGCTGCCGCAAGCGGTACACTTGGTGGGCAGGACGCGACCACCGCGAGGGACCCGTGGAGGGTGGCCTCGACCGCTGTGTGATCCGCGGCCAGCAGCGACAAACGCGGAGATGGGAGGCGGTGAGGTGTGGGGAGCTGTCGCGGCCGGGGCGTCGTCCTCGTCCATATTGTGCGCCAGGTGGAGGATGCTGGCCATCACGTCATCAGCGGACAGCAGGTAGCATGTGTCGAACGCGTTGATGACGCACTGTTTGGCCTGACCGTGTGGGCCGTTGCTGGAAATACCGCGCAGCATGAGGAGACCGAGGTTGTGGGGGTGAATGACAGCGGAACCATCAACCATCTGACATGTCTCGTTGTAGTCGTCGAACGTCTGTCGCATGTAGTGGACATAGTCACAGAGTGACTGTCCGGGGCGTTGTCTGACCATCAAGTTGTCCAGCAGCGACAATGAGCGAGCAAAGGACCGACTGTCGAGACGTTCACACAGAAGGTCCCACGCTGCCGCTGCGCAGTCAGGACGTGCTGGGGAGACGCACTTCATCGCTTGGTCGGCGCGTGGGTTCGCGCTAGCTGCATGAAGGAGCAGGGTGTAGGCGTAGTGTTGCGCCGGATCGTCTAACATGACGCCCGAGTCGCGGAGGGCAAGCTGTGGGATGAGGTAAGTGGCCTTGATGGAGAGGAAATTAAGGAAGTTCCTCTTCCACTGCTTGAAGTCCGTGGTGGGCCCCATGGTAGGGACCGACATCTTCATGGACCGGTTGAGGGCGTCCTTGTCGAAACCGGTGGCCTCGTGGGCCGCGCGGCCGATGACCACCGGGTCAATGGTGGGGCGACGCCCGCCACGGGTGGTGTGCCCACCACGCTGTGTAGGATGCGAATGCCGGCCAGGAAAGGGAGGCGGTGGTCCACCGGGGAAGGAAGAAGGTGGGCCGCCGGGGAAAGGAGAGTGGCCGGCCATTGAAAGCGGGGGGCCGTACGGGTGCGGGTGGCCACGGGAGGCGGGGACGCGGGGGGGGCGGTGCCTCCGGGAAAAAAGGTCCGGGATCCGGGAGGGCATACCCTGCAGGAGGGTACGGAGGGGGTGGTGGTAGGTGTTCCGCGGGCAGTCCGTGAGGCTGTGGGGCGGTGTGCGCATCGTGGCGGCGGAGTGCGACATGGGGGTCGCCAACCGACGCTGCAGCGAAAGCAGCATCGTGGGCCAGCTGCGCGTCCAACCGAGTGCCGGGAAAGGGAGATGCGTGTGTTGGGGGGTCGGAGGAAAGGAGGTTCGGAGAGTGGTTGTCGCGATGGGGCTCGAGCGGCGCGTCGCGACGACGCACAGTGAAAGAGGGGTCCGCAGGGGCAGCAACATGACCAACAGCAGCAGCAGCAGCAGCAGCAGACTGCGCGTCCAGGCGGGCGTTTATGAGCGCCATTTGCTGCAGGACGAGTGCGAGGGTAGCAGGGGTGGGACTGACAGAGCTCTGCGGAGAGCCGAGGTCAGGGGAAGCAGGAGGCGAATCGGGTGGATTGTCGACAGAGCGAGTTTTCGGCGCCATTTCGACACATGGCGAAAAATAAGAGCTGAAAAAACAGGCAGCGGTAAAAACCGCTAGCCGGACCTGTGCCTAACACCGGTATGCAGAGAGACGGCCTGATGCCCGCCGACCCCTCGGCCTGATGCCACGGGGTGTCTCAAAGCACCTTTTCTGTGTCCTCCACCCAGTGTCGCTGTGTGGGGCACAAGTCGGGGCCACGGCCAGTGCAAGTGGGACGATGCGGCGGCGGCTGAGTCGCTACGATAATATATTAATTAATACAGTAATCTAAGGCTGTCGTGCACTCTGTATATGTGTATTCACCCGATAGTGCGCCCCCCCCCCCCCCCCCCCCCGGTCTCCAGCTTGGACTTGTATGCACCATGTCCACACACGACGAGTGCGTCGGTGTGGGTGGCTGTCTGGCGTCCTCGAGCGGCTGACTTAGGTCGGATGGAGGGTGGTTTTGTTTTTTAAACGCTGATTATACTGGCGATACCGCCGACTACAGGATGAAAGTACTAGGTATCTATGTAAACTTGCCTTCTTCGGGAGAGGTGGCGATCGCAGCTCGCCGAACCAGGTTGTCGCGCGTGAGTGACGTGAGGCGGGGGCCCATAACATGTTAAACCGTGCACACACGATCAGTAAGGAAGGTAACTAACGCATACGTAGTTACAATCACAGTCACGCAAAGGGACAGTCACAGAGACAACCAGCCCGAGGCGTGGTGTCGGGACAACTGAAGTGTTAGAGCTGAAGCCTAGCGACAGCTTTGTACCAGTACAAACAAGTTATCGGTATGTCCGATCTAGACATGTACTAATCATATCTAGAATAGCTTACAATAGCTATCTGCAACTAATAACTATAAGGTATTACTTACAACACATACCCCCTCCCGGAACGCATGCAACTAACATACCACCCCACCAGAGGTACTCTTGCTTGGAACTGGTAGGACTTTGTCTACACAGACGGCTCGAAAAAAGGAGGCTCGTCCCCCCTCGGAGCGGCAGCCACCCACCCCGCCTCGGACACCAAAATCAAAATCCTGGTGACCTCTACCCCTCCCTCGCACACAATAAATCGTGATGAACTAGCTGGCATAGACATAGGCCTCCAACTCGGCCGCACCCACCTCCTTACCGACAGTGCGTGCTCCCTACGCCTCATACAAGGCTACTTAAACTGCCCTTCCGCCTACAGACACAACATTCACCGAGACACTCTCCATTCCATCACACACACCCTCAAAACCCGCTGCGACGCAGGCATCCGCACACATCTCGGCAAAATTAAAGCACACAACCACTCCCTAGGTAACGACCTCGCTGACGCACTCGCTAACCAAGTCGCGGATGGACACCCACCCGACACCACATACACCACAGGTTCAGAGGTCACGATAGGCCACTGGACCTGGCCATACACCCTCATTCCACAAACCCTAGGGGAACCCATACCTTACAAATACACCAACCTCAAAGCTGACGCACACACCTACATCACCAAGCAATCACACACACCCCTCTCGCAAACAACCAAACACGGAGCCCTCCTCGCCCGCGCCGCGGAGGACGGCGCCGACTTCTCTTTCCACAAAAAACACTCAACCCTCACGAATGTCCAGTTCACACACAAACAAGAATTCATGTGGGGAGTCCACAACACCCGCCTACTCACCCATAACCCCACCCTACGCTGCCCCCTATGTGGCCAATTCACTAGCAACGGCCACATGGCCGGTAACTGCCCCACCATGTCTGGCCTAAGATATGACCGACACAACAGCGCGCTACAACTCCTACTGTCCCTACTGGAACGCCACAACGGAGGCCGCTGGGAAACCATCACCGCAGACTTCGGTAACAAACCCATCAAGTCATTTGCTTCCCCCACTCCTACCAACCCTCCCCTTGACTGTCACCCACCTCATCCCACCCACATGCCCACCCGCCTTGTTGATGCTGACGAAGGTCTCTCTCCCGACTCCCTAACCTCGTGTCCCGCCGTTCTACCCCCTGAGATACTCCCCCCCGCGCTACGACCCCCCGCACACAAACCCGACTTTATCCGCCTCGAACCTCGATTTGTCGGTCACACAAACGGCCGCCGCCGCTACGCATCCATAAAAAAGATTCAGATAGGGGAATGGAAGAACTGCACGGACAATAACCTCTCCCACACAGCTCACCTCGTCCGTGCCAAATACACACCCCTTGCAAACGCCATCCGCAGCCACTGGCCTGGCACAGTGGTAGACATCCTTCCCATCGTCATGAGCCGCACAGGTACACCGCACTCCTCCACCATCACGAGTCTCACCTCCCTACTCACGGCCCGCACAGACCCTCCTCACAAACTCATCTCCAAAGCACGCATCGACACGTCTCGCATCCTTGCACAGCTCCACACGCACACTGTCCAATGGCTACATCATCTCCTAGTCATATACCGCATAAAATCCCGCACGACCTCCCGCCGCGCCTCCGCACGTTGCCCCCTTGCACGACCCTAATTGCACGCATCCCTCGCCTCGTCTTGCACACCTCCCCGGGGGGGAGTAAAACCCCCGAACACCCTTGGAGAGGTTGGATTCAGGTGGTTAACGGTCTAGCCCTGACTTGTAAGTTCCCTGTATAGCATAGTTGGGAGGGCCCAGAGACATCAGCCGGCGCATACGGGTTTTGGTGAAAAACCGGCGCATACGGTACATGTTGTAAATAATTTCAATTTCAATTTAAGGTGTCTTATCTAACCTTATCGCACAAGCTTCCATTATTTGCAAAAGAACTATGTATGGAAGAGATACGACTAGTAACTCTATACTGTCCGGGAAGATACAGCGATACAATGGTAGTGCCGTGATGACAATAAAAGAGTCACTGAACATCGCTAAGATACATGTACTATTTAGAGGAAATATATAATGTCAGATGCTAGCAATGAAATAAATGGGCTAGGATATGAAAAAGATACCGTATTATTTGGGGGGTTGGGGCATGTATCTTCATGATTATGAGGTGGCGAGGAGGGTACGGACGGATCGTCGGTGGGACGTGGGTGTTGGAGCTGGCGGCGGAAAGCCGGGAAGCAACGCTATGGTATGGCGCTCGCTCGTCGTCGACCAGCCTGTTGACGTCGAGCCGGCCGAAAGGGGGCAGCACAACAACAACAATTAGGAAGACTGTCGCGACGGAAGAAGCGGCGAGGTCTGGCGGCGGGGTGTTTATGAGGATCAGCCGCCGTCGGAAACCCCGGTACGGTGGGTTACAAATATTTCCGCACCCCCGCGGTCTTTTTGGATCCGGCCATTGCGACCGTGCACTACTTTTATTCTTTTTGATTGGTAGCTTATGCTGATTTTTCTTGTAAGAGAATTTCATTTTATTTGATACTAAATTCAACAATTAAGAATACGTAAAGTACTAGACCACGAACAATGTCTATCTGTTGTGTACTCTATAGTAGTGATAATGAAGGGCCGATGACCTATGATAGACCGTCGACGCCCCTCGCGGTATAGCCGGTCAAACTCAGTCCGGAAATGTTATGAGATCCTAGATGATTTTTACGTGCCTGCAACTCTCGACGTGACGTCGAGCGTCAAAAGACCCAAATGAAGCGATGCTCGTTTGTGGTGGTGGGCCAAACCGCCGCCCGAAATCATGGGGGCCTATCCAAGTAACCAGCTATCAAGGGGGGGGAAACCTAGCGGTAGCCTCAACCGCTTTGAACCGCCCCGCCAACTTGAAGTTGAGCGGGGCTACCCACGATCGCTATGCACACTTGATATTAGGGAGTGCGAGCCCGGATCAACGCGAAGGCTCGTACTCGAAACAACGGTGCTCGATGGACGCGCAAACGGTGCGTGGAGGGTACGATCGGTGGCTGATTCTCCAAACATGTACCCGGGTACCAACACAGAAAAACCGGGGAATGGCCTGGAAAAAAATCAGCGCGGCGGGAGGAGCGCTAGCTTCTTGAGTTCCTCTGTTTGGCTATCTCGGTCCCTCCATATGGCCTCGAGGTGACATGGGACCTCGTCTAGGAGGAAAATCGCGACAAGAGGAGCGTCTACGACCTTGGGGCGGGGCTTACGGGATGCGACGGCGGGATCAACGAGCAATCGCGTGAAGAGGGTTTTTTCGCTAGCCTTTCTCCTCTTTTCTCTCGCAAGACCGAAGTCGCGCGGGAGCTACATTAGGCTGGCCCGTCGCCCCTCTCGAACGCCGATTAGTCAAGGTCGGTCGGCACCCCGGTTCGGTAGGAGCGGGACGTGCATCGTGAAGTTCGAGCAGCATTTATATTTTGCATTTCTTGACAAGTGGATTTATTTCTAGATCTGTTTTTCGTGATTTTGCATTTCTTATAATCCAAAACAATCCTTCGTACATGGCTATTATGGCGGTGGCAGATCCTGAGGATCTCCGCCGCGAGCCGTGCCGCTTCTCCGTCCGCGGCTAACCTCCTATGCTCATCTATTCTCGCTCCTACCCCCGGGACGGCTCGACGATAGTAGCGTTTGTCGGTAGCTAGCGACCGCCCTACCATGGCGTTACTTTCCGGCTTGCCGCGGACAACTCCAACGCCCCCCCCCCTCCCCCCCCCCCGCGTGGATACGCCGTACCCACCTCGCCTTCAAATAACCAGAGATAAGCCCCTCCTCATCGGGAGAGGATCTATGGGTATATGGCTGCGAACTTAAATATCAGGCGAGCTGAGCGGGAGATCTTGGAGTTGGTAGCGTACACAATTTGCAGTTTTGATCCCTCCTTATATTGCTTCCCAACAACTGATGATCGCGTGGATCACGGCTGCCGGATTTACCCCGCTTAGCCCCCAACCGTGCTGAACATGGCACGGCTATAGGATTACGCAACCACGAGGAGGTGTGGGTGAATGCCGACGGGCATGCAAGTGCAACCCCCTCCGGGGCCACTGCCGCTACGCCGCCGGTGGGCGCCAAACTACTTACGGCATGCAGCACGTGTAAACCTGTATCGATTCTTATAGAGTATCGCTTCATTTTCACCTTTTGGCGCACTCAAAAACATTATAAGAAGTACGCATCGGCAATATTCATGCTTGACAACAATCGGGCTCCCACCAAGTAGGCTGCCGGGCTGCCCCTTTTTATCAACGGACGCATGCTGGTTTTCTTCTTGGCGGATAAGATTTCCCTCACCGTGTATGCATACGCATAGGTGGAGACGATGTACGCACGGATTGTCGGATTGTCTGTTGCCGTGCGTAGTTAATAGGTAGCCGTGAGAGTGGTTGGATCTTACATGGAAGGCGTACGTCAAGGCCCTCATTGTCATTGCTTCTTCCCGCACGATGGGCCGCACGCGCTTTTGCTATGTCCGGTACAAGTGGCGAGGCTTCCATAGGAGATGCAATGGAAACAACAACGGTCCTTTATCACGAACGCGACCCGCAAACAAAATTAGGCCCGCGTTCATGTCGTACTTCGTTTATGGCTTCATCGTATTTCCAATGCAATTGGGTATGTAACCATGTCGTTCGACCTCCACATTTATTTAGTATGTATCATTGTAGTTGGTATATTATGTTATCATTGCGACTATATAATACATAATGCCGAAAATCAAAATGACTTACAACGATTGCCGCCCGACCGTTGGTTGTCTTAGCCCCCCCCCCCCATTTATGTCATGTATGTAGTAGGTCTTTCGATTTAGGACAAGACTATGAGGCCATATGAAGTCACTTATTCGGCGCCTGCCGGCGGCGCAGCGGTGACGGCCACGGAGGGGGTTGCCCACACATGCCCGTCGGTAACACTCCAACCTCCTCGTAGTGATGTTAGTAACTAGGCACTCGTGCAGTGCTAGTCACGGTAAAGGGCTAAAGGGGGTGCCGAGAGTTGAAATCGGCGCGATCATCAAAATTTGGGAAGCCTTGTACGCAGGGTTTTTGAAAATGATGTACAAACTCGCCAATACTTCCTTCTTTACAACCAGTGCTAAACAGCGGGGAAGTTATTAGAAAGTACAAGGTTTCCACTGGAAATTAAACTTTCCCGCGGATTTTTTTTTACATACTGTCCCGATGGGGGCTGCTACCGCTGCGACCACCTGCGCGATGGACTACCCTCTCCAACAGTCTCTCGCCGCCTCGACGCCTTTGGTCGACGTTACTCTCGCCTCTACCAGCAAGCCAACGTACTCGCTCCTCCGGTTGGTCGTACGTACTCGCGCAGCCGACCCCCTGTACTTTCAGCTCCCCTCGCGGGGGGTTTAACTTCCAATGCGGGGGTTCTCCACAAGTTTAGCAATGTTGAGACTCTCCCGAGGCCCACCCCTTGCTCGAAACACCTCCCAATCGCCCTTTCGACGAGCGGTACGCGCCGAAAACGGCGGCGTCACCCGATCAACCATCATAATCATACCCACCTGACCTTACCTGCCAAGGTGGCTCCCCAATGTACTGACACGGGCTCTTCAGCCCTCGTCGCTACTGGCCAACGCCCTATCACGATATATTAGACCCCTCCCCCTCGGCTTTCGACATGGCCTCTTCGCTCCGCTACCAATCCGACCCGTTCTTCTCACCGTCACTCGTCCTCCCGTGCCGGTCGATCACGCTCTCCGCTGCTACCCCACAGTATGGATACCCCCGCTTGCGCCGTAGAGCAGTCCACCCATGCGGACTGCAGCGACGATACTTATCTATTTGACCCTGATGTACCAACCCCGGCCGACTACCCATGCCCCAAAGGAAAGCTCTGTCCTTCCATGCCTTCCCTATAGTCGACCGGCTCGCCCATTTCACCGTCATGTGCTTCAGTCCTCTTCACGGCAACCAGACTACCTACATCTCCGAGTTCGGCATGACTTACTATCGATGATGCTTGAACTGTAAGAAGGCGGAAGCCTCTGGCTTGACCAACTTTGTCTTCTCGCCGACTGAAACATAGCCGCTGCCATTGCCAACTCCTTGAACCACCACCTTGCTATCGCCCGTGGCTTGACTGGACTCACACGCCTCCTCAAAACCTTGACAACTAAGAGATTCGACATTCCGCTTTTACCATGAAGATTACCATAACCAACGCCGGTTCGGACGAGTTCGGCGCTATCGCTATATGGGTTCAACGCAGACGATAATCGCCGATACCCGCAATGGTAGTCCTCAGCCTACCCCCTCCCCCTTCTTTACGCCACCACACTCCGAAAGATAACTATCCAGCTGATACCCGACCCGATCAACCCCCGCTTCCTCCAAGTTCAAGCGCCTCCATGCCACCAATTGCTTCCGCAAAGACGCCCACGCGGCTGATATGATGACTCATTTCCCGGACCTAGACAACTCTTCCTACTCGAAAAACCAGCCCGAGACAATCCTACCGGAAGACACAACACCGGCCGATCAACCCGTGGCCATGGACGAGGACCCCCACGTCCCCCAGCTGCCTACACCCCTACTCGAAGAGCCTCTAGCCCTGCTCCTCAACAACGCGTCTAGCTGGCGACATGTCCGCTTGATAAAGCGAAGATCACAACCACCCATCGGGGACTCACATGTTGCTAAAGAATATGCAAGTCGCTTTGTCGCCCTCCACCTCGCCTTGCGTTTTGACTCGCCGACATCTCGCTCGCGCTTGTCCGGGGAATATGCCTCTCCAAGAAGGAAAAACCCTCCCTTCTCTTTAGACAATGGTCTTGGCCAAGCTTGGCCCAACTGTCTCCGCGCCTCAGCGACCCCGCCATCCGCGTTCAACCACCGCGGTAGCGGACACCTCTCCCGATGACATCTCCCGCCTATCCCCCCCCCCCCCCCCCCCCCCCCCCCGCTGCCACACACTCGGCCCGGGACCAACTCGAGTGAAGTACCCTCGCATCGACATCAACCCCGGCAGGAAATGCAAACGATAATGGGACGTTTCTTACTACCTCGACTTTTCCTTCCAAGGGGATGCGACTTGACTGGATTACGTTAGGGAAGGGAACTTGCTAGCACGCGTGTCGGTGAACGTGACTATTGGAGTTCACGATGGTACTAGCTGCATGTTTCTTTTGTCCACGGAGGGAGAGATAATGAATAATGTGCTGATTTCAAACGGGGACTATCAACTGCGCACTATGCAATACTATATACTCCGACTTGTGGTACCGGGCGATTGTCAAGCTCAAGGAAGACTGAAGGGGACATGCTAGCATGCATGTCCTTCAGCGTGGCTATCTGAGCTCATGATGGTAGATAATGTATACTTACTTTCTGCACGGAGGGAGGGATAAATTCAATGCTGATTTCAATCGGGGACTTTCAACTGCGCCCTATGCAGTACTATGTACTCCAACTTCTGGCACTGAACGGTTGTCAAGTCCACGCCCTATTCGCCGCTTTCTTGTTTAAGAGTATCTAGGAATAAGGGGGCCGGCTTGAAAATCTGTATCCGAAAACCTAGAAATTATTTGCAAGAAGGCCCTTAGACAGCAGCGGTACATGCTGAAAATGGTTTTCGTTACATTTTCACTTGTTGCCAGCGTCTAGATCTCCTGATCGGCTCGTTCGATGCTTTCTTTCGCGACGGTGTCCTGATGACACTCTCTTGATGAGAACGGGGGTCGTATCCCTTGGACACGGCCGTACGGGCCGATACGACGCAGGAGCTGGGGCTTGGAGTCGGCGGCGGACTGCCGGTAAGTATCGCCAAGGAAGAGCGCTCACTGCTACTTCGTGGACTTGTGTTCTTAAAGTGGTTCTAGTTTTGTTGGTTAAAGCGCGACGACAGTAACAACTGAGGACAACAACGGAGGAGTAGCGGCAGGGCGTGGCGGTAAAGCCACTTTCGGTGGGTTTGTGACAAAACAATACATGTTCTCACCTCCCCGGATACATTGATATCCCAGGATATCAGACACATGCATAGGAGGCCGGTGAGCAAAAGGCGGGGCAAAAAACATCAAGCGCGGAGGCAAGAGCTCTTTATGCCTTCTATTGTCTGAGGGCGTCGCGCCCCCGTCACAACACACACACACACACACACACACACACACACACACACACACACACACACACACACACACACACACAC
This sequence comes from Tetraselmis chui, assembly GCA_026401115.1. Taxonomy (NCBI): domain Eukaryota; kingdom Viridiplantae; phylum Chlorophyta; class Chlorodendrophyceae; order Chlorodendrales; family Chlorodendraceae; genus Tetraselmis; species Tetraselmis chui. The sequence goes on along the minus strand of JAPMLY010000377.1, from coordinate 192,084 downwards.
ACACACACACGCCGACAACTACGAGAGGCGAATTCGAACACTGCCGGGCTTGTGTACTTGGGGTTATCGCGCCCGCACCCGTGCGGCACGCTCTTTCAAACAGTCGCCGTGCAGTTTAGACGAAAAGAGTAACGGGCGCACAACGCCGCAATATAAACGCTGATGCGACGGTCGCGCAAATATAATGCATAGGCGACGGAGGGAGGAGGTGTTGGGCAGGCCGCTGTGGGGGAAACGCACGAAATCGCGTATGTAGACTTACCACCGATATTCGCACAACCCAAGGGCAAGCCGTTTTCGGCCACAATGTTCAAGCGATCATGACTTACTCATATATGGTCCAAACTTTTTATAACATGTATCGTTGGACGCGTGTTTTCAATGCGCGTCGAACGGAGTTCAAACACCCACAAATATATTTTCATGAAGTATTGCAACTTACGAATTATTCCGGCAAAGCTGAGCCGCAGTGCCAAGCAACACCGATCGAAGTCGGCTCACCTTCTGAGACGATTTGTGCGGGGTTTGTCGATATTTGTTTACCAATTCTTCATTCCTTTTGACCTCCGAGCTTAATTCCCGACGCGTGCCACGCGTGGGGCGGGTGTGGTTGGCACAAGCACATACCCAAGCATTCCAAACACCACCGTCAACGAGATGCGTCCCTAACGGCCAAGTTGGACCTCGCCCCTCCCCTAAGCCAGTCGCCCTCGCATGTTTATAACGTGCAGTGTTTATCCAAACCTGCGTAATGTGCGTTTTTGCCCGCTTGCTTTCCAAAAAATCACCCGTGCCAGCGGCGTGAACTTCCGTGCTCTATTCACACACCCGCAAACCAAACCTCGCGCATTGAACACGGCACCCACGCCGCCAAACCCCCTCCAAAAGCCCCCAAAAATACGGTTATGTGGAACACGGAGAAGTATGCAGCTTGGTATGAGCGCTTGAGCAATACCTAAGTGTGTATTTTTGGGCACGTGGCAAGAAAACCTAGTGCACGCGACATGCCATTCTCGGTGTCGCCGCTTTGAGACTGCCGGGCGCAACACAATCGGCGGATACGCGTGCAATTGTGCGAACATACTGAGACCCCACTGCCGAGTAGTCTCCCTGCTTTGTCGCGACACTGCTTGCACCGAGCTACGCATATACGCGTGTATCACCTGCACATGAACAAAATCCGGCCCGCAAAATACAGACCGCAAACCCAACGTGTGTGCCCACAGTAATTGGGGCGTGACGATTGAGGCGTCCATGTCAATCAACCATGCGCCGTGGTGTCGTGTTCGCAAATCATCATCCTACACCTTGATTGAGTCGCATGGCCATCGCGGCATTGCGTGGCGGGTAATTGAATGCGTACCGCTAGTAACGGAGATTGTGGGAAGAGTGTAGGTACGATTTGGTTGCCAAGAAACTACGTCGCAATAAATGTGATTGTGTTTGCTTTCTCAAGCTACAACAGTTTTGGAATTTGTATTGCTCCTACTAATCACGATCGTCGATTCCATGAGTTGCGAACGAATCTCATATCATACGGGCACATGTCAATGATATGGGTACTAAACACACCCACACACACACACATAAGCACACACGCACCCCCCCCATACACATACACTCACGCGCGCGTGCGCGCGTGTTCGCACGCATACACACTCATCACACACACACACTCATTACACACACACACACACACACACCCACCCCCCCACACACACGCACACACAAACACAAACACACACACCCACACCTTCATCGCCCATGGTGTCTTCCCCCCCCCCCGGTTTAGTCGACATTTCGTGTATAACGTTGTGTTGCTGGCCTTCCTCGAAAGGAAGACCGCATTTCAAAATCAAACAAAATTGAACCTTATACCATATTGTGGCGCCCGGGCGCCCGCCGGCGGCGCAGCGGCGGCGGCCCCGGAGGGGGGTGCGCTCGCAGGCCCGTCGGCACCTACCTCTACCTCCACGCGGTGGGCGCTGGTAACCCCATAGCCGTGCCAGGCCTGGCACGGTAGGGGGCTGAACGAGGTACCGGCAGCTGCGATCCGCGGGATCAGCAGCTGTCGGGAAGCCCTGTACGGAGGGTTTTGGAAAAACATAATATCCGTACACCGGCACAGGGATCTCCCGCTCGGCCAGTCCGATATGTCTTTTTCGCGACTAAATACTCGCAGATACTCTCCCGACGATAGGGCGGGGGCGGCGTCTACGAAATATTTTTTGGCGAAAAGGGGTACGGACGGATCAGCGGAGGGACGAGGATGTTGGAGCTGGCGGCGGACAGCTGGGAAGTAGCGCTAGGGACAACGCTCGCTAGCAGTCGCCAGCCCTGCGAGAGCCTTAGGCCTCCCCTGGGGGCGAGGTCTGATGCTACGCAGGATGGAGGGTGGTCGCAGCCGGAGGAGCGGCACGGTCTGGCGGCGGCGGTCCTTAGGATCGCCCGCCGCCGGAAAAGCCCGGTACGGGGGGTTTTCGGAAAAATTCCCGTACCCACCATCTTTTGAGGACCGGCGACTCGATCCATGTGTTCTTCCAACCCCTTCCCTAGTCGGTACCCGGTTATCGATAGGCTGCCTCAGGCAGTGTGCCTAGGGTTATCGTAACGGCACACTGCTCGTAAAGGCGGCCCTCTAACAACGTAAACCACCGGGGGAGGTACGGACGGCCACAACGCGATCAGATAGGTGTTGGAAACAGACGGGAAAAGGACAGGGGACAGGAGAAAATCTGGCTCGGGGGCAGGAGAGCCAGCCGGACACCGTCTGTAGCCTAGTTATTTTCTCTTCTCAGCCCCCGAAGGAGGAGAGAAGACTCGGCTAGGTGGCGAGCTGCGTCGGGAGGAGCGGCTAATACCTCGGGCGGGGTAGAGCACGGATCGAGGCGGGACCGACGACGACCTATGCGAGGGGGGTTTTTCACCTGCCTTTCCCCCCAAGCTCCGGCACGACCGGAGTCGCACGGGAGCCGAGGTCAGGCAGGTTCGCCTCGACCAGCTCAAGCTGGACAGCCTTGCTGATCAGCGACCCCGCAGCGGCTGGAGCAGGCCGCGTAACGTGGAGATTAGCGACATTTTATTTTTCACACTGTATCCAAAAAGAAATACGTATAGATCAGAAAATAATAAATACCTGGATACGGGTATGTTTTTTACGGTATCGTTACTGCCATTGGAGAGGTTGGGATTAGTGGTTCACCGTCTACCTTACGCTTAGAAGTCCAACAGCAAGTTGAGCATAGCAAAAGGGGGGGCCCAGAGACAGCAGCCGGTTCTTACTGGTATTGTTGTAAATAATTTCAATTTCAATTTCAATGTGGCGCCCGCCGGCGGCGCAGCGGTGGCGGCCCAAGAGGGGGGTGCGCTCGCATGCCCGTCGGCATCCCCTCACCTCCCCGTGGTGGGCGCTAGAAACCCCGTAGCCGTGTCAAGCCTGACTCGGTAGGGGGCTAAGAGGACCGGCACTGAGATACACGTGATCCGCCGCTGTCGGGAAAGCCTTGTTCACAGGGCTTTCGAACAAACAGTTTATGTGATCTCCCGCTCGGGCCGCCCGATATGTTTTTCGCGGCTTGATACTTTTAGATACCGTCCTACTTGGGGGGATGGGACCTGTATCTAAGGAACGTGTGTTGGCGAGGAGGGTACGGCCAGATCAGCGGTAGGACGCGGGCGTTGGAGGTCGCGATGGTCAACCAGTAAGCAACGCCATGGAAGGGCGCTCGTTCGCCGTCGATCAACCTTGTGCAAGTCGCGCCTTCCCGGAGGGCGAGGTACGACATGACACGTGCCGGTTGTCGGTCGCATGCGGAAAAGCGGCTAGGTGAGGCGACGGCGATTCTAAAGATCATCCGCCGCCGGTAAGCCCTATACGGAGGGCTTTTTGGGAAACTAAAACAATGTCCGTACCCGGGGTAGTGGTTACTGCCTTGTCCTACCCCGCGGATCTCCCTCACTTCTCCCAACAGTAATCGGAAACGTACAATATACACGGGAGCTCTTATCGTCATGCGTGCGAATGATACGGGTGGGCCCACTGTTCTTCGGGGGGGCGTGAGGAGGATACGGGCGTAACTACAACACCGGATTTGTTGGCCAGTCGGGAAGCAACACAACGGCAAGGCGCTCACTGGCAACTTATTTCATCACCCGGCTACATCTCCCGGGGGGGAGGGGGGGGTTGAGCATGTGCGACAAAGAGGATGGTCGCGACGGAGGATTTGGAATCCCGCACGGAGGATTTGGAATAATTTCCGCGCCCTGCGGTCCGTCGGATCCGGCTACGGTGACATCCCCTCCCCCCTTTCGACACCCATTATTATCTCTAGACATACCTAAGTTTTAAAGCTTGTGGGCCCGGGTAGTTAGCGCGGAGGCCCGCACTCGAAACAAGGTTGCTCGGTGGACGCGCGATCATAGGGGGGAGGGTATGGGCGCATGCCGGTTTACCAGATAGGTACCCGGGTACCAGACAGAGAAAAGCCGGGTAAATGAGCGTGAAAATTTGGCGCGGAGGCAGGAGCGCCGGCTTTCCCCTCCGTTTGTATGTCTCGGTCCCCCCCACCTACCCTCGAGGTGACATGGGACCTCGACAAGGTGAAGCGTCGCGTCGGGAGGAGCGGCAACGTCCTTGGGCCGGCGTCTACGGGATGCGACGGCGGGATCGACGAGCGACTACGTGAGGAGGGCGTTTTTTTCTAACCTTTCCCCTCCTATCTTCGGCAAGACCGAAGTCACGCGGGAGCTAGATTAGGTTGGCCCGTCCCTCCCGAACGCCGATCGGCCTAGGCCGGTCGGCACCCCGGTTCGGTGGGAGCGGGCCGTACATCGTGAAGGTCGAGGAGCAGTTTCATTTTGCATTTCTTGACAATTGGATTTATTTTTTTGATCTGGTTTTCTTGAATATATTTTTTCTATTGTTGCTGCGCGGGGGGGGAGGGGGGGTTGTGGTAATTACTGCGGTTGCTTACAGCTTTTAACCTCCGAGGAACGTCGGCACACATTGCAAATAGTTGTGTCGACAACTGTACTTGGTCGAAGAGAACCCGGTCCAATCTTCGCTCTTAAGGGTCCTATGTGGTTGAGCCATAGACAGCCGATAGACAACAGCCGGTCCAGTTTGTTGGTATTGTTGTAAACAATTACAATTGCCATATTGTAGATCATTTTTGAAAATGTTAGACGCCGAGGAAACCAAAGCCCTTTTCACCTTGCCGTGCCTCATATTATTGTTCCATAACGTAGGCGGTTGCGGTCACAACAATGAGTATCATGCTGCTCACCAACCTAGGGCCCGCCCCCACGCATCGCATGAATGTGTTGGTCGGCCCAGAAAAACCATACTTTTTTCCTCGAATGCCCCTCGCTTACGATGCACAAATATAGATTCGACTCAAACAAATGAGGCGCGGTTGAGCATCAACACTTGAGCAGATTGTGTTCGACATGAAGCACGGAGGGCACAGTTGATTACACTGAACATAAGAACATCCAAACATGTTTTGTTACCCTTGCGAAAGGATGAAGTGAGACATATGACGCCAACCAGTTGAAAGCATGAAGTGGCATCCGCACCCATGAAAGAGGGCGTAGTAGTCGACCTGGCCGCTTTTTGTATTGAGTCTACTATGGCATAATAGACGGGAGACCCCTGAGACAGCTTCCAGTGTGGCTCCTTATTAAAGATTTTATCTATCATTTTCATTTAACATTTAGCAGAAATCTTGCTCTCGCTTACAGGATCATTACCGTCATTGTATTCAAGGCAGAAAATGTGATCGGTCTCAAGTCTCAACCACGGCAGTCGATATGTAGCGCACTGTCCGGGACAATAGGGAATGAAGGATGTAGCATGCATTGCTAGACAAAGCACTGTCGCATGGAATGAAGGTCAACAAGCAAGGCCAGCATGTACGAGTCGTTCCAGCGACCCCGTGCATTCACTCATCTATAAAAAGGGGGTGGGATGGGTGAGGCTGGCCCTTTTTGTGATTAAAGCTCAAAGTCCACATCGCGTTCCGAGTCGCCCTATTAAAAGAAATATCCACGACCTTGCAATGAATGCCCCATCCCCAGCCCTCTCCCTCAGTTACTCCCTTTTGGCTCTTCCCAGCTTCTGCCTTTCATCCCAATCCGTCATCCAAACCATAACTGTATCTCCTTCACTCCGGCAGCACGCGAACTGTCAGACCACGGCACTGATCCAGGCGGCTGCATCAAGCCAAGCAACGACCAAGACTACGTCTGCTGTCCCCCTTCCTCCCACCCGAACAGTCCTTCGAGCTCTCAATAGCGCTCGTCTGCGGCAAGACAAGCAAACAAAGAGCCAAATGTCAGCACTTGTGAGTCCGCTATTGTCGCTACTCCGGACAAAGGGCGATGAATCCTCCATAAGAGACAAAAGAAAGCGAGGACAACAGTCACGTGTCGTAAAAAACGTGGCAAAGCAAGGGCACCACTCGCGGGCTGCACGCGACCCTCCATCGCAGAGCAATCACCTCTGCGGTTCTTCTTCTTGGGGCGCCCATAGTCATCATACTCATCAGCCTCCTCGTATTGCTGTGCCCCCAAAAACAAGCACACAGAAAATGCAAGCAGCTTTAGAGCGAACGCCAGCAATCCCACTTTCTTCATCACTCTGCCATACAAACTGACGACCGCAGCCCCGCTCTCGTCCCACAGACCTCCTTCCACGAACTTGACCCCACCACAGTCACTCAGCTAACCTCCCTACTTCCATTTATGTTTCATAGCTCTACCCTTATCCAATTTCCCAAGCGGAAAGTTACATCAGCCGCAAGCTCGCATTCTCTCGTGCGTATCATTCCCACCTATACAGAACACGACCACAGCCCTGCACCCCTCCATCCATCAAACCCACTGACACCCCTCTCTCCTCCGAACCAACGATCAACACAAAGTTATCCTAAATTCCCCGACCGGCCAGTTCGTTCTATCCTGTCATTACTCCTCTCTCTTCCCCACATCACCACAGCTCACACAGCTCTGCTTTTCTCCATCTATCCAGCCAGCCAGCTACCAGTCCGTCAACCCCCCACAGCCCCCCCACAAACATGCAGAACCTCTGAACCCACTTCATTTCACGAGAAAAAACGATCTCCTCCTCTGCGGCCATCAACCACGCCGCCCTGACCCCAAACCTCGCTAACACCCTGATATACGTCCTATCAGCGGTAGGAACCCATCTGACAACTTTATCTGACATGAACAATCACAACTCGGCAGTTAGCCCCCGATAGCCCCCCACACACACACAAGCGCCCTTCCCCTCGGAAAAGGGAAATTCACAGCTGGTCTGATTCACTCTCAACTGACGTGTCTTTCTCGAGTGAAGCTTAGAGAGACAGTTGGCCAAGAAAACTCACCCTCCTGCGCTCACGCGCCTCTGCAATCTCCTTGTGGTCGATCTCCTTGAAGCCGCCGCCGGTGCCCTCGCGACGCGTGTCCGTGGTGCCGGGCTTGGAGGTGTTGCACTGGTTGCACTGGCTCCGGCGCGCCCAATTCATATTGCCGCAGCTAGGGCAAGGCCAGTCTTCGGGAGCAAACAGGCCGGGCGGGCCCTGCGGGGCTGCGGCGACTCGTGGCCTGCCCGCATCACCCCGACTGTCACCACCACCACCGCCACCTCCGCCACCACCGCCCCGGGGCCTGGGGGCCTGGCAGCGGTTGCACTTCCCCCGAAAGGAGAAGTTGGTGTTGCCACAGTCACACATCCAATCACCTGCGCAGACAAGGTGTTATTGTCCGTCAGTGTGTTATTATTGTCAGTGTCCAGCAATATCCGCCAGCCCCTGACAATAGTGCGCTGGCATACTAAAACGATCCGCGAAAGTTGCTGCTTTACGGGAGTGGCATGGGCCACGAAAGTATGCTGTGTACACTGTTCCGAACGATGACTCGAACGTGATTGTTGCATGCATCTAATACTGTGCAGCGAAGGCCATCTTAAAGCAGGTTGGGTACGGGATGAGCACGAACACGGCAGCGGCCGACATACAAGGGCACCGCGACGAAGCCACACACACCCACTCACACACGCTCGCACACACATATTCATACACACACACACACACACACACACACACACACACACACACACTTCACGCCCTTCCTTTGGAGGGGGAGCGCCACCGCCGGGGGGAGGGGGGGCAACGTAACTGTCACGCGCTGGGGGCGGCTGTCAGGTGGACAGCAACAAAAACAGTTGCGAGCTTCAGTGGCAAGGAAGCAATTACAATCAGCCAATATACAAAAATCGTATGAAACTTAAGAGGGAGGAAAATACATAAACAACATTACTAATCAAGTCAACAAGGAATTAACCAGGCTGGCATGCAGGCTGGGGTGGAGGCAAGGCCAGAGAAGAGCACATGGCATAAAGCAAACAAATAGAAACAGAAGGGTACCAACCCAAAACTATTGCTGTGGCAATGGAGTGAGAATGAGGGAGATCTCCAATAGGAAATCATTGGACGAACACTCCAACCAACAACGATCGTTGAAATCCTACGATATTGGATAACCCTAATCATCACCAAGAAGAATGCGGAAAATGCCGCTTCGAAATAAATGGGATGCCGTCAAGAAACATGAGTATCTTAAAACAACGACGTGAATGAGGCGGAGAGCACGAAAGCGAAGGAAGAGGAGGACCTGGTCATAGCCACCATGTCTCCCACGGCCGCCGCGGTCATCATAGCCTCCCCTGCCTCCAAACCCCCCGCCATCACGACCTCCGCTGTCACGTCCTCCATCACGCCCCCCATACCCCCCTCCGCGGTCACCACCGTACCCTCCCCTCCTGTCACCTCCCCTGTCACCTCCCCTATCCCCTCCGTACCCCCCTCCCCTGTCACCACCACCTCCACCATATCCCCCACCACCACCTCGGCCACCTCCGCCGAATCCACCCCTGCCACCGCCACCGTAGCCGCCTGCCTCCTGCCCCTTACGCTGCGCCAGGCTGACCGACATCTTGTGCCCCGGGCGAAAGTCGGTGTCATTAAACCAACTCACGGCGGAGCCCGCGGCAAAGGGGTCGTCGAAGGCAATGGTGCCATCGCCTTTCAGCGCCCCCGTCGATTTATCCTTGTACAGCCAGACCTGAACACCATTGCGAGAGGGAGGAAGGGACAAAAGCATGAATCAGCCAAATCGATGGGAAAGCGCCTAGCACCATGTAGGTGGGGAGTGCGTTAATGAAATTGAGAGGGAAGGTATGTCTTGGCACCGTATATAAGACAGCAAGAGAGGGGAGAGGGGTGAAGATGAGGGAAGGGGGGAGGGTGGGGCATGGGCTGACCTTGGGAGTGGGCGGGCGGTTCTTCTTGTTCAGCTTGATCGTGCCCAGCTGACTGAAAAACTTGATGACCTCCTCCTCCGTTATGTCGGTGGGCAGGCCCGAAAAGTAGACGGTGTCAGTGTCGGGCACATCAAAGCTGAGAGTGTTCCGGTAGCTGTCGAACGCCATGGTGACGACAAAAGGGTAGAAGCGGAAGAAGGGTGGTGTCCGAGACCTAAACCTGCGAAGTCGCAGACACGCCGCGACTCTGTCGTTTCAGTAGTCGGTGTCATCTCCGAAAGGATCAGAGTCCTATTCCGCAAACATACTTACGAGGGTATGCCAAACAGGCTAACCGGGTCCATGAAGTTCTGGAGGCAGTTAAATCGAGGCGGATCGACAGGATAGCAACCGTTTGGACTGATGGGGATAGCGTAGCGGGCGAGGTTTGCAACAGGTTGGAAGGGGAGGGAGAGAGGAAGAGGCTTTGATGCGCTTTATTCGACGAGAATTAAAGCAGTATTCGGCGACGAGTCCTAAAACCACTTCTCAGTAGGCCTTGCCACTTAGGTGTGGGTAACATCCCAGTACCCAGCTTGGCGATGTTTCGGTAACTACGACAGGTGGGAGTGAAAGAGCGAGAGAGAGCGAGGCAGGTGGATGGGGGGACGGTGACACACTCAAAGCGACGGAGGGGAGGATTGGTACAAGAGCGCTACTGGCGGCTGTTGTTTTGAGCACAGTTCCCGAATCAACAGTGCGTTCAAAGCCAAAAATGCACACAGCCAGTTTGGCAGAGCTTTGAAATGCGGGCTATAGCAGCTGCCAAAGCCTGTGAGCCTTCTTCGCGATGAGAAAACCCGAAATGGTTTCACACGAGATCGACGCAGTGGGGCGGCGGCGTGGCAGGGCAAAACTGTACGTCGATGCGGAAAATATGGGGAGGGCGCGGGACGAGTAGGTTGGTCGAGATTAGGGAGGTATTGCGCGCTGTACTTACGGTAGGGCCGCCTTGCGAGTGCAGGCTTCGGTGCCCCGGCAGCTCTGCTATCCCTAGGCCCAGTGAGGTCACGGCTCCCGAAGAGACGCAGGCTGGCCTGCCGACAAGGGTTGGAGGCCTGCCGCTGCATCAGCTCCTTTTACAGAAAGCTGCGACAGGCCATCATCACCACAACTACAGATCCGGCACGGTGATACTCGTCGTCGAGTGTGCTTTATTGGGGTTACTCCCGAAACAAGCGCGAATACTACAGTTTCTCGGTGCCAGTGCGGGTTCCCTGCCAGTCCGCCCATATGCCGGCCCCGCCGGGGGCGCCAAAAAAAAAAAAAAAACTACCTGTACCCGTACAGTTTCTCAATTGAGGCGCCTAATTAGATCTGTAGATCTGTATTATATATCCTCTTGTCACTCTTGTTTCCCCTCCCACTTTCCCTGTCCGTGCTCATCTGGTTCTTCTTGTAAACAATATTATATATTCAGAAGGGTATTATAAAACGAAATTTCTTACAAAAAAAGTAGTGGAGGCCACAAAGCAAAAAGAATAAGAAAAGAGGAAAAAGCCTAAGGGCAGCGTACGTGGGTACGGTTAAGACGTACCTGGGTATGCTTACACGGAAAATATAGCACAGCCGCCAAGCTAGTCTCGATTGCCCAAATGAGTGACTCGGCTGGGTCTTAAGACCTTTGTGGACCTACAAGTATAGGCTTTTCATCATCCAAGGTCGGGTGGCTATACGCGGTGTGGTGCATCATCAACAAAATATATTGTCGTCGCCATAGCGCTCCCCATCGGGTCCCGGGTTCAAATGTACCCCCAACGGCCTCTCCGCACGTTTTTGGGGCCGATAGAAAGCCGCAAATCCATGTCAAACCCTGACAGTGAATGTGTGACTTGGGTGGTGGTGGCCTTGAGCGGGGCGTGGGTGAAAGTGCGGTTTTCCGATTTCCATGCCGAAATATCGGGAGATCTAGGCGTCCGCCGACATTGCCTCACCCTTGTGACCGCTACCAGGGGCGACCCCTCCGTATCCCTGGCGGCCGGCGCCTACACCTCCCAAGGGGTTACATTAGCCAACGCCATCCTCTTGAGAGAAATGTTGAAGGGAGATGAGGATGAGGATTGTGGAGAGGACGATCCCCAAGCCGAGGCGTATGCCGACGACTATCCCGTACATGGTGGTTGGACGCCGGCAAAGGGCATCCAGTGTCAGCGCACCAAGGATGGGAAGGGCCATGTACGCGCTAGGCGGATGAAACTTGGTAGTAGCCATGAAAGTTTCACCCCGTTTGTCTTTTTTTTAAGGCTCTCTTGTCTTTAGCCTTCCTACTCTCGTGTCTAGAAGCTATGAACATGGCGGTGGCGGATAGCAATTGCAAGTATTGCCCCCCGTTCACTCTCCGCGAACTACTTGTTTTCATGGGCCTGTCCATTCACGCCTCTCGGTTTCGGCTTTGCACCCATGAAAAGTTGGGGGGGTCATAGAATACCTTAAACCATCATGTTTCGTACTCGTTCACATTCCGGTGCGTCGTGTCGGCGACCAAATTCCGGCAATGGAAACGGTTTTTTAGATGCCACACAGACACGTATATGGGGAAGACGCTTGCTAACAACATTTCCTTGATGCTTACATGGATCTCTAAGTTAAATACATTGTGGACTAGAGTGTTTTCACATGGCACCATTACTACGGTGGATGAAACGATGTTCTCGTGGGTCGGACAATGTGGTGACCTACATCTGACTTTTCTACCCGAGAAGCCGCATCCACTTGGGTAGATGTTGAAAACATGAGCATGTGTTGTCCTCCGCGTGTACATTTTTCTTGAAATGGCACAATGCAAAGAGATAGATGGCGGCCGGCGAGGGCACCGGCCGGGCCGGCCGACCGCCACTAATAGGGAATAGAGTGCCGCTAATAGCATAACACTGAGTACTAGGATGAAAAATAGCTACCTTGTACATAAGCACTAGGCAACGGGATGCTAGTGCTAACACCCCCCCTCAAGGTAGCCGAGGTCTTGACGTCGTTCTAGCCTGCGTCGAGGAAGGTGCCTTCTTGATCGAAGGTGTTGTGCTTGTAGCGTGTGTCTCTGGCCGGGTAGGTGTAGCGACATGCGCTCACGGGAACGTGCCGCTACCGACGAGTTGCCGATATGAAGTGGTTCCAAATGCACTGCGCGCTGTACTAGTCTGACATGTAGCGGGAGAAACTGTAAACGGGCGAATTAGCCGACGCATGAGAGCGACCGGCGAGGAAGAAGCAAAGCCAACACGAATGTTAGGAGCGTGTAGACACGCAAAAGTATATACGGGTGCTGCTCGTGTTGACTCCCCCCTTTCGCCGTGGGAAAGGTAAGCCAACACGAAAGGTGAGCGTTGCGGCGTTGCCTAGGGAAAAACAATAACATTTCTAATTAAAGTGCGCACGGGCCGAGTTTTCGCGGGTCGGTTTTAAACAACATGATCCGGCCGAGAGCATCGGTAGGCTGAAAAGCTAGGTGAGACTGAAAGCTTGGTGTGTTGAACGTGATATGCACGGTTCGATAAGGAAGATAATGTAACTTGCGGTGTGCTGGTTACAGGTACGCTAAACAACCAGCCTTGGGTGGCGGCTGGTGTCGAGACAAGAGGAGTGAGTTCAGTTGTAGTTGTTAGCTCTCAATACGCAAGTTCGTGATATCGTGCTTAGACACTCTAGATGATGTCATGTACATAAGGACTTCTATCAGAGCATACATTAGCTCTATGTAACTAATTTGCATTAGGAATTACTTACAACACTCCCCCTCAAGATAGCTAAGGTGTGTCTTGTAACCAGATGGAAGTTATTACAGAATTCCCTCTACGAAGTGTGTCGCTGCATGGGTCCGGATGTCCCCAAAATGGCGCTCCTATGTTTCACGAGTGCAGGTCCTGGCAGTGGCTTGGCCAGCATGTCGGCGACCATGTCACCAGTGGGTAGGTACCGTAGTTTGACAGTCCCCAGTTGCACGTGGTCCTTCACGAAGTGATACTTCAGATCGATGTGCTTGGTCTTCTCGCTCACTAGTGCATTCTGCGAATAGGCGATGCAGCTCTGGTTGTCTTCCCATATGGTGGTCGTCCCGCTGACAGGTCGACTGCAGATCTCCGAAACCATCTGTCGAATGTGGATGGCCTCCTTAGTCGCGTCCGCTGCTGAGTAGTACTCAGCCTCGCATGTTGACTGTGCGACGCAGGACTGTTTCCTAGACTTGTAGCTGACTGCACCTCTGCCATGTGTAAACACAAATCCCGATCGTGACCGGCGTGTCTCACTGTCATTCCCCCAGTCTGCATCTGCAAAGCCTGTAAGTTGGAGAGTGTTGTCCTCACCCCCCCCAACGTCAGGCTCATGTCTGGAGACCCCTTGAGGTAGCGCAGCACCTTCTTAAGGGCTTGCATGTGGGCCACCGTGGGGTTCGCCTGCGCAGAGCCCAGAATGCTAAGCGCGGTCGAAATGTCCGGTCTATTGCAAACAGCGGCGTACTGCAGACTGCCGAGCAGGCTCGGGTACACGTCCCGGTCCGCGCCCGTGAGAGGTACAACCGTCTGCTTGGAGATGGCAGCCAAGAAACCGGGGTCCATCGGGAGGCACGAGGGTTTGCAGTCCACCATGTCATGTTTTTCAAGCAGCTCGCGCACGTATTTGCCCTGGTCGAGGCTGATGGTACGCGCTGTTCTGTCTCTGGTGATGTGGATGCCGATGATGTCAGACAGAGCACCCTGATCCTTGATGTCAAAACGGGATCGCACCAGTGCTGTGAAGGCCACCCGCCAGGCTGTGTCGTTGCACGCCACGGGAATGTCATCCACGTAGAGGGCAATCATGGCGAAGACGCCGTCTGCCTCAAAAATGTAGATGCAGCTGGCGCCAGCCTTGGGAGACGAGCCAGTCGCGAAGCAGCTTATTAAACTCCCTGGGGGACTGCTTCAGGCCGTACATGCACCGGCGCAGGTGACAGACATTGGTGGTCCCGTCATCGAACCCAAGTGGCTGTCTGATGTAGACATCCTCTTTGATGGGTGCGTACAAGAATGCCGTGTCGATGTCGAGACCGCCCAGGTCGAGGTCGCGAGCCGCGGCGATACTGAAGAAGACGCGGAGGCTAGCTAGTCGGATGACGGGGGAGAAGGTCTCCGTGTAATCAATCCCCTCGCGCTGGCTGCAGCCCTTTGCGACAAACCGCGCTTTGTACCGAGAGACAGCTCCAGAAGCGTCTGTTTTAGCCTTGTAGACCCACATGATGTTGACCACGCGGCGTCCAGCGGGCAGGGGAACGAGATCCCATGTCTGGTTGGACGTCAGAGATTCGAATTCCACCTGCATGGCCGTCTGCCACTCCGCCGACTGTGGACTAACCAAAGCATCTTTGTAGGATGTTGTTTCAACACAGACGCTCGCGGACACCAGTGCGACTTCACGCTCATGGCCTTCAGAGCACCTGTGGTGTGGTTGAGCTACCATCAGGGAGAAATCAGGAAGCGGAATGATGTCATCCATGTGGTCGGACAGGTCGTCATCACACGAGTCAGTGACACACACACGTGGCACAGTAGATACATGGGCAACGTAGTGCCCGAAGCGAGGAGGCGGTCCGCGAAGGCGAGTGGGTCTGTCGACCTCAACCACAGGCACATTGTCCTCTGCGGCCACGACAAGATTTGTGAGTGGGTGACTGAGAGGGGAAACAGGGACAGTATCTGCGTTTGCACACACATCTATCGACGAGGCGACAGGGTGGGATGTCCCAAACCCGGGCACGGTCTCTACAAACTTGACATGAACAGACGTGGTGATGCGTCAGGTCGCAGGGTTGTAGATACGATACCCCGGCGAGTTGTGAGAGTACCCCACCATCACACCTCGGAACGCATTTAGGCCGAGTTTCCGTCTGAGATTATCAGGTACCTTGGCAAATGCCGCACACCCGAATACGCGAAATACTGAGGCGTCCGGAACTGCGCATGTAAGAAGGGTGACAGGGACCCCCCCCGAGGGACCGACAGCCCGACTGTAGGTGCGGTTACGGAGGTGGACCACCGTGCTGATCGCGCAGGACCACATGATGTTAGGCACAGACATTGCGTGAAGCATTGAGGACGCGCAGTCACGCACAGTGTGCCACGGGCGTTCTGCCTTCCCAAGCATGTGATGTGCATAGGGCGCCGAGAATTGAATGCTAAAGCCCAATCTCGTGCACATGAGCTGTGTGTTCGCTGCCTCGAATACCGAGTCTGAATCAAACTTTAGAAACGGTGCAAAGGCATGGAGGTGTGAGTGATACCGGGCATGGGTATGCCGCGCGTCCAGGAGGATGGTCTCCAGTTTCGCGCACGTCTCATCCTTAGATTTCAGAAACCTCACCCACATGAAGTTTGTGTGATGGTCTATGACTAGCAGGAAATACCGCAGACCGTAAGGTGAGGGAACACTGACAGGACCCCACAGATCACATGACAGGTGCTGAAGTGGGGCAGCTGGCTTCTGAGATGCTTTGCAAATTTTAGTTGCAGACGCGGCTTTGTTCAGATTGCAAGACTCACAAGAGAGATCTTTTATAGAACTAGGCATAACAGGTATAGTCACCGTGTTATGAGAATGCTGAGCATGGAGGCTTTGCATGTTCAAGTGCCCCATTCTACTATGCCACAAAGCAGCGTCACATTCAGCAGCAAGTGCGACAGGTTTCTGTCTATGGCTGTCTACGTTGTGCGAGGACAGCCCCGCACATGCATGCGACCTCGGGAGGAGGTACAACCCGTTCCCCGACGGGATTAGCATCCCCATTCCTGTGGTGACAAGCAACATGCCAGAGTCAGTGTCGGTGGGGAAAGAGAACGCGCACCCTGCGTGTTTCTGCATCCAGCTGACACTCAGTAGACGACTGATACGTTGCGCAGACCGAGAGGACAAGTCGGGGGTATAAAGGGCATGAACGAGCCGAAAGACTGTCTGACCGGAAATCAGACAAATGGGAATGCGGACAGTTCCACTGCCATGTACCGTGACACCGACGCCACCGACAGTGCTGCGGCGGGAAGAGGGATGAAAGTCCAAAAAATCCGACCGAAATGACGTCAAGTTAACGGAGCAAGCGGAGTCAACTACCCAGTAATCAGAAAGGTCTGCAACCCGAGTTGTGTCGGACGTGAATGCAACAGAGGCAAAGGACGTACTGACCTCAGTGTCGTCATATTCGTCATGCATGTCGTACTCCAGTGCGTCCTCAGCAGCAGCATGTCCCGCAGACGCCTCGTCAGC
Organism: Tetraselmis chui; assembly: GCA_026401115.1. Taxonomy (NCBI): domain Eukaryota; kingdom Viridiplantae; phylum Chlorophyta; class Chlorodendrophyceae; order Chlorodendrales; family Chlorodendraceae; genus Tetraselmis; species Tetraselmis chui. The sequence goes on along the minus strand of JAPMLY010000377.1, from coordinate 175,493 downwards.
AGGTAGGTCGCTGAGGTGAGCAGTGGGGGGTGGCTGACCGGCGTACTTTTCGGCAATCTGCTTACGCTTGGCTAGTGTCCAGCGGAGCACATCAGCATCCGGCGCTTTGCAGGTCGACCAGACATGGTTTGGGTCTCCGCACGCCCCACACTTCATCGAGAACTTGGACTTCTTTTTGTCCGCGGTCCAGGTCCCCAATGCCACGGCCACCCTGCCGTTTTCGATCCGCAAGGAAGGCATTGGCCGCAGTCCCTGAATCATCAGTGTCTGTTTTATTGGAGACATATGCGTCCATATTCTGAGCCTGGTGGATAATGCTCCCCATCACTCTGTCGGCCGACAGAATGAAATCGGTGTCAAAAGCATTAATCACGCACTGCTTGGCTTGGCCATACTGCCCAACGTTTGAGAGGCCGCGAATCATGACGAGAGCAAGAACGTGGGGGTGAATGGCAGCAGAACCATCCTTCAGCTGCAGACATTCGTTCAGCTCATCGAAGCACTGCTTCACAGCGTGGACGTATGCAGAGACAGATTGACTTGAAGCCTGACGAACCATCATACGGTCCAGGAGCGACAGCGTGCGTGAGATGGACTTCGCGTCCAGTCTCTCGCACAACATTTCCCAGGCAGCTGTCCCGCAGTCGGGTCGTCTAGCGGGAACCCCCGCGATGGCTTGTGCGGCTGGTTTGTTCTGTCGACAACACTGAACGAGCACAGCGTGTGCGAACCGCTGAGCGACGGGATTCAGAGGCACGCCAGAGGAGGAAAGAGCCAGGTGTGGGATCAGCGCAGCCCCCTTAATGGAAAGGAACGACAAAAAGTCGCGCTTCCAAATTTTGAACTCGCCCGCCCTCGGCAGAAGTGGGGCGTCCATGCGAAAAGACCGGGAAAACGAGTCACCGTCGAAGTTGGTGGCCCAGTCTGCTGTCATTGCAACAAACTCCGGGTCGATCGTGGGCCTCCGACTGGCGCTGCCGTGGGGTGACGGCTCAAATGTCGGAGCAGGCACGGAGTAGCTAGCCGGCCGGTACTGGTTGGCCACATGTGGGGGCGGCGCCGTGTCGATAGGGGCCGGGTGATTGCGCAGCGCGTCCCGACGGAGAAGCTCCGACTGCGTTCGGTCCTGGTCGTCCATTCTGGCGTGGAGCAGTTGCACCTGCTCCATCACCAGTCGAATATTGTCGCCGGCTGAGTCGGCCGACGGAGTGTCGCACGTGCCGGAGTCGGCGACCGAGTCGGCGGCCGATGCGGGAGGTGCCGGCCTTGATTTTGGCGCCATTCCAAGGAGAAGACGAGTACCCAACCGGACAGTGGAAAAATCCACTAGCGGTAACTGTGCCTAACGGCGGTATACAAAGACACGGCCTGATGCCCACCGACCCCTCGGCCTGTAGCCCCGGGGTGTCTCAATGCACCTTTTCCGTATCCTCCACCCAGTGTGGGGCACAGTGACAGCCAAGGCAATAACAGGCAGGTGTATATGTCCGCTGCTCTACGTTACGGCTGATGTTGTCGTGCACCCTGTGTATGGGTATTCACCCTCACAGTGCTCCCCCCTTTCCCACTCCAGCTTGGACCTGTATGCACCATGTCCACACAAGCGAGTGCGCTTGTGTGGTTGGCTAGGTCGTCGAGGTGTAGAGTAGAGTATAGCCGGGTTAGGCTAGAGTAGAGTTGATGGGAGCGGAGCTGTTCCGGAGAACAGAATTAAAAAGGTGGAAATAAAAGTACAGGGTAACGTATTATTATGTCAAAAAAAAAAATGAGTGGCGTTGCCTTCGGGCGAGTTTCCAAGTTGCACGCCGAATGACAATGTTGTCTCGCGTATCCTTCAGGTGGAGGGCTCCATAACCTGTTGAACGTGATATGCACGGTTCGATAAGGAAGATAATGTAACTTGCGGTGTGCTGGTTACAGGTACGCTAAACAACCAGCCTTGGGTGGCGGCTGGTGTCGAGACAAGAGGAGTGAGTTCAGCTGTAGCTGTTAGTTCTCAATACGCAAGTTCGTGATATCGTGCTCAGACACTCTAGATGATGTCATGTACATAAGGACTTCTTTCAGAGCATACATTAGCTCTATGTAACTAATTTGCATTAGGAATTACTTACAACATGGTGGGGCGAGCGTGGCGCCTGGCGCTTTACACGCTCTTTTCTCCTTTTTACGTGGGAGATTGTAGGATAGTCGCGGACAACCTGCTCGAAGGCGAAGCGTGTTGTCGGTTGGACGATGAATTACTAGCGTGCCGCCGAGCGCTTTACACACGCTTTACTATTTTTTGCGTGGGAGTAGGTAGCACTAGCGTGGCGCCGAGCGCTTTGCACATGATCTTCTCTAGTGTAACTTGGCGGAGGGCCCATAACATGTCGGAATCGGGAACGGATTGTTACACGTAGGTCGTGCCGGCCCCACAAGGGGGCCGGCTGTGGTGACTAGAGAAGTGAGAGGAGAGAGATGGCGGCCGGCGAAAGCACAAGCCGGGCCGCCCGACCGCCACTAACGGGGAATAGAGTACCGCTAATAGCATAACACTAAATACTAGGGCGACAAATAGCTACCTTGTTCATACGTACTAGGCAACGGGATGCTAGTGCTAACAGTGAGAAGAGAGGTGAGAATTGTGATGGGAGATACGTGCGGTGTACCCGTGCGGCTCATGACGATGGGAAGAATCTCGACCATAGTACATGGCAAGTGCTGGCGGATGGTATTGGCGAGGGCGGTGTATTTGACGCGAATTATTTGAGCTGTGCGGGAGAGGTTGTGGTCCGTGCATTTCTTCCATTCGCCGATCTAAGTCTTTTTAATCGAGGAGTACACGCGGCGACCGTTTGTGTGACCGGCGTATCGAGGTTCGAGGAGTCGGATAAAGTCGGGTTTGTGTGCTGGGGGGTCGTAGCGCGGGGGGGGAGTCTTGGTGGGGAGGATGGCGGGGCATGGGGTTAGGAAGTCGGGCGAGAGGCCTTCGCCAGCAGCAACATGGCGGGTGGGCATGTGTGTGGGGTGAGGGGGATGACAGTCAAGGGGGATATGGGTGGATGTGGTGGATGCGAATGATTTGATGGGTTTGTTACCAAAGTGTGCGGTGATGGTCTCCCATTGGCCTCCGTTGTGGCGTTCCATGAGGTAGAGGAGGAGTTGCAGGGCGTTGTTGCGGCGGTCATGTCTTAGGTCACACATGGTGGAGCAGTTACCGGCCATGTGTCCGTCGCTCGCGAATTGGCCACACATGGAATAAGGCATGGTGGGGTTGTGGGTGAGGAGGCGGGTGTTGTGTACGCCCCACATGAACTCTTGCTTGTGCGTGAATTGTGTGTTGGTGAGTGTGGTGTGTTTTTGTGGAATGTGAAGTCGGCTCCGTCCTCCGCGGCGCGGGCGAGGAGGGCACCGTGTTTGGTGGTTTGTGAGAGGGGTGTGTGCGTGTGTTTGGTGTTGCATGTGTGTGCGTCGGTTTTGAGGTTGGTGTATCTGTAAGGTGTAGGGTTCCCCTAGGGTTTGTGGTATGAGGGTGTATGGCCAAGTCCAATGGCTTATCGACACGTGTGAACCTTTGGTGTATGTTGTGTCGGGTGGGTGTCCGTCCGCAGCTTGGTTAGCGAGTGTATCGGCGAGGTCGTTGCCTATTGAGTGGTTGTGTGCTTTGACTTTGCCGATGTGTGTGCGGATGCCTGACTCGCAGCGAGTTTCGAGGGTGTGTGTGATGGAGAGGAGCGTGTCACGGTGGATATTGTGATGGAAGGCTGATGGGCAGTTCATGTAGCCTTATATTAGGCGGAGGGAGCACGCACTAAATGTAAGGGGTTGGGTATGGCCAAGTTGGAGGCCTATATCTATGCCCGAAAGCTCCGCGCGATTAAGGGTATGTGAGGGAGTGGTGGAGGTCACCAAACAAATTATGTGTGTGTCCGAGGCGGGGTGAGTGGCGGCCTCTCCAAGGGGGGAGGGGACTCCCTTCATGGAGCCGTCTGTGTATACGGGGTCCTGCCATTTCCAAGCGAGCTCTCCTCTGGTGGGGGAGTATGTCATTGTCGTGCGTTCCGGAAGCGGGTAAGTGATGGGTTGAGTAGGGTTGGGAGGGAGATGGTCGATGCCTGCGGAATGTGGCGAGTAAGTGTCGAAATGGTGCGGGGGTGGGATAGTGATGGTGGGGTTGGTGAGCTGTGTATTGTAGATAGAATCGAGTGTGTTGTGGAGGGCGGTCATGGCTGTGTGTGAGATTAATCTCTAAAATCTTTAAATACAATTTTCAATGATTCAGAAAAGGACTCGTTTATACGCAATAAAAAAAAAATGACGAGAAAATGCGAGGGGGTTTAGCGATGAGGTATATGTCGATCATCCAACGAATGCCGAATGGGGTGGGGGCGGGGTTGCCTGTGTGTTGGTCGGGGGGTAGGAAGGTGCTTGCGTCGTTGGGAAGGGTGGTGGTGGTGGTGGTGGTGGTGATGGTTGTTGTATGGAGAGTGGATGTATTTGGAATGTCGACAAGGCGTGTGTTCCTATTGGGGACGTATGAGGATGGTGGCGATGGGTGAGTGTGAGGTTGTGAAGTGGGAGGTAGTGATTGCGTGTTCCATGGCGCGGCCCATGCATTCGTGATCGTATTCCGGGTTAGCGATGTTAGTAAATACGTAGAAGACCTTATGATATATCGTATAAGGTCTTGTTAAAAGTTAACGTGCATGGTGTGTGGTGCGTTGCTGCCGTTGGATGAGAAGACTAAGTCTTCGGGGTATAGTGACTACTGAGTGGTATAAGTGTGAGAGTGTAGGGATTTGTTGAGGGGGTCTGAGTAGAGTTCCGTCTGGATATGGAATGTAGTGCGTAGTGCTGTGAGTAGGTCCTCCCTAGTGGCCCATCTGTTGCGTGTGGTGGTGGCAGGTATGGGTTTCACGACCCTCATGTGCGTTCACGACCCTTTTTGGCCCCGGTGCCCGCCACCTTTACCAACTCTTCCGCCCCGACCTCACACGGCGCACATTCGAAGAAGATGTCACCTCATCACCAGACTCGGAACTCGCTCAGAAGTCCATTCACCCAAAGCCGCCATCACCACAAGCAACCGATGGGCCAATCGAGAAGACCTCCTCTCTGCCCTTCCGCAATACTTTCCATACTCAAACTAAAGTCTACTTCTACCCCCTAAACAAACCAATGTACTCCCACGCATACCACTCACTCTACCCAAAGGACGTCATCTTGTCTTCTAGCGGCAGTAATGCCCCACACACCTAGCACGGCACTAACAGCGCTCACCCGGAACACGACCTGACGACCACGAATGCATGCGACGCGCCATGGAACACGCCATCACCAGTGCCCACTCCACTGCCCCACACTCTCCCTGCGCCACCATCCTCATCCTCCCCCGATGGGAACACACACCATACCGCCACTCCAAATACATCACCTCACAGTAGATCCACCACCTTTGCAACCTCCCCAACGACACAAACACCTTCCTACCCCCGACCAACACACAGGCACCCCAACCCCCAATCCCCACACCTTTTAGCACACGTTGGATGGTGGACACCTACTTTGTCGCCAACCTCCTCGCCTTGACCTCTGTGATATGCCCTCAAGCACGACAATCACCGCCCTCCCCAACACACTTGAATCCATTTACGATACACACCTCCCCTCCCCATCCGTCACCATTCCACCCCCGTCCCAATTCGCCAATTACACACCACACTCAGCGGGCATCTATCACCTACCCCCCCGCCCCACCCACTCCACTACTTACCCTCTTCCAGAGCACATGACTCTAACACACTCCCCCACAAGAGGTGTTCTTGCTTGGAATTGGCGTGACTTCGTTTACACGGACGGCTCCAAAAAAGGAGGCTTCTCCCCCCTTGGAGCGGCTGCTACCCACCCCGCCTCGGAAACACGCGTCAAATTCTGTCGGCCTCCACCCCTCCCTCCCACACCATCAGTCGTGCAGACCTCGCAGGCATCGAAATCGGCCTACAACCCGGTCACACACACCTCCTTACGAGCAGCGCATGTCCACTCCGAAATTTGAAATTTGAAATTGTTTACAACAATACCAGTATAAACCGGCTGCTGTCTCTGGGCCCCCCCTTATGCTATGCCATACAGGACTTAGTAGACTGAGGTAGACCGTGAACCACTAATCCCAACCTCTCCAATGGCAGTAACGATACCGTCTAAAACATACTCATAAACAAGTACTGTCTGCATACAAGTATGAAATATAAAATGTCGCTAATCTCCACGATACGCGGCTTGCTCCAGCCGCTGCGGGGTCGCTGATCAGCAGAGCTGTCGAGCTTGAGCTGGTCGAGGCGAACCTGCCTTACCTCGGCTCCTATGCGACTCCGGTCGTGCCGGAGCTTGGGGGGAAAGGCAGGTAAAAAACCCCCCTCGCAAAGGTCGTCGTCGGTCCCGCCTCGATCCGTGCTCAACCCCGCCCGAGGTATTAGCCGCTCCTCTCGACGCTGCTCGCCACCTAGCCGAGTCTTCTCTCCTCCTTCGGGGGCTGAGAAGAGAAAAGAACTAGGCTGCAGACGGTGTCCGGCTGGCTCTCTTGCCCCCGAGCCAGATTTTCTCCTGTCCCCTGTCCATTTCCCGTCTGTCTCCAACACCTATCTGATCGCGCTTTGGCCGTCCGTGCCCTCCCCCAGTGGTTTACGTTGTTAGGGGGCCGCCTTTACGAGCACTGTGCCGTTACGATAACCCTAGGCACACTGCCTGAGGCAGCCTATCGATAACTGGGTACCGACTAGGGAAGGGGTAGGAAGAACACAGGGATCGAGTCGCCGGTCCTCAAAAGATGGTGGGTACGGGAATGTTTCCAAAAACCCCCCGTACCGGGCTTTTCCGGCGGCGGGTGATCCTAACTAAGGACCGCCGCCGCCAGACCGTGCCGCTCCTCCGGCTGCGACCAACCACCGTCCTGCGTAGCCTCAGGCCTCGCCCCCAGGGGAGATCTGAGGCGCTCGCAGGGCCGGCGACTGCTAGCGAGCGCCGTCCCTAGCGCTGCTTCCCAGCTGTCCGCCGCCAGCTCCGACACCTTCGTCCCTCCGCTGATCCGTCCGTACCCCTCTTCGCCAAAAAATATTTCGCAAACGCCGCCCCCGCCCCATCGTCGGAAGAGTATCTGCGAGAATTTAGTCGCGGAAAAGACATATCGGACTGGCCGAGCGGGAGATCCCTGTGTTGGTGTACGGATATTATGTTTTTCCAAAACCCTCCGTACAGGGCTTTCCGACAGCTGCTGATCCCGCGGATCGCAGCTGCCGGTACCTCGTTTAGCCCCCTACCGTGCCAGGCCTGGCACGGCTATGGGGTTACCAGCGCCCACCGCGTGGAGGTAGAGGTAGGTGCCGACGGGCCTGCGAGCGCACCCCCCTCCGGGGCCGCCGCCGCTGCGCCGCCGGCGGGCGCCATGTCCACTCCGCCTTATCCAAGCGTACATGACATGCCCCACTGCTTATCGACACCACATCCACCGCGACACACTTGAATCAATCACACACACCGTCAAAACACGATGCACATAATGCATTCACACTCATCTAGATAAAACCAAAGCACACTGGGAGACGCACTCGCTAACCTAGTTGCAAACGGCTACCCACCCGACACGATCTACACCACAGGTTCAAACGTGTCGATAGGCACATGGACCTCGCCATGCACACGCATACACCAAACATAAGGCGACCCCACGCCCTACTACAAATACACAAATATCAAAACCGATGCACACACACATAGTACCAAACACACCCATACGCTCCTCTCCCTCACCACCAAACACGGCGCACTCCTCGCCGACGCCGCTGCGGACGAAGCGGTCTTCACCCTCCACAAAAATCACTCATCACTAATCAATGTTCAATTCACGCACACACATTAATATATGTGAGGAGTACGCAACACATGCCTCCTCTCACACAACCCCACCTTGCGCTGCTCCATGTGTGGCCAATTCACCAACAACGGCCACATGGCCGGTGACTGCCCCTCTATGTTCGGTCTTAGACATGACTGCCACAACATCGCGTTGCAACTCCTCCTCTCCCTTCTCGAACGCCACAACGAAGGCCGGCGGGGGACCATCAGTGCAAACTTTGGTAGCAAGCCCATCAAGTCATTAACATCATGTTAGCACTAGCACCCCGTTGCCTAGTGCTGATGTACAAGGTAGCTATTTGTCATCCTAGTAATTAGTGTTATGCTATTAGCGGCACTTTATTCCCTATTATTGGCGGTCGGCCGGCCCTGCCGGTGCCTTCGCCGGCCGCCATCTCTCTCTTCTCATTTCTCTAGTCACCGCAGCCGGCCCCTTTGCGGGGCCGGCACGACCTGCGTGTAACTACCCGTTCTCGATCCCGATGGGTTATAGGCCCTCCACCAAGTTACACTAGAGAAGAGCGTGTGTAAACCGCTCGTCGCCACTCTAGTGCCTCATGAAGAGCTACCGCTTCAAGCACATCCGCCAGATGGTCATGTACTCTAAGGCAGACCTCTCAGCTTCCCAAATTGACCCTTGGGCTATGTTTCGTCACATGGTTAACGACTTCAACAACAATAGGGCAACGGCACTTCAACCGGGGATGACTCAGACACTGGATGAGTCCATGTCTAGCTACAAGCCCCGTAAAGACAAGCGAGGAGGCTTACCAAACATATCTTTCATTCTACGTAAGCCCAAGCCCTTGGGAACCGAGTTCAAGACGATGTGTGATGCTGACACTGGAGTAATGACGTGGGTTGAAGTGCAAGAGGGGAGGACGGCTATGAGACAGAAAGCATTTAGTCGGGACATGGGAACGACGTGTGCTACTGTTGTGCGCGCGATGGAATCAACCGCCATCCAACCTGGGACAACACTACTTGGCGATAGTTGGTTTGCGTCTGTTAAGGTGCGAAGGTGTATGAGTGTGCATGAATCTTAGGGGACTTAAAAGTGATACTGAACATATGTTACACGTCCCTTTAGACTGCGTTACAGGCATCCAAGAGGGGGCACCATTTCATTGGTATTGTGAAGACAAGCCACGCTCGCTTCCCCAAGCAATACATTGAAGAAAAATTAAAGGGGAAGAATGCTGGGAGCAGGCTAGTGCTTACCACCAAGCTGGAAGGGGTCGACCTCGTCGCGATGGGCTACAAGTACAACAAAAGGAAGGTCATCCACTTCATTGCCACAGCAGGAGCAGCCAACACCTTTGACGGAGACGACCCCTACATGCAACGATGGGCCGACGAGTATGGCAACATATGTGTTCGAGCCATTCCACGACCAGCCCTTGCTTCAGAATATTTTTCAAAGAGCCCCCGTGTCGACAACCATAACCAATCGCGCCAGCACGACCTTGCGCTAGAGGAGCTATGGCAGACACAAGACTGTTGGTTCCGCTTATGGACAACTTTTATGGGGATTCACCTGGTTGATTGCTGGAAGCTCTGCCGTTTCCATCTCCCGTCTTCCCACCAGCTCGCCACAGGTAGTGTCGTAGACTTCTTCGACAAGTTAGCTGCCGCCCTCCTCAAGAACTCTCTTCCTCATGATATTGATAGGCGAACTGTGACGCCTCGTCGCATTTTGCCTGCAAAACGCGTGATGGCCGACATCGGAAACCCGCCGTCACGAGGACAACACCGCCGCGGACAATACCCTCGCGTACGAGTCGGCAAGCACATGAAAACAAAACAAAGCCGTTGCAAGTTGTGTCAAGCGGAGAAGAAAGAGAGCTATACCTCATTCTTTTGCCGTGACTGTGGAATACCGCTTTGTGTGGCTTCAAACCGCCATGAGCGGGACTGTTGGACGCAACACGTCGAGAGCTCCTTGGACGAGCTCCATCGCTCCGCCGTTCTCAACAGCGCTTGCACTCCCGACTTGGCACACTCTCGCGCAACCCCGACTACCCATGGTTCTTAAATCCTCTTGACTACTTGCTTTGAAAAGTGTAGGGCTTATGATAGAGTTTGAACCGACTTTGGTCCTTCAAAGGTGGGAGGATGGCCCGACAGGGAGGTGGTGCGCTCTAAGTGTGAGCAGCGTGTACTGTACCAAACGGACTTCTTCCTTGACAGCATTTAATAATTAAGTACTAATGAAAAATATCGCTCCGTACCATACGTTTTTGTGGTACACGTACCGTACCACACATTCTCCCGAGGCACTAGCCCTACCTACTCAAACGTTAAAAATAGTAAAGCGTGTGTAAAGCGCTCGACGCCACGCTAGTAATTCATCGTCCAACCGACATCACGCTTCGCCTTCGAGCTGGTTGACGACGGCATAGGCACTGAGGCACAACGCTAGAACCCGTCCCGGGCGCGGGCCTCCAGAAGCCCGTGGTCCTCGCTGCTTCTAAGTGAACCACTGCCCTAGGACGGGCCGCTGACCTCTCGTCCCGAACGCTCGATTCCTATCTCCTTGCATGCATGTACTCCACCGCCTCCCCTGATCTTACCGGTTTCCGGCTCCACGGAGTCTTCCTCCCCGACTCAACAAACCCGTCACACACATTGATCTCCGCCTGCTCGATCGCTCACCGTTGGCTCCTCGAGAAAGTCAATGCTTTGACAAACCTTCCGGATCGAGTGAGGAATATAATCGACCGGGAACTCGCAAACCACACTCAGCCTCCGCATCTCGAACTACCCACCCTGCCATGCCCCCACAACACGATCGTACCCCCTCCCTCTTGAATTTACATCACGCTACATGGAAGTGCGCATGGGCACTCTTACCTGATGCACGGTGGTGGGTTTGCTACACCAACTCGCTTCACGGCATCGTCAATTCCCATCGGGAGGTCAAGCGCCACTCCGCGCCGCCGCTACTCCCCAATTTCACATCACACTACAACAGCAAGAAAATCCAGATTCTGCGAGCTATAATTGTTCCTGAATTCTCGGGTCTCCGTGTCAAACTCAGCTCCCCCCTCTTTATTCATCTCTATGGCCAAGAAACTATAACTCTTCTACATACCCTCCTCACAAATAGACTAGCGACCGACCTCACCGCCGGCTTGAGAAGCTAAGCCCCGACCCAGACCTCCCAAGTCGGGGACCTCCAAGAACCCGCACAATACCTCCTCCAAGTCGCGGACGCCCTCCAACTTGTGCAGGAGCCGATCCCGATCGAGGGTGACCCCTCCTCCTTCCGGTAAAATATCCTCCACCTACCCCATAACCCTGTTTATTCACAATCCGACCCGGTAAAATTACACGTCCGACTTCACACATCACGCGCTACCGTACCCCCCACCCCCCAAATTTACACCATCACCATCACCCCCCCCCTCACTAGAAACGTCCATGGCACCTCTTGGATTGACACATGCCTCACCACCGTACTCATTCAGTCGTCGCAAACCCTCTCCCTTTCTTGCGTCGAAGCTAATGGCCATGTACCCCCCTCACACTGGCTCTCCACACTCCTCCACCAAACCGCACGCGAATATGCACACCTCCACAACCACCCACAATGCCCCCCACTCTCCATCTTCGACCCCACACTCCACGCCTCGGCTCAAAAAATCCCCGACGGCTCCTACTTCCGCTCCCACCCCTCCCCCTCCCCCCACATCGCTACCATCATACAAGTATCCCTCACCACAGACAGGTATTGCATCCTCATCTCCACCAACGGCACAGCCACCATCCCGCTCCAACACACATTCCTCCACCGGGGCGCACTCGCCCACGTCACTTGCAAACTCACCATCACCCCCACCACTACTCCACCTTTGGTAGGTCCCGCATCACGGACCCTATCTCCACCACCACACCCTCTCTCCCACCACTCCAATTTTCAGAACACAACACCCTCCACCGCAACCCACCACCATGCTCCTCCTCTGGACCCGCCACCTCATGGACGCCAACACTTGCAAGACATGGCAACTCGAAACAACCGACATCTCCCTGTTGGACACCGACGCCAACACCCAATTCGACCTCGACTCCCTCCCCGACATCCAAATCGCCCCCACCCACCTTGCTCCGGCCTCGTCCCTCTCTCACAACCCCAAACCCTCCCGAAAACGCTGCTTCACCTCCCCGGAACCCTCTACCACCCTCGCCATCCCCGCCCCCTCCCCCGACCCTCGTACTACCTCCGTCCACCCCTCAGCACTCCCCACCATCACCGAGGACTCCGTCGACCCCACAGACTCCTCCTCCTCCCCCCTCATTTACCCGTACATTTGGAACTGCTTCATATCGGCAAATCGCCGGTAGCGGCACGTTCCCGTGAGCGCATGTCGCTACACCTGCCCGGCCACAGGCACACGCTACAAGCACAACACCTTCGATCAAGATGGCACCTTCCTCGACACAAGCTAGGACGACGTCAAGACCTCGGCTACCTTGAGGGGGGGTGTTAGCACTAGCATCCCGTTGCCTAGTGCTTATGTACAAGGTAGGTACTTGTCATCATAGTACTTATTGTTATGTTACTAGAGGTACTCTATTCCCTATTATTGGCGGTCGGCCGGCCCTGCCGGTGCCTTCGCCGGCCGCCATCTCTCTCTTCTCATTTCTCTAGTCGCTACACCCGGCCCCCTTGTGGGGCCGGTACGACCTACGTGTAACTACATGTTCCCGATTCCATCAGGACGCTACCAAAAACTAACCAACATTTACTCCGTAGCTACCTCCCTCTCTAAACTCCACTCCACCCCCTCTTCCTCCTACACTATCATCACCAATAACAAGGTCGACATCTTCCACAACTAAGGACTATGGGCTCGCCAATCGACCTGCCTCTCTCACATAGGCTCTCCCCCTAGGGCCGTCACCCCTAACCACTCCCTATTAATTATCACATGGCAAAACTCCCACTTTGGTTTCCTTCACATCAACCACACCTCTGCCACTTGGATCGACTCCCTTCACCAACCCCCCCCCCCCGACCTTCTCACATGCTCCCCCAAGCACTAGCGGAGTCCTTGCTTGGAATTGGCAGGACTTTGTGTATACCGACGGCTCCAAAAAGGGAGGCTCTTTCCCCCTTGGTGCGGCTGCCACCTACCCCGCCTCGGACACACGTGTCAAAATTCTGGTGACCTTAACCCCCCCCCTCTCACACAATCAACCGTGCGAAACTCGTTGGCATCGACATCAGCCTACAAATTGGCCACACGCACCTCCTCACAGACAGCGCGTGCTCCCTCCGTTTGATCCAAGGATACATGAGCTGCCCCTCCACCTACCGACACAACATTCACCGTGACAATCTCGAATCCATCACACACACACACACACACACACACACACACACACACACACACACACACACACACACACACACACACACACACACACACACACACACACACACACACACACACACACACACACACACACACACACACACACACACACACACACGCGCGCTCAAAACTCGATGCAACTTAGATATTCGCACCACCTAGGCAAAATCAAAGCACACAACCACTCGTTCGGTAATGACCTTGCTGACACACTCGCTAACCAAGTTGCGGACGGACACCCACCCGATACAACATACACTACGGGTTCTGACGTATCGTTAGGCCACGGGACATGGCCATACACTCTCATACCCCAAGCCCTAGGAGAACCCATACCTACAGATGCACCAATCTCAAAGCTAACGCGCACACATACAACACCAACCACACAAACACACCCCTCTCACAAGCCACAAAACACGGCGCCCTCCTAGCCCGTGCCACGGCAGACGGGGCGGACTTCACCCTCCACAAAACTCACACACATCACTCACCCATGTCCAATTCACACACAAACAAGAATTCATGTGGGGCGTGCACAACACCCGCCTCTTCTCATACAACTCCACCATGCGCTGCCCCATGTGTGGCCAATTCACCAGCAACGGCCACGTGGCCGGCAACTAACCCTTTATGTCCGGCCTTAGACATGACCGACACAACAGCGCGCTACAACTCCTCCTCTCCCTTCTTGAACGTCACAACGGAGGCCGTTGGGAGAGTATAACAACAAACTTCTGTAATAAAGCACACATGATTCGCGTAAAAAAATTTGCACGGACCACAACCTCTCCCACGCCGCACACATGATTCGCGACAAATATACCCCCCTCGCCCATGCCATTCGCCAATAGTGGCCGGATAATGAAGTCGACATTCTTCCCATAGTCATGAGTCGCACGGGCACAGCCCACACGTCTACCATTGCCAGCCTTACCTCCCTTCTCACCCTCCGCACCGACATACCTGACAAACATATCTTCAAAACCAAACTCGACACATCACGCATCATAGCACAGCTCCACATGCACACCGTTCAATAGCTGCACCATCTCCTTCTCATCTACCGCATCAAGTCTCGCACAACCACACGACGCACCGACCCTTCTCGCACCCACGCCCGCCCCTAAATTGACATCCGCACCCCACACGCACGACACCATGCATTGACACACTCCCCGGGGGGGGGGGGGGGGGGGGGGGAGTAAAAACCCCCATGAACATATGGAGATATTGGACTTAAGCGATTAGCGGTCTAGCCATGACTTATAAGTTTCATTCTACATGGCATAGTTGGGAGGGCCCAGAGACAGCAGCCGGTTTCACCCGGTACATGTTGCAAACAATTTCAATATCGATTTTGATTTAAATAAAGGGTCAAAGAAAACATACGGCCGTATTTCTTTCCATTCTCGGCTAGCATGCCCACAGCTTGGGCACGCTTTCCACTGTTATCTTTGTAAGGATCAAAGTTACCGCCGGAACTTGTGAAACCGAGTAAAAATGTTAGCGTGCACCGACTTTGCGTTGACCCTGACCACTTATGGCCTTAACGTCGATACATGCCATAGGCGTGGAGTAGAAAATCCGCCAAACACTTTATGAAACTATGTATACACGAGTAGCTAACCCTCGGCAACCTAGAAACACATTTTGATGTGTGCGCTGAAGTGTTTGTGAAGGCCGGCGTTGCTCGTTTGAATTCTGACTACGACCCGAACAACGAGGACAGCGATCCCATCTTTATCGACAAGCCGCACATAATTGCTTCGACGAAACAAAGGTAGCCCTAGACTCGACCACTACTAGCAAGGGCAAGCAAGACCGTGGGCTGCGTGCCGGGATGGAGGATGATGGGAAGTGCTTCGTTACCAAGTCGAGCTTATCCGCCACCGTTGTGTTTGTCCTTGGTATCGGAGAGACGCCACCGCCCTACATTGTGTTTGCCCCTGGCAATACCTATCATCCCGCATGGGCCCCGCATTTCTTGCTAGACTTGAGGGACAAGGACGGCGAGTATATGGCGTGGCGCTATGCAAGCAACGAAAACAATGTCTTAATGAGGAGGTTGATGCTGACTACGAGAGGACCGTGTTGTATCGAGCATGGCTTTATGATATGTGATGGGGTGGGCACTCACATTGGCTTCATTGTGCTTGAGATCGCTATAGAGTTGGGCTTGGAGGTCATGCTGCGGGTCCCGCCCCTAAGTTTCCGTCTGCAAGGCGAAGACACCGTGGACTTGTCTGTGCTAAAGGTAAAGTCATCGCCTCACCATATTGCTCATATGTTTTTACTTTACTGTGACTCTATGCACTTTGTTAACATGCTATTTCACAGCTCACGCAGGCTGAATGGAGGAAGTCAAGCGCGAGACGCTTCGGGTATTCAATATCACCGAAAACGGCAGCATGCGCTAATCTCTTCCATTTCTAAAGTATAGATACTTCGAAAATATTTCCAAGGTGGCTTGTGACAAGGCTTTCACCCGGGAGCGGAACATGAAGAGTTAATAAAAGGAGGGCATACTGTCAGGATTTAATAGGAAGGAGTATTGGCGCTTCAAGGTCGAGCTAGGCGCAGCGGAAGCCTAGGGAGCCTCCGCATTGTCCAAGGAAGGATCCAACAGCAACACCGATGGCACGTTTGGTGCTTGTAATCCCCATTTCACGGACGACAACGCGAGTCGCGTCACTAAAGTCTAGTTTTTACTGTTGGGCGGAGGTTCTACCTCCATCCTATCCGACCAACAAGTCAAGCAACGTCCGACGTCCCTTCCTCACCATTTGCACGAGGAGGTGGACCGTGCCCGAGATGGCCTCCCCAACGCTCGACGGCTTGCCACCATGAGCAAGGAGGAGACAATGGAGGCTTACCTTTGGCGTGGCGATGTCTTCAATAGAATGAAGACCGTTCTCCACCCGACTACCGATCAAGATGGAGCGGATAACGACAACGCGCATGACAAAAGGGGAGCAAGAGCGGGCGGGTCACGGCCAAGAATATACTGTCACGTCCATGCAACGCTACTAGAGAAGAGTCTATTGCGTTGAAACATGGCATAGTTGGGAGGGCCCAGAGACAGCAATACGGTAATTGTTGTAAACCGGCGCATACGGTACATGTTGTAAACAATTTCAATTTTATTTTCAATGCGTTGAAACGCGCCCAAGCTTTGGTGAAAAAGCGAAAGGCCAGCGATAAAGCATAAAAGATAATGATAAAATCGCAAAGAGGCGCAAGGCCGTGAATGAAGCGGTTACCCACGCCAATACCCTTCTCGAGACCATCGATGCTCGCGGCCTCGGCACGGTTGTTTCCTTTCAAGTGAAAGACTTAAAGGCGATGCTACAGCACGACGACTCGCCATACGCCCCGGAGGCTAAGGAAAACTGGGTCCACCTCGGAGACCGGGTGCTTGCACTAGCCATCGTGAAGGAAGCAACACCGGAGTTCGCTACCGCGGCGCCCGAGCGAGCGACTGTTGCGCCAGCAGTCCACTCCGATATTGAGCAAGCGCCGCGTTCGGGCGTACGGCTGCGTCCACCACCACCCATCCCGCCATGGCCGCCCCCGAGACCTTGTAGACCATGTTGCCGACATGAAATTGTAAATGAAATCCTGCGATAAGAACTACTCAAACATAAAGCAGGAAATACCATCAGCGAGTTAATTGGCCTACGCATCAGAGCCACCGGCGAAGAAAGAGAAGACCCAACATGGTTGTCATCACCGGGTAGGCACTCAAAATCAAGTCGAGCCCTACCCGTGTCGACTCCCCTTTTTGCCGTGGGCAAGGTTACATCGCCGCTGAGCGTTGCGGCGTTGTCTCATCGAATAGCACAAAAACTATACTGCTTAAAGTACGCGCGTCCAAATTGAAATTTTAAATTGTTTACAACAATACCGGGGGAAACCGACTTTTGTCTCCGTGCCCTCCTCGCTTTGCTATGCCAGGACTCATTTAGCAGGGGCTAGACCGTGAACCACTGGTTTCAACCTCTCCAATGGCAGTAGCGATACCTTCTATAACATACACGTTAACAATCTTATTATTTTCTTCTACACTCCTCCACAAAAATCCGGACAAGATTTCGCACCTTCGCAACTAAAAGATATAATCATGCGTCGATTTTATTGACAAATCTCCTGAAATCCTAGACAATGCTTTGGCGCCCAAGATTGATGAATGCGCCGACAAACGCGGGGGCCGAATTCGAACAATGCCGGGCTAATGTGCACGTGGGGTTATCGCGTCCGCACACGTGTGGCACGCTCTTTCAAATAGTCGCCCCGTGTTGGGTAGACGAAAAGAGTAACGGGCGCACAACGCCGCAATATGAATGCTGGTGCGACGGTCGCGCAAACATAATGCATAGGCGACGGAGGGAAGAGGTGATGGGCATGCCGCTGTGGGGGAAACGCACGAAATCGCGTATGTAGACTCACCACCGATATGCGCACAACCCAAAGGCAAGCCGCTTTCGGCCACAATGTTCAAACAATCACAACTTACTCTGATATGCTCAAAACTTTTTGAAATAGGTACCGTTGGACGCATCTTTTCAATTTACGTCACACACACCTACTCCGGGGTTCAAACACTCACAAATCGAGTTTCTGTGAATTTTGTTTATTTACGATTTACTCCGGCAAAGCTGAGCCGCAGTGCCAAGCAACACCCATCGAATTCGGCTCACCTCATGAGGAGATTTGTACGGGGTTTGTCGATATATGTTAACCAATTCTTAATTTCTACTGACTTCCGGGCGTAATTCCCGACGCGTTTCACGCGTGGGGCGGGTGTAATTGGCACAAGCACATACTCAAGCATTCCAAACACCACCGTCAACGTGATGCGTCCCTAAGTTGGACCTCGCCCCTCCCGTTAGCCAATCGCCCTCGCATATGTACAGCGTGCAGTGTTTATCGAAACCTAAGTAATGTGCGTTCTTGCTCGCTTGCTTTCCAAAAAATCACCCGTGCCAGCGGCGTGAACTTCCGTGCTCTATACACACACCCGCAAACCAAACCTCGCGCATTGAGCACGGCACTCACGCCTCCAAACCCCCTCTAAAAAGCCCCCAAAAGTACGGTTATATGGAACACAGAGTAATATGCAGCTTGGTATGAGCGCTTGAGCAATGCCCAAGCGTGGCGCTCAGAACGACGTGCGTAGTTCACACAACTACTTGAGAATTTGTGGGCTTAATTTGACAAACTCCACCGACAACACCCGCTTTAACCTGAGGTCTAACCACCCCGGATGATGGCTTACTACTTGCTTGTCGGCTCTCCTACAATTGGATGGTACTCGGGTACCATCGTGCTTAACGTGGTGAGAGGGGAGCGTGTTCTTGACTAGCTTATGTTAACATAATGTATGTTCGGAATTTTGTGGAGGAGTGTTTTTTTTTTTTTTTGCATGCGGTATGAAATATAAAATGTCGCTTTTCTCTTGGATACGCGGTTTGCTCCAGGCGCGGCGGGGACGCTGATTAGCTAGGCTGGTTAGGGCGCTCGTCGCGATAGGCCTACTTGACCTATGGTCATGTGCGACTCCGGTCGTGCCGAAGCCGGGGGAAAAGGCGGGCGCCCTTTCACAAGTCGTCGACGGTCCCGTCCCGATCCACGCGCTCCCCCGTCCGAGATATCGTTGCTCCTCCCGTCGCAGCTCGCCTCATAGCCTAGACTTCCCTTCCCTTCCGGGGGCAGGAGGGGAAGGATGTCCATAGTTGTCAACGGTGTTTGGCTGGCGCTTCCGCCCCTGCACAAGATTTCATCATGTCCCATGTCCATCTCCGTCCATGTCCAACACCTATCTGATCGTGCGGAATCCGCCCGTACCCTACCCAAGTGGTTTACGATGTCACGGAGGCGCCTTTATCAGCAGAGTGCCATTGCGAAAAACCTATAGGCACACTGCCCTAGGCAGCCTATCGATAACTTGGTATCGACTAGGGGGGGGGGGGGGGGGCTGGTTGAACCCGCGGATCGAGTCGCCTCTCCGCAACATATATCGGGTACGGAAATTTTCATCCGAAAACCCTCCGTACCGGGATTTCCGGCGGCGGTTGATCCTATGGACCTCCACCTCCCGACCGTGTCGCTCCTCCGGGTACGACTATACTCCGGCATGTGTAGCTTCCCGCCTCACCCCCAAGGGAGACTCGAGACTCACATGGTTGGTCGGCTGAGAGCGAACGCCCTGCCTTGGCGTTGCTTCCCGGCTGCCCGTCGCTAGCTCCAACGCCCGCAGCCAACTTCTATCCGCCCGTACCCTCCTCGCCGCAAGACATAAACGCACCATAACATACATTTCCCGCCCATATAAGTACATAAACGGACCAATTGAAATTGTTTACAACATGTGCCGGCAAACTAGACCGATTGTTGTCTCTCGGGCCTCTCTACCAAGCCATTCAGGACTTATAAGTGAGTTTAGCCCGGGTCCCTTCGACTAGGTACACCTATCGACACACCTAGCTTCACTGTGTTTCGACGTTCCTCGGGAGTTAAAAAACTGTAAGCAATCGCAGCAATTGCCACAGCCCCCCCGCCTAAGCAGTAACAACGTAATAATTCTGTAATCAGGAAAAAACATATCTAAAAATATATCCACTTGTCGAGAAATGCAAAACTAAACTGCTGCTCGACCTTCACGATGCACGGCCCGCTCCCACCGAACCGGGGTGCCGACCGGCCTAGGCTGGTCGGCGTTCGGGAGGGACGATGGGCCAGCCTAATCTAGCTCCCACGTGACTTCGGTCTTGCCGAAGATAGGAGGGGAAAGGCTGGCAAAAAGCCCCTCCTCGCGTTGTCGCTCGTCGATCCCGCCGCCGCATCCCGTAAACCCCGCCCCAAGGTCGTAGCCGCGTCCACCGACGCGACGGTCCTCCTTGTCGAGGTCCCCCGTCACCTCGAGGACAAGTAGGGGGGGGGGGGGGGGGGCGAGACACACAGACATAGAAAAAATAGGCGCTCCTGCCTATGCGCCTGAACTTTCCCCTCTCATTTCCTCGGTTTTTTCTCTGTCTAGTACACGAGTACCGGTGAGGTAGTCCGGCATATGTCCGTACCCTCCCCCCTGTGATCGCGCGTCCGCCGAGCAGCCTCTGTTGAGCGGGGGCCTCCGCGCTCACCCGGGCCCACGCTCAAGAAATCTGTAGGTTTGTCGGGGCAGTGGGTGTCGGAGAGGGGGGGAGGCAGATCACCGTAGTCGGATCCGGCGGGTCGCGGGCGCACGGAAATTAATCAAAATCCTCCGTAGGGGGTTTTCCGGCGGCGCCGACCCAGAGGGTCGTCGCCGCCAGCTCGTGTCGCTCCTTCCATCGCGACCGTCCTCCTTGCCGCTAAAGCTTACTCCTCCCCCCGGGAGATGTAGCTTGTCGACGAGGCGGCGCGCTAGTGAGCTCCCCATGGTGCTGCTTCCCAACTAGCTCGACGCCGGGTACGGACATTACTTTAGTTTTTCGAAAAAGCCCTCCGTACAAGGCTTTCCGGCGGCGGCTAACCCGAGGATCGCCGCCGCCTCAAAAAGCCGCTCCTCCGCATGCGACCGACCACCGGCATGTGCCATGTCTTGCCTCACCCCCGGGAAGGTTCGATTGGCACATGGTTGGTAGACGGCTAGCGAGCGCCCTTTCATGGCGCTGCTTCCCGGGTGGCCACCACCAGCTCCAACACCCGCCTCCCACCGCTTACCTGGCCGTACCCTCCTCGCCATCAAACGCTTCCGTAGTACCGGCCTCACCCCCTTTAAGTAGGAAGTTATTCATGAGTATCTAACCGCGAAAAAACATATCGGACGGCCCGAGCGGGAGATCTTGGTGCCGGTATTGCACATAAATTATTTTTTTCAAAAGCCCTATGTACATGGCTTTCCCGACAGGTGATGATCCCGCGGATCGAGCTGTCGGCCCTCTTAGCCCCTTACCGTGCCATGCCCGGCACGGCTACGGGGTTTCCAGCGCCCACCACGGGGAGGTGAGGGGATGCCGACGGGACTGCGAGCGCACCCCCCTCCGGGACCGCCGCCGCTGTGCCGCCGGCGGGCGCCTAAAACGCACCATATACAAGAGAGTTTATGAGAAGTATCTAGCCAAGAAAAGAAATATCGGACTAGCCTAGCGGGAGATCTTGGCGCTGGTGTACATATCATATTTTGAACATCCCTCCGTACTGAGGCTTTCCGACATCTGCTGATCCGCGGATTGCACCCCGCCTAGCCCCCAACCGTGCCATGTCTATAACGACTATAGGGTTACCAACGCCCAATACGAAGAGGTGGATGTGAGTGCCGACGGCCATGCGAGCGCACCCCCCTCCGGGGCCGCCGCTGTTGCGCCGCCGGCGGGCGCCCGCACGTCCATTTTTTTGCGGGTCGGTGATTGAAGCCAAATCATCCGGTCGATTACTCGATAGCATCAGCGGGCCGTGAGTAGGGTGTAGAAGAAAACCAACCATGGGCAACCATAGGAGACCTTGGTTGGATGGTGTCGGTAATGCTAGCGAGTATCAATGTTGCACGTTCTTTTCCTACCGGGGTTGCCGTGTTTCGGAGGTAAGGTTTTAGAGGGCCCACCCATCATAATAACGTGTTAGAGATGGAGGTAGTATGGTTACGCGGGTAGTCGAGCCGGCCCCACACGGGAGCCCTTTTGGGAAGAAAGGGAGTGAGATTAGAGAGATGGCGGCCGGCAAAGGTACCGGCACCGGCAAGGCCCGTCGACCGCCACTAACGGGGAAATACCTTACCGCTAACATTACAACACTAAGTACTAATGTGACAAGTAATTGCCTTGTTCACAAGCACTAGATAACGGGATGCCAGTGCTGGCAGAATAGCGTGTACGGAAACCTTGCCATGTTCCAAGGAATGTGCTTCGGTCCGCACCGTTCCACGTGAGTTGATACGGATTGTTGCGAAAAAACTTGTGCTATTCACGGCGGTCTTTAGATCAACGTTGAAGCTTCACAAATCCCGCATTGCTAGTAATGTAAACTACCCAACGCTTATGAATGCTTTCCAACATACATAGCCTAAATCAAAGATCATGTCACCTATTGTTCGAATGCACATATTGTAACGCGGGGGTTATTTGCTTGGTTTGTCATGCCAATATCCTTTCTCTTTCGCGAGCGCTCTTTACCGCGCCCAAGCCAAGTGACTATGCGATCGGATGGACAACGGCATTGTCTGAACTTAACGATAATATATGTTCGTTTTGCCATTGCAAAGGATGGCGCGCTCTTGGGTCACGCGCCGTGGCTTATTAACGGAGCTAACCACAACGGTTGCCGCCCGTCCGTACGGGGTACAGTAAGCACGGGAACATCAATAGTAAATACTGAGTACGGGACTATTGTGGCGCCGGAGTGTCTCTCTCTCCCCGTGTCCGTTTGAGAAATCGAAAATTTGCTGATCCGCCGCAGTGGAGAGGATTTTGGATTTCCCGCAACACACTTGCCTTGCGCCCCCACCGCGGAAGCGCCGGATGGAAAGCACTATTTGGAAGCGCCCTTATTAATAACCCCGCGAGGGGGGCGGTGCGGGGCTAAGCCTTGGGAAACTCAAGGTCTCGGATGCAGAACCGATACATTCATTACATTCAGGCTCTGAGCTCACACATGCATACAAAGCAACCCAATCAGTGGCAAGTGTGGTGGTCACGTCGATTGGCGGTGCTCATTTCCGTTATTCCGGGCCCCAAAAGGAAAACTTGAGGAGTTACCAGCGTTGTCGCCCTTGGAGAATGCATCGATCTTGCGTATGCAATTCACTATACAAAAGGATAACAGAGTAACATTTTATGGCAATACTGCCCACCATTACACACAACGGAATGGCATACTACGGTTGTCGAACTAGAATGCAACTGAAAAACACCGCGCAGGACCTCGAGTCACACTCGATTTCCTCCAGTCGCTATGCCGTGCGGCGTGTTTGAGGGGCTACTCGACGTCCACATTGAATCTTGCACACAATAAAAGATATTTGACTTTAGAGGCCGGTTCCAAGGTACGAGGGAAAAGAGAGGCGAGGGGGGTTAAAAGCTACATGCGAAACGAAGGGAACTGCATATGGGACGCACCTTGCAACAGCCTCCTTTGCAAGCCATTGCTGCAAAATGGAAGGGCAGTTCGGGTGCTTCTTCAGCCCGGCCTCGATCTAACAAACGTCCTCAGCAGTCAATCAAAGTGCGAAGCAAACCAACAAGACACACACCGCGAGGAGTATCTAACCCCAACGTCCAGGCCAATAACACGGGAGTAACCGTTCTCCCCTTCCCTTTTTCAGAACCCCCCCCCCCCACACACCAATTTCAGAACAAAGAGGCAGCCACTGCGCATGCATATTCAGCTTTGTCGCAACCCTCGCACTCTTTCAAAGAAAGGGAGACCTTTAAGCAACTCCCTTGCCACGTGCGACACTGCCCGCATCAAAACAGAGGCAACATGTCGCTTACCAACACCCCGCTAACGTAATCAAATGGTGTAAGGCTAGCGTTACGCCTTCGCGGGAAGCGATACAAGGCGGGGTGGCTGACTGTGGGGGCAGAAAGGAGAGAGGGTGTGATTGCTGAGCACCGATAGTCAGTGGGCGAGAGTTCCACGTCTACACTCACCTCGGCAGGACTGAGCAGCAGGCAGACCTGTTGGTACTCGAGTAGCGGGCTGGTCGCGGCTGAGGTGTGCCCCTCCCGACCAATCATCCCCGAGGTAATCAAATCCTGTCACGCGAGAGTTTGATATCAGAACTGCGTGCCATCACACCTTACTGTGTCATATCCACTGTGCCATCCTCAAGCAAGACCGGCCCACCTCAAAAGCGCGCAGAGCCGTCGAGTGTGAAAACTTTTCGCATGTGTCGGAATTGGAGCGCAGCAGGGAGGTGTATTCATTCAGAGCCGTCTGAAAATTGCAGTACTTCGCGTCTTTCTTCGCCAGCCGGCAGAACGCCACCAGCAGGTACAACTGCAGCACAGACAGCTGAGGCACCAAGTCCTCCTGCAGCGAAAACAACACAAAATTGCATGGTTGAGTGGCTGGATCGATGAGTGGGCTAACTTCTGGTCAAAAAGGGGAGGTAGACAGTATCCATGATGAGACGCGATGCCAGAAAGACAGCAGTAATCATGGGAGAGAGAAAAGGGATTGGAGCGAATGTGGCAGACACGCTTACCTGCCCAGCCTCCATCGCAATGATAGTCGACATGGCGCTCTGGATGTGGACAGCCTGTTTGCCCAATGGATTTAACAGAATTTCAATAAAAACGGTGATGCTGCAATTCTAGGTGCCGTTGAGGGTGGGTGCGATGACGTAGTTGCTATGTGCCATTGCAGGAAGGGGGAGGGCACCTCTAACACACACTTGCGTCGGTCCACTTGCGCAATGGACAGCAGACCCACATTGCACAGCCACCGCGTGCTGTAGCTGCCTGCGGTCGCAGCTGCGATTGCCTCCTGCGAGTGATGAAAAGAGAGTGGTGGTTTCAGAGATTCATAGACAGGAAACGGAGTGGCTTGGCAGGAAACGGAGTGGCTTGGCAAAGACAGCGAACGGCATGGGCTATTGACGAGGGAAACCAGGCAGCATGGATCCCACCTGGAGAGAGCGGCTGGACAGAGCTTTCGCGACAGAGCTGTTGAATTTAGTGATGTTGGGGTCGGTTTTGCTGGGTGGGTGTAACAGGATCTCCTGTTGAAACCCACCAAGAGCGGTTGGAACGGAACACAACGAGGGTGTAGGCAGGAGAAGGGGGGGGGGGGGGGGGGGGGGGGGTGGCCGGCGACGAGAGGCTTACCTTCAGAAACTCGATCGGTGTGGGGTCAGAGGCAGAGGAGCCGCCCGTCCCACTGGGCGCCTTACCGACCTACATTCCCAGCAGCTGCATTTCAACTCTACCCCAGCCTTCCGCCCCTCCCTTCCAAGGAACACAACATGCTCATGCCATCGCTGCCCAAGTGGCGTGTCCCTGTTTCGCACGCAATGGGAATGCAAAAGTTAAGAGGAGAGGGAATGGGGGGCTTACCTGTGGCACCGATATGAGGATCTTTCGGTGAGAGAAGCGACTCTGCACACGTTTCTCCAGCAGCTCGATAACATCATGCCGCGTCGTGGCACCCACTACGCACGCCAACACCGACGCGCTCTGCAGAGCATCGAACAGATTGTACAGAGTGGTCTGCAGAGGGGCTTCCGTCAGTACTGTGCCCAGCGCCGCATGCACTACCATGCAACAGGCAAAGTCAAAGCAGCGCATTCCGTCTCGCCCGCTTCCTACCTGCTGCTTCGTTCGCTGCGTCAACGCATCCAGCTCATCCAACACAAACACCACTGCCTGCAGGGCAAATTTCCGTCTGAAATGTGAGATGCAACGGGCAACATACAAGGCAGGTCGAAGCTACCGGGGAAGGGAAGCAAACAAGCCTCGCCTAGGCAGGGGAGGGCAAGCAGATCGCTCACCTTTGCCTTCCCTATCTGCTCCAGGCTCTGCTTCAGGAAGCAAATGTTCTCTTCATACGAAGCTGAGCTGGAAAAACTGAGGCCAAATAGCCTGGAGCCAATCAATGACAAAACGAAGGCATTATTTCAGGGCATATGACACATTCAAAAAGGCGTCATAAGCAATAATTCGCCTTGCATTTCCAATATCCTTTGGAATAAGTCACGAGATCAAAACTCAGATACAAAGCGTGCGCATGTGTGCGTGAGAGATCGAGCGAGTGTGTGTGTGGGTGAGGGGGGGTATGGGTGTGTGTGAGGGTGTGAGGATGAGTGTGTTGTGTGTGTGTGTGTGTGTGTATTACCAATGCTTGGCGTGCAGTGTGTGCTTGCTAGGACTGGTTGGTGGTTGGGAGTAGGGAAAGGGATTACTCGCAGATCTGTAGAGCGATCTCCTTCAATACTGCTCGGTCCCCGCTGGTCACTAAGCCATTCAGGCGGACAATGCCGACCTGCCGCTCTGACTGTTCGCTGTTGAAGCGAGTCTGGATGTTGCGCAATGCATAATCCAGTGCCTGCCGCGTGTGCGGTACAGCGGCCAAATTCATAATCAAGCAAAAGCGACTTGAAGGCGTAAGGGTTATCCACGATTTCCAAAAGCACAGAGTGACAGTAGCGCACCAGAGTCTTCCCCGCCCCGCGATCACCAATGAGTAGAATAGACGTGCTGTTCCCATGTTGCACCACATCTGATATCATCTCCTCCACCTGTTTGCTTGCCTAGTCAATCCAAACACGAAGAGCAAATGCTGCCATCACATACACATGCAGTAGTGCACGCAATCACCCCCCCTCCCCCCCCCCCCAAACACACACCATTCAACATTTGATTCAAATGCAATTTCAGGAATGGGGCTGCAGCAATGACCCACCTGCTTCAGCTTGGGCCGCATTGCCATCTGGTACGAAGAGAGTATTTCATCTGGACACGAAAACAGGCACATGCCCGTGTGCTCAGGCCGACTGCTACGCTTGGATGGTGCCCCAATGCCGTGGCATGGGGATCTTAACCATGCGGGTTACATCCGGGCCATACATCAAGCTGCTCATGCAACAAAGCCACAAGCACCCCACCTTTTCTTGTGCTCAGTGTGTCCGTTAGCCTGCGCCGCAGGAAGCGCAGGATGCGGTCCGCTGAGGTAAGGATGGCATCAACCCCATCTCCAGCTTCACGGCACAACACACACCCGCCCAACCACAAATCTTTGATTCGTCAGCGAGATGGACAGCACACTATCCTCCTGACAAATGTGGCGACGCCGTCGGTGGGAAGGTGGGAGGTGCTTTCTGTATTGTATGTCAGTGCTTAGGCATTGAAGACAGTCGCATGCTCGTGTGCATTCAGAGGGAGGGGGGAGGAGACCTGTTGCGCCCTTGTTGCTTACAGGCTCCAATGGCGGCGAGGCGGGTTTGGCGGAGCGTTCCGCTGCTGCCCGCTCATCAGTGCACTTCACTTTCCCCGCGCCTTTCTCATTTGAACCCTTGAATGGAGGTGAACCGTAAGGCATCGATCATGATGAGCTCGATGCAATGCAGCGCGCAGGCGGACTAATGATCGACACAGGTAGTGTTAGAGGATGGTACGGTGGGACAACAGCAGGGCGGGGCCAACCTTCTGCCAATCAGCTTCCAGCTGCTGCCGCTGCTGCTCCTCCTCCTCGTCACTGGTGGCGTTCTTGATAACCAACACAAAATCAGAGCCCTCCGAAGTCTCTGGCGCCTCCCCTGCCGATGCCCCTCGCGTGGCTTGTTCTACCTCCTCCGCAGGGGGAGAGCGAGCGGATGCCTGGCATGCAACACCCGAGCTCAGTTTCAGGCTTCTCGCAAGCCATGCGAAGCAGTTAAAACCCAATCTGAAGCAGAGAATGCGATGAACATCATCACAGTGCCATTTTGGAAACCTTTAACGAAATCACAGTGCCGATGACGAGATGCCTCTAGCAAAGCTTCGCAATTATCACTTCTACGTTCAGGAGTGGAAACGCCCGAATATACTTCTAGAGGTGCTCTAAGCGGTATCAGTAACGACTGTAGGTTGGCGGAGGTAAAGCCCAGAGCACAGACTCACCTTCCCCTGTTCCTCCTCCTCGTCACTGGTGGCGTCCAGTATCTCGATCACAACGTCCGACCCCGACGTGTTATTCACCTCTTTGGCACTGCCCCTCCTTGGCGACCGCCGTTTGTTTGCCCCGGCGCTACCACCAGCCTCTCTGCTGCGCTCACTTGACGGCTCTCCGCGTTTACGGCCTCCGGCATTCGGCGCTAGAGGGCTTGCACGCGACGACGCCATGCCGCGTTGCCTCCTCCGGCTGCCTGTACTGACAGCCGACTTGGCGCCTACTTCCGTCGCGGGAACAGACCTCCGCGTACTACGGCCCATGGTATATCCTGCTTTAATTCTTATACCACCTGCCACTCTTTGGGCTTCTCTATCTGATTTGCTCGGTACCTTCTCGCGTCCACTCCGCCGTGCTCATAAGTAGTTTTCAAGATTTATAACACCTCAACAGCACGGCGTTGCCTCGATATTCTATTTAACTAAGCCAAGCCGACACACGAGGTTTGGCCCTCTTTTCCATTCCCACTATACATAACCTGTGGACCCGCTATTGAATTACTGTGCCTTGCTGCCGACAGCGCCTCCTTGCTTCGCCTTGGAGGTCGGGAGCACCGATCTCGCCATAGGCTCGCGAAACGCACGACGAGTGCCGTCGACGCATCATACAGCGACTGGGCAGGTACGGGTACCAACCCTTATTTACATACATACGCTTGCGACAACTACGGGTACAGGTACTATCGCTACTCTAAATAGCATTTAAGCTGTGTTGGGGCTCACTTATGCCAAAGATGTGGATCACTTAATAATTTGGATTTGGTGGCCCTTGGGCCACCCTACACGCAATATGAGAGGGAATCGGGTGGGTGGGTTTGCGTGAGCGATAGCTCTCGCAAAAGGCAGAAGGTGGACACACAATCGCTGCTGGTGTGTTATATAGGGTGCGGACATTTTACTGTCCGTGCGCGCGTGGGCGCTTGAACCGTTAGGGAGATGTAGCGTCGGAGGTAACGCATGTAACGGAGGTAACGCCGGTTACTTCGTAATTTAGCCCTGTAATTCAAACCTCTATATTACTAATATGACCATTTAAGCTGTGTTGGGGCTCACTTATGCCATCTGTCGCCGACTGGCGTGTAACGTTGGGTGGGGGCCCGCCAGGGGTCATCCACCCAAAGAGTTACCAAGCTCCCGGGCACGGGAGTACTGTTGGGTCGATGTAGTCGAGGACTACGTCCGACTCTCGCGCCCAACCGCCGAAGAACTTGATCTTCTGCATTGGGGTACCGATAATGTACGCAGCAGTAGCTGCACCCTTTCGGAGGGAGTGCGAAGTCCACGCGAAACCGTCCGGAGGTTGTTCGTGTACTGCACGAAGTACGCGTTGTAGCCAAGGTGTCACGGTGTCCGCAGTCCAGTTTGTCGTAGGCTCGCGTATACTAATGGCCCATCGTCTGTCCGGTATCTTCCCGGCGGAGAACTTGGTACGGGCAGCGTCGAAGTACTGTAGTAGTTCCGCGATGTCCGGGTGAGCCGAGGCCGGTAGTTCACATAGGAGATTTCGCTCCGTGGAAGTACCCCGTTGACCTTTTCTCGTTCCGTGGTATAGGAGGATTCCGCCGGTCGGAGTACACAACAGGTCTCCAGACCGGCACTCAACTCCCGCTCCACCTCGACCAAAAAAATGCGGCCAGGAGCACCGTCGCTAGACACACTCTGAACATCATAATGAGGTCTGCTTGAGTCCGAGTCCACGTGTTTGTCAGCTGTGAGCGGAGGTCCTTGGCCAGGCGTAGCGATGATACAAGAATCCGGGCTGGGAGGTACATGCGTGTGCGGCTGGGCTGGAGGGAAACTTGGGACGCTGCGAGACCCCGCCGAACCTTGGCGACCAAATCGCCTTGTGCGACTGGTTCTGCGCCGTGGTCTTTAAAAAACCCGTTCACGGCTGAAAGGTAAGGCTGTAGACTAGTAGCCTTAATGGTGCCACGTTCTCCGATCCATGCGATGTAGCGGGCCATGGTAGCGGTTGTTGCTGCCAGCGGCGGTAGGCCTTGCTCCTCGCAAAACTGGAAGTAAGGCTTGATTGCGCTGTTGTCGGACGTGCTTTTCGCCCAAGCGGCGGTCAGTAAGTCGAGCGTTTTTTCTCCAAGGCTGTCAGTGCCCAGTAGGCGTTGCATGTAGGGGCGCATCGAGGCGGCCCATGGGTTGTTGCAGCCTGCCACCCCCACCTTGTAGCGGACCTTTGCTGGTCTGGTGGGGTAGGCTTGGACTGCTGGCCTGATGTGCCGTGTGTTGAACATGGTCAGGGTAGCACTGACAGCGCCCCGGCGGAGGTACAACCAGGCCGGGAGGGAATCCGGAATACAGTGACGGGCCAATGAGGCTTGCCGACTGTACCGCGTCCGTGCCGCCGCCCGGGACGGAACAAGTGAGGTCGGGCCGGAAGGACCGTCTCGTGGCACGCCAATTCGGTAAGGGCCTGATGCCACGCTTTCCCTTGCCAACGGGGGGCGACCACCGTGGCTGCTGCGCCGCTCTGTTGTAGTTTGTGGGCGAGGTCGGGTAGCAGGGGCCATGGCGGGTTGCACCAGTTGTTTTCTGCTTTCCAATCCGCATCGGCGAGGTGAAGGGCGTCCACGGCTTCGCACGATGGGTCTAGCCAGTTCGCGTTGTAGCGGGGCAGTAGCGTGTTGAGAGCCGACGCAAACCGGTCGATTGTGTGCGGGCCGAAGTGTGTGTCCATTTCGTGGAACACAGAGGGGTCGAGTTGCCAGTCGTCGCTGTCGAGGTGGCGGTTGAGCTTGTCTGCCCACGTGTTTTCCGCAGAACGGATGTATCTGGGCCTGATGTGGATGTTGTTGGTGTCCAACAGGTACCACAAACGGCGTAATTCGGTCATCATCTCCGGGGAGCGGGACGTCAGGCCGGCCAGGACGTGGCAGACCGCTTGGTTGTCTTCGTGGAGGAGGACGTTGCGGCCAGCCAGGTGTGGCAAGAAGCTGAGGACGGCCAGACGGACGGCTTTCAGTTCTTTCCAGGTAATGTGCTGCTTTTCGTCCTGTATTCCCCAAAAGCCGCGCGCTTCGAGTCTGCCGTTCAGTACCGCCCCCCAACCATACCCCGAACTGTCGCAGTGGATGTATGCTGACTCGACCGGGCGGCGTATGTTCTTGCCGTTGGCGTGGCTGGGTACTTGTGTCCACCACTGTAGATCTCGACTGAGCTGCGGGGAGAGGCGGACGCGGCCTCCCCACTTGTCGCCTAGTACGGATGGCAGTTCGCGGAGGAAGAGTCTTGCCGCTGGAATTGCAAGAAAAAGGTACTGCGCCTGACCCGCGAATGACTGTAGTTCCTTGACATGTAGCCATCTTCAGTTTCGGGTTGCACGTTGCAGTAGGTGACGAGCTTGTTTTGCGAGCTTCTGTAGCTTTTCCATTGGGGCGAAGAAGTAACCTGTAGCTGTGTCCGGCGCCCGCCGGCGGCGCAGCGGCGGCGGCCCCGGAGGGGGGTGCGCTCGCAGTCCCGTCGGCATCCCCTCACCTCCCCGTGGTGGGCGCTGGAAACCCCGTAGCCGTGCCAGGCCTGGCACGGTAGGGGGCTAAGAGGGCCGACAGCTCGATCCGTGGGATCAGCAGCTGTCGGGAAAGCCCTGTACAGAGGGCTTTTGAAAAAATAATTTCTGTGCACTACCGGCGCCAAGATCTCCCGCTCGGCCCGTCCGATATGTTTTTTCACCTACAGATACTCCTAGATACGGGCTTACTTTTAGGAGTGGGGCCAGTACTACGGCAGCGTTTGATGGCGAGGAGGGTACGGCCGGATCAGCGGTGGGAGGCGTGTGTTGGAGCTGGTGATGGCCAGCCGGGAAGCAGCGCCAGGAAAGGGCGCTCGCTAGCTGTCGACCAGCCCTGTGCCGGTCGAACCTTACCGAGGGGTGAGGCAAGACAGGATACAAGACGGTGGCTAGTCGCAGACGGAGGAGCGGCTACATGAGGTGGCGGCTATCCTCAGGATCAGCCGCCGCCGGAAAGCCCTGCACGGAGGGCTTTTTTGGATACTAAAAATAATGTCCGTACCCGGCGTCGAGCTAGTTGGGGAGCAACACCAGGGTAGGGCGCTCACTAGCGCGTCGCTACGTCGTCCAGCGTCATCTCCCGGGGGGAGGAGTCAGCTGGGACGGCAAGGAGGACAGTCGCGATGGGAGGAGCGACACGATCTGGCAGCGACGACCCTTTGGGTCGGCGCCGCCGGAAAACCCGGCACGGAGGGTTTTGTCTAATTCCGGGCGCCCGCGGCCCGCCGGATCCGGCTACGGTGACCTGCCCCCCCCCCCTCTTCGACACCCACTACCCCGACAGACCTTAATACTCCTAGGAGTCCTTGAGCGTGGGCCCGGGTGAGCGCGGAGGCCCCCGCTCAAGAACAGGCTGCTCGGTGGACGCGCGATCAGAGGGGGGAGGGTACGGCCACAGGCCGGAAAACCGACAGGTACCCGGGTACCAGACAGAGAAAAAAACCGGGGAAATGAGCGGGGAAAATTCAGGCGCGGAGGCAGGAGCGCTAGTTTTTTCTTTGTCTGTGTGTCTAGGTCCCCCCCACCTGTGCTCGAGGTGATGAGGGACCTCGACACGGAGGACCGCCGCGTCGGTGGACGCGGCAAGACCTTGGGGCGGGGTTTACGGGATGGAGCGGCGGGATCGACGAGCGACCGCGCGAGGAGGGGTTTTTTGCCAGCCTTTCCCCTCCTACCTTCGGCAAGACCGAAGTCACGCGGGAGCTAGATTAGGCTGGCCCGTCGCCCCTCCCGAACGCCGACCGGCCTAGGCCGGTCGACACCCCGGTTCGGCGGGAGCGGGCCGTGCATCGTGAAGGTCGAGCAGCAGTTTAGTTTTGCATCTCTCGACAAGTGGATTTATTTTTCGATCTGTTTTTCTTGATTACAAAATTATTCGCTGTTACTGCCATTGGAGAGGTTGGGATCAGTGGTTAACGGTCTACCTCACGCTTTTAAGTCATGTATGGCATAGCAAAAGGGGGGGCCCAGAGACGGCAGCCGGTTCATACTGGTATTGCTGCAAACAATTTCAATTTCAATTTAAATAGCTGTATCGATGTCGATGCCCAGGTGGTGGCCGTATTGCGTCGGCTCCCAAAAACCCTTGGAGGGGTGGCGGAGAAGGCCGAGATTGGTGAGGAGGCGGTCGACGCGCTGCCGGAGCGCCAGAGCGAGCGCACGAGTGGCGGCGAAGAGGAGGAAGTCGTCCACATAAGGTAAGATCTTTGCTCCGCGCCACCGCGTGTGTCGGAGGAAGCGCTTGCTCGGTTTGTCGCTGTCGGGTTGTGTAGGCTTCCCGTGCTGTGTCGTAAAATACCACGGGGTCTGGTTGTCGGAGGTGTCGTACGAATGTGTCCGTAAAAGCGCAAAAGTGGTAAGGGCTGAGCGACCAGCCCATCGGGAGTCCAGCTAGTCGGTACAGCTGGCCGCGAACGTTTACTGTTAGATAGTCGCGCTGCTCTGGCACGATGCCCAGCGCGTAGAACCCGTCTTCGAGGTCGAACGAGAACATGTAGTCGCCCTTTCGAGTCAGATGACGAACGCCTAGCAAAGACTCCATCCGTAGTCGCTTTCTGACGCATAAGCTGATCAGGTGTCGTAGGTCGACGATAAATCGCCACTGATTGTTGCCGGGTTTGGCGACTAAGAAGAGTCTTGATACGTACTTGCTGCAGGTGGTGCGTTCCCAGGCTCCCGTCTCCACGAAGCGCGCGAGCTCGGCCTCGACAAAGGTGAGCTGCTCGGGGGTGGCGTCCAGCAGGGAGATGCCTTGGTTGAACGGGGGTGGGGGTCGGTTGTTTAGGAAGGGAATAGTGACGCCCTCCCGGATCCACCGTAATAAGACTTGTCCG
Organism: Tetraselmis chui; assembly: GCA_026401115.1. Lineage (NCBI taxonomy): Eukaryota > Viridiplantae > Chlorophyta > Chlorodendrophyceae > Chlorodendrales > Chlorodendraceae > Tetraselmis > Tetraselmis chui. The sequence continues at coordinate 141,742 of JAPMLY010000377.1, read as the reverse complement.
CTCGCGCCGATATCTTTCCAGGCTTGCCATTTTCGCCGCACGCGATGACGCATGTAGTTTGAATCTGGGTTGCAGGAATCGGCGCGGCGGGTCACCCCATCATTCGTCCTTGTCGGCCTCGGTCTTCTTGTGTGCCTTGTCGTTAGGGGGGAGGGGGCGGCCGCCCGTGCGGTCCTTAGGCTTGGTCTTGGTTTTGTCCGGCTTGTCCGGCTTATCGTTTGGCCTGTCCGGTTTGTCTGGCCTTGAACTGGGCAGCTGCTTGCGCTTTTGCAGCTGCTGTGATGCTGACTTCGAGTCGTTTGTCCTCCAGGGCTGCCAGGAGTTCGTCGACGACGTTGCCTCCACGGTCGGAGGCGACCGTGTCGAAGCACCGTGAGTAGACGAGACGCTCCGCGACGCGTTCTTCTCCGTTGAGAATCTTCTTGGCCTTGAAGCGTGTGATGTAGGTGAGTCGCGCTTCCCCCGCTGAGGCCACTGCTTGATTAGTACGTAGCGCTGCGTCGACGAGGGAGTAGGCGTAGGCTATTTCGTCGGGGGTAGAGGTGACCGAGCGAAGCGTTTCCATAGCAGTTTCGAGTGCCGCGTTAGCGGCGGCCGTAAATACACCATAGCAGAGCATGTGTCGATACTCGTCGCGGGAAGAAATTCTCGCGTTGTCCGTAAAACATTTGTCGGCCTCGTCGTGTCGAGGGTTCCACAGGCACGGGACTGTTGTGCTAGATGGGGGTAGGCAGTCCGCGAACGTACGGGACGCGAATTCTGACCACTCTCTAGGGTCGATGTACTCTAGAGGGGTGTTTTTACTGTCAGCTGGTAGAGCGTCGAGCTCGAGTCGTCCACCCGTAGCGCTGTCGGAGTCGGGTGTGGGGATGGTTGAAGTAGTTGGTTTTGTTGACGCGGTTGCGACGGATAGAGTTGCGACCTGAGCTGCTAACTGCTGAACAATCTGTGTCAGCAATTGCAGCTGGTCTGGCTGTTGTTCCGGCGCGTCACCGGGCGCAACGTAGAGCTCAGCAGGCAATACTAGGCGGTCTGCCATTTGGACTGAAGGAGTGTGTTTTCGTGCGTCGTGCAGGAGACTCAAGTGAACAACACCTTGCGTGGCTAGCAAGAGCCACGATGCCGTTTGCGTGAGCGATAGCTCTCGCAAAAGGCAGAAGGTGGACACACAATCGCTGCTGGTGTGTTATATAGGGTGCGGACATTTTACGCTCCGTGCGCACGTGGGCGCTTGAACCGTTAGGGAGATGTAGCGTCGGAGGTAACGCATGTAACGGAGGTAACGCCGGTTACTTCGTAATTTAGCCCTGTAATTCAAACCTCTATATTACTAATATGACCATTTACCCAAAGACACGTTTTGCCAAATATGTCAGCTTGCTTACAATTTGACCAAAAGACACCCACAGGCATGGCATGGGGGTCGATTAGCGCAGGATTATAGGGTTGGGTGGGTGGGTTCGCGCGAAGCCTAGCTTGGCTGAGCGCGAAAGCACAGAGTGCCTAGGCTCGTGGCTAGCTACGGCTTATGAGGCACGGGCTAGCTAGAGCTGACCGTTGGGGAAGTCGTTGGTCGTTGGCTGCGTCTAACTCCTCGGGCAAGGTGGTTGCCCTGCAGGTGAGACGCGCCGATATTAACGGTAACAGTAACCGCTTTAGTTAATGTCCCGTACACATGGAATTGGATATGCAGACCTCTAGATTCAAATCAATATGACCATTTACCCTAGGGCACGTTTTGCCTGTAACCTAAAGCCAAAGGCTTGCACAGCCAAAATTAGTGTTGCGGGGGGGAAGGAGTGAGCCAGCCGAAAAACCGCCAAGCAGCAGGTGTTGGGGTCATGGTGGGGTCAATATATTTTCCTTCGGTCACGGAGCTATGCTTGGCCCAGCCACCCATATATTTGATCACGGGGAGGGGCGCGCCGATGCAGCTGGCGGCGGAAGCAGCGCCTTTCCGGAGGCTGTGCGATGTCCACTTGAAACCGGCGGGCGCGGACGAATTGATTGTCTGGAGGGCCATGGAGAGCCAGGTGGAGACACTGGACGCGGCCCCCCAATCGGCGGAGTTTTCTGAAGGTGAGAAACTCCAGAAGGCGTCAGGGGGTGGCCGCTTGTAGTATTTTTCGCAGAACGCGGCGCGGTGCTGCGTGTAGTAGTCCAGGACGTCGGCTAGAACCGGGTTGGCAGCAGTGGGCAGGGAGGAAACGAGCTTGTCGGTGGGGGAACGGCGCTGGTCGCCTTTATATTTGCGGACGAAAAGGCAGATTTGCTGTGAGGGGCGGTCGACAAGTAGGTCGCCGGTCTGACAGCGGGTGCCATTTTCCGCGCGGCAGAAGAAGCTGTAATTGACGCATACCGCTAAGCACGCTCTGAAAACTCGGAGTTGAGGCATCGAAGCAGTGGTCCACGTAAGGGTGGTGCTCATGGAAGCGGCTGCCAGTAGAATGTTGAGTGCGACCGGGGCGGGGAGCGGTAACCGGGAGGTGGCTGGGACGCGGCGTTCTTGTAGTATTTCGAGTCCACGCCGAGCGTCGGCCAACAGTTCGCCCACCGCAATGGGTTGGCGCTGGAGGTCGCGGAAGAATTTGTTGACTGCAGAGAAATATGTTTGTAGAGAGCTAGCTGCGACTCGGCCGTGGAGGGCCAGCCAGGCCGTATAGTGTACCATTGTGGCCGGTGTGGCATGCAGCGGCGCGAGGTTTTCCTCTGTACAGAAAATAAAAAACTGTCTGAGCGCGGTGTCGTAGGTCGCGTACCTAGAGGGCGCTAGGGAGTTACTGAGCAGGGCAACCGCTGAAACCCCGAGCTTATCGGTACCCATGAGATCTTGAAAAGTTTCAGCTAGGTCGGAGGACCAGGGCGCCGGTGCTGTTCCGAGCCGTAGGCGGTACCGGGATGGTCCTGTAGCAGGAACTCGGCGTGCGGGTTGCACTGTAGAATTTAATCGGTCCGGGCGTAGCGCCCGGCCAATCGCTCCGCGTCGGGTGAACAGCCAGGAGGGGGTAACAGTCGAAAGGCCACGATGCTCCATGCGGGAGGTCCGACCCCCTCTGGCTTGCCGAGCCTGCCTGGAAAGAATAGGTCGCGGGTCGCGGGGAAGTGTAACGTGGTGTGGGCGAGGCGGGCCAAAGCGTGGTACCACGTTTTCTTCGGCCAGTAGGGGGCGATCACTATAGCCGCGGCTTGAGACTGGGCTAGTTTGGCGGCCAGCGTGGGTAGGGCGGACCAGGGGGGGTTGCAGTATTTGTTCTCGCGCTGCCATGAGGTGTCCGGGAGGTGGAGGCAGTCGACGTCCTCGCACTTGGGGTCTTTCCAGCGGGCGTTGAAGCGTGGTAGTTGCGCGTTGAGCATAGATGCGAAGCGGTCGACCGTATGCGGGCCCCACCGTCGTTGAAAGTGTTTGAAAATCTGCGGGTTGAGTTGCCAATCTTCGGTGTCCAATTCGCGGCTGAGCGCGTCCGCCCAGACGTTGGCGGCAGACCGAATGTAGCGGGGGCGAATGTGAATGTCGTTTGTGTCGAGCAAGTACCACAAGCGGCGGAGCTCTTCCATCATCGCGGGTGAACGGGACGTGAGCTTGGTTAGGGCGGCCACCACGGCCGTGTTGTCCTCGTGTAGGAGAACTTGGCGGCCTTTGAGTTGCGGAAGGAAAGAGTCGACCGCGTGTCTCACCGCGCGAAGCTCCTTCCACGTGATGTGTCGGAGACGGTCGGTTGAGCTCCAAAAACCGCGTGCTTGGTAGCGAGCGTCTTCGTTGAGCACGGCCCCCCAACCGTAGTCGCTGGAGTCGGCGTGAAGGTAGGCGGTCTCGATTGGCTTGTAGATAGACCGGCCGTTGTGTTGAGTGGGCACCGTACGCCACCACTCGAGGTCGCGTCGTAATTGGTGGGTGAGACGCACGCGTCCCCCCCAACCAGTCCGTGTCGCTAAGACGTTGTGGAGCTCGCGCAAAAAGAATCGCGCGGGCGCGATGGCGAGGTACAGAAACTGCGCCTTCCCCGCGAAAGCCGCTAGCTGACGCGTGGGTAGCCATCGTGCGTTCGATGCCGCTCGGCCGAGTAGAAACGAGGCGTGCTGTGCGAGCTGGTGTAGTTTTGCGGGTGGTGCGCGGAATATGCCGTGCTGCAGGTCCACCGTTAGGCCGAGGTGGTTGCCCCCGTTGGTGTTCACACGCCTTTCTTGGGGTTGCGTTGGAGGCCGAGGCTGTCGAGCAGGGCTTGTACGCGTTGTCGAAGTAGCAACGCCGCCTCGTAAGAGTCCGCTAAGAAGAGGAAGTCGTCCATGTAGGGGAGGAGCCGTGTACCTCGCCATCGCGCGTTCCGTAGAAAGCGTTTGGACGGCCGTTGTGCGCCGGTCGGTGTAGCTGCCGGCGTGGGAGGCGGTGGGCGGCGTAGGTGGTTCGTAAACACTTGCGTTAGCTTGCAAAAGTAGTAAGCTTCACCGACCATCCCATGGGGAGGCACGCGAGGCGCCACAGGGTGCCGCGGTAGTTGACCGTGAAGTAATCTCGGTCTTCCTCCCGGATGCCAAGGGTGTAGTACCCATCGGCGAGGTCGAGCGAGACAAAGTAGTCTCCCGGACGAGATAGATGACGTAGGTGCTTGAGTGTCTCGCACGTCATGTTGAAGGTTGAGCAGTAGCGGTTGAGTTCTCGAAGGTCGATAATCAAGCGCCATTGGTTGCATCCGGGTTTGGGCACCAAAAACATCCGGGAGACGTAGCGAGGGTTGGTAGAGCGCTCCCACGCGCCGCAAGCTTCGAAGCGCGGAAGCTCCGAGTTGAGAAACTCGAGTTGTGCCGGTGTCGCGTCGAGCATTGAAACGCCGTGGTTGAAGGGCTTGGGGCGCACGCCGCGTTTGAACTTCACTCGGACCCCATGGCGGATCCAACTTAGGACTTGGCCGCTCGCGCCGATGCGCTCCCACTCCCGCCACCTTCGACGCACGCGGTGGCGCATGAAGGGAGATGTAGGGGATCAAGAATCGGCGCGGCGGGCCACACCTTCATTTCTTGGGTGAGGGCTTGGCCGGGTCGGTCGGCTTGAGTGGAGGGGTGGCGCGGGCTGCTGCTGCCGCTGCTGCGGCGGCTTTGCATTTGTCGGCGGCCTTGCGGGCTCGCGCGTCGGGGCCGGTAGGCTTGTCCGGCGTGACCTTCGCGAAAGCGGCTCCGACGGCTGCCTTGCTGGCGGCGTGTAGGCTGACTTCTAGCGTGCGGTCGACGAACGCTTGGCGGAGCGCATCCAATGGGCCGGAGACCGCGGTAGGACGCGGTCGGCAGAAACGCTCGTGGGCCAATTCGGCAAAGACGCGGTCCGCATCCGTGCTCGTTTGTCCGCCCTTGGTGAGGCGGAGGAAGCCCAATCGAGTACGGGCGGCCTCCTCCGTCGCTGTGTGGGTGCGATGACCCGCTCGGATGAGGGCAATCGCTGCCGCATGCTCTTTCGGTAGAGGTGGGCCGTGCGACAGCGTGTCCAAAGCCTCGCCAATTGCCGCGTGGCGCAACTGTCGAAGAAGGCATAGCACCCGATGTGTAGGTACTCGTCGTGTGCCGCTTGGGTGCGTTTGTCACTTAGAGCCCGGGCGGTGTCGTCCGTGAGCGTCCCCAGACGTGGCTCGTCGACGTCGCGAGGGGGACGTTCGAGGCCGGCCGGGATGACTTCGCCGTAGTAGGCGAAGTCGACGAAATCGGACGCTGAGGGGTCGGGTTCGTCGTCTAGCAGGTCGATAGGTGGCTCAGGGGCCTCCTTACCACCCTCCGTCGCTGGGGTCGCGTCGGCGGGAATGGATTGCTGTCGATCGGTAGTAGCATGTGTAGCTGTCGTCTGCTAGAGCTGGGCGAGTAAGGCAGCGTTAGTCGCCAACAATTGCTTAGTAATCCGTTGCTCCGATGCCAAAACTGCCGTACGGATCTGTTCGGCTGTGCGTTGTTCGAGTGAGGTAGCGTGAGGGTCGGCCGCTGCGGCGGATGTCGACTGCTCAGGCTGCACGTTGTTGAATTGCGTAGCAGAACGAGGGGAAGTGTCGCGTGACGCTGGAGTGCGCATGAGACGAAAAGGGAAAACTGACACCCTGCTCGACTACGAGAGTCGAGACTGCATTTGCGCGAAGCCTAGATTGGCTGAGCGCGAAAGCAGAGAGTGCCTAGGCTCGTGGCTAGCTACGGCTTATAAGGCACGGGCTAGCTAGAGCTTACCGTTGCGGAAGTCGTTGGTCGTTGGCTGCGTCTAACTGCTCGGGCAAGGTGGTTGCCTTGCAGGTGAGACGCGCCGATATTAACGGTAACAGTAACCGCAAGAGTTACTGTCCCGTACACATGGAATTGGATATGCAGACCTCTAGATTCAAATCAATCCGACCATATTCTGGTAAATTATATGGTCAGATTGTTTTAAATCTAGAGGTTTGCAAAACTTACTTACATATGTGACAGAACGCAAACCTGAACGGTAAAGCGTTACTGTAAAAGCGGCGCGTCTTACCCAATCTTACCTAGTCTTACCCTGTCTTAACTCGAGGAGTGAGGAAACGCCTAGCGCAACGCCCCATGGCCTGCCCCCAGCAGCACTAGCTAGGGGCAGCCCCTTAAGCCGGTGCAACCCCCGAGCACTGGCACTCTCTGCTTTGCGCTCGCCCATGTGGCTCGCGCAACTGCAGTCTCGACTCTCGTAGTCGAGCATGGTGTCAGTTTACATCGTCTCATGCGCACTCGAGCGTCACGAGACACTTCCCCACGTTCTAAGTCGCCGTCTAACAACATGCAGCAATAGCCGTCGTTCGCCGCTCCCGGAGTCGACACTCTCCCCTCTGTAATTGAACAACGTACTTCCGAACAGATTCAAAGCGCGCGGTGTCGGCCCTCGAACTTCGACTGGCTGAGCAGATTAAGGCGTCTAACACCGCCTTACTAGCCCAGCTCGAACGATTGACATGCCCACCCGTGCTTCCGAATCAACAGCAGTCCATTCCCCTTGACGCGACCATTGCGACTGAAGGTGGTAAGGCAGCCCCTGAGCCGCCTATCGACATGCACGCAGAACGACGACCCCGAACTCCACGAGCCCGAGTTCGTCGATTTTGCCGCCTACGGTAAAATAATCCCTGCCGGTTTGGAGCAACCCCCTCGCGACATCGGCGAACCTCGCCTTTGGACGCTAACGGACGACACGGCCCGCTTCCTTAACGACAGAAAATCTCAAGCGGGGTACGACGAATACCTCCACATCGGGTGCTATGCCTTCTTCGACAGCTGCGCCAACGCGGCAATCATCGAGGCTTTGGACACGCTGTCAACCGGACCTCCTCTACCAGCGGAGCAGGCGGCGGCCGTTGCCCTCATCCGAGCGGGTCATCGCACCCACACAACGACGGAGGAGGCCGCCCGTACTCGACTGGGCTTCCTCCGCCTCACCAAGGGCGGACAAACGAGCTCGGATTCGGACCGAGTGTTCGCCGAACTCACCCACGAGTGTTTCTGCCGCCCGCGCCCTATCGCGGTCTCAAGCGCACTGGACGAACTACGCCAAGCGTTTGTCGATAGGACGCTCGAAGTCAGCTTACATGCCGCCAGCAAAGCAGCTGCTGGAGCAGCGTTCGCGAGAGTCACGCCATACAAGCCACCCGGACAGGACGCCAAGGCTAAGAAGGCGGCCGCCGACGAGCGCAAGGCCGCAACAGCATCGGCAGCGGCAGCAGCGGCCGGAACCAAACCCAGCGACGGGGCGAAACCCACCACAAAGAAGTGATGGTGTGGCCCGCCGCGCCGATTCTTGCTCCCGTCATCTGACTACATGCGTCACCGCGTGCGGCTAAGATGGCGGGAGTGGGAGCATATCGGCGCGAGCGGTCAAGTCGTGAACTGGATCCGCCATGGCGTGCGGGTCAAGTTCAAACACGGCCTACGTCCCCGACCTTTCAACCCAGCCTCAACTCGACTTCCTAGCTACGGAGCTCCCACGCTTCGAAGCCTGCGGAGCCTAGGAGCGCGCCTACAACACCCGCTACGTCTCCCGCATGTTCCTCGTCCCCAAACCCGGTGTGAACAAATGGCGTCTTATCATAGACCTCCGCGAACTAAATAGCTATTGCGCGGAATTCAAGATGTCGTGCGAGACCCTCAAGCACTTACGCCACCTGTCCCGCCCGGGCGAATACTTCGTCTCCCTCGACCTCGCGGATGGCTACACGCTCGGCATCCGGGAAGAGGACCGCGATTTCTTCACGGTCAACTACCGAGGCGAGTTGTGGCGCCTCGCCTGCCTCCCGATGGGTTGGTCGGGGTCCGCTTACTATTTTTGCAAGCTCACACAAGTGTTCACAAACTACCTGCGACGGGCGCCTACACCGATGACCGCCAACTCCGCGACGCCATACAAACCGTCACGACGTTTCCTTTGCAACGTCCGATGGCGCGGCGTACGCCTGCTACCTTACATGGACGACTTCCTATTCATGGCGATCTCGTACGAGGCAGCTCTACTGCTACGCGACCACATCGAGACCCTGCTTCACCGGCTCGGCCTCCTGCGCAACCCCGACAAAGGCATGTGGCAGCCCACACAAGTGGGCAACCACCTTGGCATGACAGTCGGCCTCATGAACGGCGAATTTCGAGCCCCTACCGACAAGCTACAAGCCCTCGCCAAACATGCTTCAGCGTTACTCGGCCGCGCGGCGACCACCGCTCGTTGGCTGCCCGCCAGACAACTCGCGGCATTCGTTGGCAAGGCGCAATTCCTCTACCTCGCCATCGCGCCAGCCCGTTTCTTTCTGCGCGAACTACACTGCGTGCTGGCTACTCGAAAGGGATGGGGCGGACGTGTCCGGATGACACACCAGTTACGACGCGACCTCGAGTGGTGGCGTACAGTCCCCGACCAACACAACGGCCGCTCTATCTACAAGCCAATCGAGACAGCGTACCTACACGTCGACTCCAGCGGTTACGGATGGGGGGCTGTCCTGAACGACAACCCTGCCTACCAAGCCCGCGGTTTTTGGTACGACGACGACCGACAACAACACATCATTTGGAAAGAACTCCGCGCCGTTCGTCTCGCGATCGAGTGCTTTCTACCGCAACTCCGAGGCCGACATGTCTTACTCCACGAGGACAACATATCCGTCGTGGCTACGCTGTCCAAATTGACTACGCGCTCTCATGTCATGATGACCGAACTACGCCGTCTCTGGCACCTTCTCGACGTCAACGACATCAGCATCCGACCCCACTACATCCGCTCGGCAACGAACATATGGGCCGACAGCCTGAGCCGGGAACTCGACCGCGACGACTGGCAACTAAACCCTCGAATATTCAACTACCTTCAGACAGCGTGGGGGCCACATTCGATCGACCGTTTTGCGTCGATGGAAAACGCATAGCTCCCACGTTTCAACGCCCGATGGCGCGACCCCATATGCGAGGACGTCGACTGTCTACACCTTCCGGACACCGCGTGGCCACGCGAGGCAAACTATTGCAACCCGCCATGGTAAGCTCTTTCCGCCCTCTGTGCGAAACTACGCCAATTGGGGGCAGCTGCTACCGTCATCGCACCGTACTGGCCCCACAAACCGTGGTTCCTGGACTTACACAGCTTGGCCACCGAGACCATCCACTACCCCCCTCGCGAGACCTTTTCTTCCCCGGTCGGCACGGCTCACGCGAGGGGGTCGGACGACCAAGATGGAGCATCGTGACTTTTCGACTGCCACGCCGGCCTGGCTGCGCACCCGCAGAGGCCCAATAGGACGCACACTACGGACGGCCAGCTCCAACCTCACGGACCTACGCGCTATGGTTACCCACCCGCCCAAGCCCTCGCGGCCAGTCCGCTACACATTGCAAGAGCCATACGCACACGCACCGTGGACGGCTACCATGACTACATGACTTCACAAACTGTTGGGCACCGACCAAATCGGTACCACCGCGCTACACATGTTGAGCAGCTCCCTAGCCCCGACAACATACTCCAACTACGACAACGGCATGCGTCAATTTGCCGCCTTCTGGCACGAGGAAAACATCCACCCGCTGCAAGCTACCACACAGTCAGTCGTTCGTTACACGGCCCGGTTGGGACTACAAGGTACCGTCGCCGATGCATCGCTACAACAATACTACTTAGCCATCAACAAGTTTTTTCCACGACCAACAGCAGCAGCCGATCGTTGTCGGTGAACTTTTGGCCGACGCTCGACGCGGACTCGAGATGCAGCAACATCGTCTACCGGCAGCGGACTCGCGCCTCCCGTTACCAGCCCCTCTAGCACTCTCGCTACTCACCGCCGCCGCCAAACTCCGTACACATCTCTAGTGGACGCCTACTTCACGCCACCTTATCGCGCAATTTCGAGCGCTACTGGCAGTCTACACAAATTATGCGTTTTTCTGCAGAGCCGAATCAGACGTGCGGTGTTTACCACACGACCTCGTAGTCGACCGGCCATCCAAACAAATTTGGCTATTCATCCGAAAGGCTAAAGGCGATCAGAGACGCAGCGCGGCCGACAAACCTATCCTCGCTATCCCGACTGCTGCCAATCCAACCCTCGCTACCCTAATGGAATATTATTGCACACAGCGGACCGCCTATTGCAAGAAATTCTTCAACAACCCCCCCCAGCCGCACTATGGAGCTTCGTACCTTACGAAAACTCCGGCGATTGGCAAGCGGCTGCGTCACTCTCCGCCTGGCTCCTCGACGCATGCGACGCCGTCGGCGCCACACCTCCGAGTGGATTCAAAAGGACATCGCACAGCCTACGTAAAGGTGCCGCCTCCGCCGCTAGCTACATCGGGGCCCCACTCCACGTCGTCAAAATACATGGGTGGTTGGGCCAAAAACAGTTCTGTCACAGGAGGGAAATACATTGACCCCACCATGACCCCATCTCCAACGGCGTGGCAGTACTTCGGCTGGCTCGTCCCAGCCAAACCGCTTCATCAAGACTAGGCTGCGCAAAACCTCCGGTTTTTTCGATACTGGCAAAACGTGCCCTCGGGTAAATAGTCAGATTATTTTTAATCTAGAGGTTTGCAAAACTTACTTACATATGTGACAGAACGCAAGCCTCAACGGTAAAGCGTTACTGTAAAAGCGGCGCGTCTTACCCAGTCCTCGAGGTAACCCTCGAGGACTGAGGAAACGCCTAGCGCCACGCCCCATGCCCTGCCCCCAGGAGCACTAGCTAGCGGCAGCCCCTTAAGCCGGTGCAACCCCCGAGCACTGGCATTCTCTGCTTTGCGCGGCGCCCGCCGGCGGCGCAGCGGCGGCGGCCCCGGAGAGGGGTGCGCTCGCAGGCCCGTCGGCACCTACCTCTACCTCCACGCGGTGGGCGCTGGTAACCCCATAGCCGTGCCAGGCCTGGCACGGTAGGGGGCTGAACGAGGTACCGGCAGCTGCGATCCGCGGGATCAGCAGCTGTCGGGAAGCCCTGTACGGAGGGTTTTGGAAAACATAATATCCGTACACCGGCACAGGGATCTCCCGCTCGGCCTGTCCGATATGTCGTTTCGCGACTAAATACTCGCAGATACTCTCCCGACGATGGGGCGGGGGCGGCGTTTGCGAAATATTTTTTGGCGAAAAGGGGTACGGACGGATCAGCGGAGGGACGAGGGTGTTGGAGCTGGCGGCGGACAGCTGGGAAGCAGCGCTTGGGACAGCGCTCGCTAGCAGTCGCCAGCCCTGCGAGAGTCTTAAGTCTCCCCTGGGGGCGAGGCCTGATGCTACGCAGGACGGAGGCTGGTCGCAGCCGGAGGAGCGGCACGGTCTGGCGGCGGCGGTCCTTAGGATCGCCCGCCGCCGGAAAAGCCCGGTACGGGGGGTTTTCGGAAAAATTCCCGTACCCACCATCTTTTGAGGACCGGCGACTCGATCCCTGTGTTCTTCCAACCCCTTCCCTAGTCGGTACCCGGTTATCGATAGGCTGCCTCAGGCAGTGTGCCTAGGGTTATCGTAACGGCACACTGCTCGTAAAGGCGACCCCCTAACAACGTAAACCACCGGGGGAGGGTACGGACGGCCACAGCGCGATCAGATAGGTGTTGGAAACAGACGGGAAAAGGACAGGGGACAGGAGAAAATCTGGCTCGGGGGCAAGAGAGCCAGCCGGACACCGTCTGCAGCCTAGTTATTCTCTCTTCTCAGCCCCCCGAAGGAGGAGAGAAGACTCGGCTAGGTGGCGAGCTGCGTCGAGAGGAGCGGCTAATACCTCGGGCGGGGTGGAGCACGGATCGGGGCGGGACCGACGACGACCTATGCGAGGGGGGTTTTTCACCTGCCTTTCCCCCCAAGCTCCGGCACGACCGGAGTCGCACGGGAGCCGAGGTCAGGCAGGTTCGCCTCGACCAGCTCCAGCTGGACAGCCTTGCTGATCAGCGACCCCGCAGCGGCTGGAGCAGGCCGCGTAACGTGGAGACTAGCGACATTTTATATTTCATACTGTATCCAAAAAAAATACGTATAGATCAGAAAATTATAAATACCTGGATACGGGTATGTTTTAGACGGTATCGTTACTGCCATTGGAGAGGTTGGGATTAGTGGTTCACGGTCTACCTCACGCTTAGAAGTCCAACTACAGGTTGAGCATAGCAAAAGGGGGGGCCCAGAGACAGCAGCCGGTTTTTACTGGTATTGTTGTAAACAATTTCAATTTCAATTTCAATTTCAATGCTTTGCGCTCGCCCATCTGGCTCGCGCAACCCACCCACCCATCCCACAGTTAGCGCTAATCTTCCCCCAAGCCAAGCATGTGGTGGTCTTTTGGCCAAATTGTAAACAAGCTTACATCTTTGGCAGAACGTGCCCTCTGGTAAATGGAAAATTATGCTGTCATGTCAGTTTACTTCCTTAGTTACAGTCGGCGGTATTGTGTAGACCGGCGGGGAGAGCAATTGAAATTGAAATTGTTTACAACTTGTACCGGGTGAAGCCGGTTGCTGTCTATGGGCCCTCCCGACTATGCCACTTAGGAAACTTATAAGATGGGGCTAGACCATTTACCGCCTAAGTCCAACCTCTCCAAAGTGTGGTGGGGGTTCACCCCCCCCCCTCCCCCGGGGGATTTTTCGCGCGTGACGGTGGCGGTGGCTAGATGGGATTAGTTGTGTGTTTGGTGTGTTGGGGTAAAGCGTGTCGTCGTGCGTGATTTGAGGCGGTAGATGACAAGGAGGCGGTGCACCCATTGAAAACTATGCGAGTGGAGATGTAAAAGAATGCGTGTGGTGTCAAGACGTGTCTTCGAGATGATTTTATCATTAGGGTTTGTGCGGAGTGTGAGGAGGGATGTGAGGCCGGTGGTAGTGTATGCGTGTGGGGTGCATGTGACTTCTCATACCACGGAAAACACAACTCTACCGCCAAAAACCAGATCAAACACAAGCAAGAAGTCATGCGGGGACAACACAACACAAGCCTCCTCACTTGCAGCCCCTCTATACGTTGCCCTATCTATTGTCTAATTATTGTGTAATCAATTCACTGGCAACGGCCACATGGCGAGGAACTTCCCCTCGATTTCAAGTCTCCGACAAGACAAACACAATAGCACCCTCCAACTCCTCCTCTCCCTACTAGAGCGTAAAAGCGAGAGTCGTTGGGAAACCATAACCCCGACTTCGGCAATAAACCCATTAAAACCTTCATATTTCCCCTCTCCCCTCGACTGTCGCGACACCACATCCATGTCACCCACCTCCCCCAACTCACATGCCCATGCCGATGAATGCAATAACTCCGTTGACTCCCTCACCTTCTCCCCCGTTGTTTTCATGGAGGACCTCCTACCATTCTCGCTCAGACCCCCCGCTCACAAACTCGACTTCAATCCACTCCTAAAACCCATATTAATTGGACACGCACAACAACGCCCGACGTCGCTACTCCTCGTCGATTTAAACAATCCGAATTAGCAAATGAAAATTTTGCACTGAAAATAACCTATCTCATGCCGCACAACTCATACGCAACAAATACACCCCCTCGCCTATGCCCTCCGACACCAATGGCCCGGCACCGAGGTGGAAGTCTTTTCCATTGTCATGAGTCGCACTGTCGCACTAGGACCCCGCACGAACACATATTCGATTGCCATCATCAAATCGCCCATCACCTTGCGCACCGATCCCCCGGATAAAATAGCCGGGAAATATCACGCCTCGAAACCGCCCACATCCTTTCCCAGCTCCACTTACACTATGGCCAATGGCTGCATCACCTCCTCATCATTTACCGACTCAAAACACGCAAGACGGCGTTCTAGACTTCCCGCTCACACAAACGCACTTACTCATGACAGGACGCCGCTCACACGATGAGCATCGTCTCCCGGGAGGGGGGGGATGAATACCCCATCATCCTACGAAGAGGACGGATTAAGGCGCAGAAAGGTTAGCCCCGCCTATTAGTAAGTTTCCTATACGGCTTAGTTGGGAGGGCCCACAGACAACAACCGGTACATATTATAAATCATTTTCTTTTCATATTCATACATGCCTCCCGGCGGGGGGAGGATGGGGGTAAAAGCACCCACCCCATACATGCAGAGGATGGAACATGTGCAGGCGGTATAGCTCCAAGTATCAAGGTTCCTAAATGGTTTGGTTGAGGGGGCTAAAAGATAACATCCGGTACATGTAGTAAATCAGTTTCATTTTCCCGCACGGCTCGACCGATATTCTCATTTCGGGAGTGATAAGAGACGGCGGACTACCGGAAAGCATCACCAAGAGAGAACGCTTGGACGTCGAACATTACTCGCAAAGCGACAACATCCGCACATGAGAACAACCATATGCGGATCAGCGGCGCGGTATGTATGGCAGTGAAGACCCTTGGTGTATTGCCGCCGCCGGCAGATAAAGCAATGAACGGCACGACGCAATAGCCATCTTGTCACATGTTGACACTCGAATAAGGCATCGCGTTTACATAGGGGTTTATCTTACATGAAGGGGTTTCCGCCGACTCGTTGGCAAAATATGAAGCAATCCATTTTGTTGAAGGGAAAATAATAGAGATAGAGGATGTTGGCGAATGGCAAGCCGACGATTGTGCGGCAAGAGGTTAATAATGCGAAGCGCCACGTCAAAGTGCCTTGATGGGGGGTTTCATGGGACTCGCCTTGCACAAGACGGACGAAATCCAAAAGCACAAGAGCGCCCAACACGAGCTTCGGACTTTTTGTTTCTAATGATTTCCATCACACCGATGATATTGTAGTCGTAGGAGTTCCTACTTCATATAGCGATTAGCGAATACGGGTAATGGGTGGCGGTGACGCGCCGTCGGCCCGTTGCAGCATCCTAAATCCTTACATTCTACTACATTGATTTGCTAAAGTCAGCGCGCGCTTTCGCGCGCGCGCGCGCGCGCGCGTGTGTGTGTGTGTGTGTGTGTGTGTGTGTGTGTGTGTGTGTGTGTGTGTGTGTGTGTGCGCGCGTGCGTGCGCGCGCGTGTGTGTATCTCCTTATCATCAGCCCGTTGGATTTGGTACATCACATGCACTTTTTGGATTTAGAAAACACTTATGTATGGTGCATAGCGCACTTACTGGGATAGATATTTGCATACGTCCTTAACTACTGCGCATCGATACGATGGGTACTGGAGCATTATCTTACTTATTACAAAAATACGCAGAGACAAAGCCAGGGTGTGTGGATTATCCCAAATGTCGCAATGTGTGCGCGCGCGTGCGTGTGTGTGTGTGTGTGTGTGTGTGTGTGTGTGTGTGTGTGTGTGTGTGTGTGTGTGTGTGTGTGTGTGACTGTGTGTGTGTGTGTGTGTGTGTGTGTGTGTGTGTGTGTGTGTGTGTGAGAGAGAGAGAGAGAGAGAGAGAGAGAGAGAGAGAGAGAGAGAGAGAGAGAGAGAGTGAGAGTGGGTGAATGAGTGAGGGAGAGAGAGAGCACATATATATATATATATATATGATATATATCACATTACAATTCACACAACATACAAGGATGAGATATGCATCCAGGAGGATTGTGCATATCTATGATATGTGCATTCAGGATTGTGACTAATTTGGAACACCAAGAACTTGGAACAAAATCTTAGAAAAACAGCTATAACTTTTTTGTAAAAACGTCAGATTCAAATTCTGAATATACGACGAGAAAGCTACAGTTTTCAGGATGTTCGGAGAGCCTTTGACCGGCTTCATCCGATTTCAAACGTGTCAGGATGCCTCGGGACAGATGGGCGATGCGTGTACAAAATCGCCTTCCGACCCACGCAGAATCTTTCTGGCGTAGCAACTAGACAGAAAGGGGCGCCGACTGGCTCTAATTCACAGCTATCGCCGCTCTAACAGTAAGGAAGCTTGTTTGTGCGAGTGGTGAGGTGCAGCGGGTCATTGGGACGGGGTATCGGCGCGGCGATGGCGCGGCGTTTAGCGCCCTTTCGGTCGAGAACGACCTATGCTCTCGGCCTCGACCCCCTATGCGTGTCCCTATTGTTCTCCCTATTCTTGCTCGTCGTTGTCGTCCTAAGTACGAAGAGAAAGGGGAAAGGACGGAGTCCGGCGAGGAACGTGCTGCCGAGAAAGGGGACGTTGCCGCGTGCCTTCAAGCGGTGGAGCTCTCAAGATATGGATGGGGCGCTACATGAACTGGCGGGGCAGTATGCTTTAAATACCGCGGCATCCAAAAGCATGTCTGAGTGCAAGAGTGTACGGCAGGTTGCTAAGGAGTGGGGGGTGCCTCATGTGACACTAGCGAGATACTATGCACAGCCCGGCTTCTTTGAGACAGGTAAACGTGCCGGTGCAGTCCCTGTGCTGAGCCGCGATGACGAGAAAACCATTATGGACACTATCTTGCATCATGCAGAGGAGGGGATGTGCCTAAACCATGCACAGGTGAGACGAAAAGTGGGAAATATTCATATACTACTTACATGGCTATGTATACATTGGTTTGCAGCACTTATGGTTATCTATCAGTGGATTATGACCAGATGCGTTGTGCGTGGTTGTTATATGCATGCAACTGCCTACCTAAAACACTTCGTGCTGATGCAAATGTGCTGTGCCCTGTGTGTGTGTGTGTGTGTGTGTGTGTGTGTGTGTGTGTGTGTGTGTGTGTGTGTGTGTGCGTGTGTGTGTGTGTGCGTGTGTGTGTGTGTGTGTGTGTGTGTGTGTGTGTGTGTGTGTGTGTGTGTGTGTGTGTGTGTGTGTGTGTGTGCAGGTAAGATATCAGGCGTACAACCTAAGCGAGAAGGAGGGCGCACAACATGTACACTCAGCGAACACCCGAGAGAGTCGGGTGTCTAAGGGCAGTGAAATCCGCGTCGAGGCCGAAGTTCAAAACAGGGAGCCAAACCCTGAGGAGTTGGAGTTGCAGGATGATAAGGAAGCGGCGTGAGCTGGAAGAGATGGAGGAGCTGTCTCGCATGCAGACACACAACAATGAGGCGACGAGGGCGCAACTCACCACTGTGGGCGTGTGCTACATTTTGCGGACAGAGACGCCTCCCAGAAAGAAGATGAGGACGAACGGCTTTGAGCGGGAGGAGGCAGTCGTCCTCAACTCCGGTGAGCAGCTCGCCGCCGCTTGCAACTGCGGCAGGAGCAAGGCGAGGTGAATGAAGTAGGCGATCAGCGCTGCCAAGAAGGACCTCCGGGCGACGGAGCAAGCACTCACAAGACACATCCAGAAGGCGGAGAAGGGGATGAATGACACCGAGAAGGCAGTGGAGAAGGGAAACAAAGCTGCAACAAAGGCAAAAGAAGCCCTACCTTATGGTAACAAGAAGAGCGCCGTTGCTGAAGCTGCTGTTGTTGAGAAGGCAGCAGCAGCAGAGCAAAAGGCCTGGCAGCTCGCCACCCAAGCCATAAAGGAGGCTCGAGGGGAACTCCTCGTCATCCCCCAGAGGCGTTAGAACCTGCGGGTGAAGGAAGCGGACCTTCAAAAGCTGCGAGAAGCAGCGGCAGTAGTGACACTTAAGGACGAAGTTTCCGAGGTGGAGGAGGTTGACGAGGAGGAAGTCGCAAACAAGCAAGATGGTCACGACCCTAGCGCCGTGGCGCTGACGAACCTAGAGGCAAGATACGAGGCAGGGAAGGGGGACGTTCAAGCGGCTTGCAACTTAGCGGTCGAGGCAGCTGCGGATGCGTTGTGTGCCGCTGCGAGGGCGGTAGTAGTGAAAGCGTCAGAGAGAGAGAGAGAGGAAGCATTCAGCCGCAACAGCGAACCGCGTAGCGGCTCGCGGGCCTGCTGCCGCACCGCTAGTAGACGTATCTAACCTTGTGTGACTGCCTTTTGTCCGTAGACTTCGCTCTTGCCGGCCGATAGCACCACTGTCTGCCCGGTGGTGACGTGCATGGTAGCGGATGGCAAGCCCGGGCTAGTGATATCCATCGGGCCGTTGGAGATACAGTGGAGACTGTTCCAAATTATTAAAAAATTCTTACAAGAAAAAGCAGTGGAGGCCACCAAGCAAAAAGAAGAAGAAGACTGTTCCAAATTCATATGTAGTCGCCCGTTTTTTTCTATCACCCTACCCTCCACTCTTTGACCGGACTTAGCGCAGTCAAAACACATAATTCTGTTGCAAATAATATAGCGATATCCCTGGAAAGCTCTGGTCTGTAGCTTTCTGCATGGCCAAAAAAATCCCGATTTGCCGGGCGGCTAATCTAGCTGCGGTTGGGGAGTACCGTCGTGCCATGGAGGCCCTAAGCTCCAACCCCGTTGCAAGTGGTCGCGGGGTGCACGAGGAATTATCACGGTTGCACCCACAAGACGATGACGACCTCGCGGACGTGTTGCCGGATCCCTTCTCCCTCCCTCGTATCAAACTCCGTGCTTCGGAAGTTGATATCATGGAGGTCGTTGCTAGATGCCCTCGAAAGTCTAGTCCTCACGTCGACGGTTGGAGGTTTGAAACTCTTCGCGCGTTGGGTACCCCTTGCACTCTCACCGGTTTAGCCGAAGCCATCGTGAATGCAGAAGTTCCACCAAGCGTTGCCTCATTCCTCGCCTTTGCCACACTTATCCCGCTAGACAAGCTTGATCCCGAACAACGACGCGCACAAGAGCAAGAACTTCGCGACCAAAAGGGGACGCTGCGCCCGATTGGAATTGGCTCCGTTCTGTTTCGTTTTGCGAATCGCGCGCTTCTCGCCGTAATTGGTGACGGAGTGTCTCAATGGTTGGCTGCTCGGCACCAATTTGGGGTCGGCGTCCGCGGCGGGGCTGAGATCGTACAATTCATGGTTCGAGCCGCGCTTGACGCTTCACCGGACTGAGCGGACATGCAAGGCGACGCATCCAACGCGTTCAACGAGTTCTTGCGGCGTCCCTTGTTTGAAGAGTTGTCAGCAAATCCCGCGCTTCGACCGTTGCTCCGCGTCGCTACTATGTTGTATGGCCGTCCATCTACCTTGTACGTTTACGACTCATCAAATGCTCACGGCCCGGCCATGCGCATCTCGAGTACCCGTGGAGTCCATCAAGGTTGCGTTCTCGGGGCCATGTTCTTCGCAATAGTTGCCTCCCGGGTATACAAACAGTTGGCTGCGATTGCCCCGAACGAATCCGTTGTATGTTGTTATTCTGATGATGGTCACTTCTTGGGACCCCCTGCGTCTCTCGTGGCTATTGGCGACGCTATGCCGGAGGCGTATGCTAGCGTTGGCCTCACAGTAACCATCCGCAAAAACTGTTTGTATTCCCCTTTGGGTGTCGGTGATGCTTTCGATAACTTACTCGACGGCCACATCATGCGGGGAGTAAATGTCTCCACGGAAGGGACGAAAGTATTGGGGGGGCCAATGGGTACATCCGATTTTGCTCGAGACGTGTTCGAAACGGCCCTAAGTAAGTATGAGGCCTACGGCGAACGTCTACTAAGGGGTCTAGCGGCTCACCGGCACACTCACACTGCGCTTCGTATCCATCAACATTGCAACCGCCGCTTCGGACACTTTGCCCGTACAGTCCCCCGAGGTCTTGGCAGGGGTGAGGGCTACGGTGACACCGTCGTAACATTCCTCGAGCGCGCTGACAATGCCACCCTAGATGTGGCGGCTGAGATATTGGGCCTTCCCGCAGCTAGCCTACCCAACAACACTCGCTCCGAGATGTCTCTTCCCATACGTTTCGGCGGCATGGGGGTGGGGGATTTGGCTGCCTTGGCGGATGCGGCCCATGTCGGAGCGGCCGGTTTGGCTTAGGGCTCAGCTATTCGTTTCCTTACAACACAAGACGCTCGCGTGCGCGGGGATTCCCAAGACGATGTTCCAATGGAGCCGACCATGTATGGACGGTTAGCGAGTGCTATGACCACAGCGGGATGAGTGTCAGGTCACCGTAGCCGGATCCGTCGGGCTGCGGGTGCACGGAAATTAGTCAAAAACCCTCCGTACGGTGTTTTCTCGGAGGGTCGTGGTCGCCAGATCTTGTCGCTCCTTCCGTCGCGACTAGCCTCCGTGCCGCCCGAGCTTTCTCCTCCCCCCGGGAGATGTAACTTGTCCCGTAGGCATGGTACACCGGACGGAGACGACGGCGATAACGAACCCATGTGGTCGTTAGAACTCGCTTCGTCGTGGGCGCGCTTGGACGCTGCGTGCGGTTCTCACGCTCTCGCCGAGTCTGAACCCTTGATAACCACAGCCTTAGCGATGCTCCCCCCGAAACGTCCAACTGTGGCTCGCGCCGGCTGCGTTGCCGAAGCCCGATCAAACAACGAGCAGATTGCCCAGTCCCTTGATGGCCTACCCTCGCTCGTCCCTCTTTCTGCGTTTGCCACGGACATCTTTCCAAAGCTACAAGCCGACATCAGTGAGCGCGTCAACTTGTTTCGCTTCGCGAAGCTCGCTCCCACGTTTTCCAACCGCGCTCGGCCGGAGTCTAGGCGTTTTCTATCTCGTCTCGGCCACGGCGCCCTTGCGTTTTTGGCTTCGGACCCGCCTACTTCGGGTCGCCTAGGCGAGCTCCGTGACAAGTTCCTTGAGCACTACGACGCAGTTTTCCGCGTCGCGGTCTGTCGCATCTTCGGCCTACCCTCATCTCGCATCCTCTCTTCTCTACGCTCCCCCACTGCTTGTGCTTCTTGCCATCTCTCGGTTCAAGCTATGCGGGGTGCGTTCTCGTCGGTGGGTGTTGACATGTCGGATGATGCGTGGGCCACTGCTTTTGCGGACCATTTGGCTCGTTGCGGCGGAGATGCTTCGGTCCACACCGCTCACTCTTGGTTAGTGACGGCCCTTGCGGAAATCATCTCCGAGGTTCGTGACGCACTCGGGGTTGGCGTCGAGGTTCTCACAGATCCCACGATGTTAGTACAACTCCCCAACGGCAACGACGGTCTCCCCGCGGATGTGGGTGTCTTGCACTATCACGGCATCCGAGGCTCAAAACTTGCCCTTGATGCCGTGCTTTCCGGTTTGTTCGGCGTGTCTAGCCCCCCGTCACCCGAAGTCGCTCTCCGCCATGCTGAGAAGACCAAGTTCGAGAAGTACTCGGAGGGGTTGAGGAGTCGCCCCGACATCCGCTTCATTCCCTTTGTAGTCACGGAATTTGGTACTCTTGGCTTCCACGCCACGGCTTTCTTGACGGAGCTAGCCAAGCAGGCAGCCGCATCTAAAGGGATGCACGTGGGCAAGTTGTTGGCCTCCTGGCGTCGAAAGGTCTCTCTCGCCGTCCATGTTGCTCACGCGGACAACGTCTTGCGCGGTTTGTCCGCCGCTGCGGACGGCACGGAGGCCGCTTCTTCCTCGGCTGGGATGCCTTCTCCAGCCACGGCGCTCTTCACCCGCGCCATGGGCCGCAAGCGTCCCCGTGCTTCCTCGAGCGGCGCGTGAGGCGCCGCTTGTCGCCTCCACGTGTTGCATTCTCGGCGTGGCTTAAGAGTTTCCTTAGTTTAATCTGCTAGGTTTGTGCACAATGTAGTGCTTTCCTTTTGCTGTGCTTTGGATTCCGTGATCCTCTTGTCACTCTTGCCCTCTTGTTTCCCCTCCCACTTTCCCTGTCCGTGCTCATCTGGTTCTTCTTGTAAGCAATGATCATTTGGATTAAAAAGGGGCATTTCATGTACTAGACAGGGCTAAACTCTTCCAATACACCAAAATCCTCCTCAATGCATAATTGACATATCTCCCCATTCCTCGGGCTTATTAGGCTGTGGGATTTTTCCCTCCTTTTTCCCTTTTGTTTGGTGGTTTCCACGTTTCCACCGTTTTTTCTTGTAAAAAACGTTAATTGCTATCATGAAACGTTTGATATACATTTCCTCCACGTCAGCCCTCGCACTTTTGTTTCACATACCGCGCGCCGTGTCGGAGTTACCACGACACCGCGCCTGTCAGCCTTCTCGGCAGCACAGGGCTACGCTATTGCCACCGACCTAGCGACTACGAGTTCTTTGCCTATTATACGGCCGGTTCGAGATTAGTTAAAGGCAGCGGGGCAGGCGTGACCGTATACATTGCGCCTTTTTCTTTACGGTGTCACTACCCAATACCGCGACTACATAAGTACGTGCGCTCTTCATCCGCAAAGTTGTGACGTCCATAAGACGCGCGGGTCGTTAGGTTCTTTCAATCTACGACGGGCCGCCCGAACGACGCGCCTCTCGTCGCTGCCCGTGACTTGCGAGTTCGCTGACTGTTGGTTTATTTCTTTTTTTTTATAGATGGCGATGGTGCTGCTCGCGACGGCCCCTCGGCCAGTCTTCTCTCGACCCTTGGCGTGCCAAGTTCGGCGGAGCGCATCGTCGCGGCGCCGAGTCTGCGCGCCCTCAGTTCGGCGTGCCTTGGCCAGCCCTCTGCGACGGGGGAGCGTGGGAAATGTCTCTGGGCGTCCCAGTGCTGCGCAGCAGCTCAGTAGCGATGCGCCTTTGGAGAGACAAGTGGATGAGCTGTCTGTACGTCAGCTCGTGTCGCTGGCTGAGAGGGGGCTACGTGAGCCGGAGAGTGTTTACAGCACCGAGAGCCCAATATCAAACCGGGAGGAGCTCGCGCAGGGCCTCCGCACGTCGACCACAAAGGGGCTGTGCGAGTCGGTTGAGGCGCTGCGCGTCCGGGCTCAAAAGTGGGGGAGGAACAAATTACCCGAGGCGAAGAGTTTCAGTTTCCTGAACCTCCTTCTGGAGGCTGTTCAGGCACGAGTCTCCGCCACCGACACAATTTTCTGCGACCGCTGCCCTTGATCTGATTTCTATATATTTTGTCCTGAGAATAACCTGGGATTATTAAGTATGTGATTGCTTTAGGGGATGCACTTTTACATATCATACAGCCTTACAACTACAAACAAATGGTATTGGTAATGAGATGATTACCTCGTGCTGCCCTAACGGGCAGCAGCCCTAACAGACCCACTCATTCCTCAACGACTTGTACCATCATTGAATTTTTTTCTGTGTGTTGGTTGATGCGGACAGGATGTGACACTGTATGCTCTGATTGCGGCGGGCATCTTCTCCCTCATCACCGGCTATCTTGTGGGCGGGGACAGCGCGGAGTCTGGCAGTTTGGAGGGGATCGCCATCCTCGCGTCCGTTTCGGTGGTTGTGCTCGTCACTGCGGTCAACAACTACCAAAAGGAGATGCAGTTTCAAGAGCTCAATGCCGTGAAGGAAGATGTACAGGTGTGCATTAGCCTCTGTGTGTATATGTCTGAACATTTGTGCGCGCGATTGTGTGTGTGTGTGTGTGTGTGTGTGTGTGTGTGTGTGTGTGTGTGTGTGTGTGTGTGTGTGCTTGTTTGTGGGGGGGGGGGGGGGGGGGGGGGGGGGGGGGTGCTTCATATGAGTTGAAAGCTTCCGACCTTCCTTATGAAGCAAAAGGGATCGCCTCATTTGCAGATGTTTGATATTATATGCATGTGAATCGCGCGATGCGATGCCTCCGTCCCTCGTGCTTACCTCGACTTCAGGTTCGTGTGGTCCGGAACGGCGTACAGACCACCATCAGCACCTTCGACCTTATGACGGGTGACCTGCTGGTCATCGAGGGCGGGGACATACTGCCCGCGGACTGCATATTGGTGTCAGGCAGCAACCTCAAGGCGCGCCGGGATCTGACGCTCTCCCCAAAGCTTGTGCACACGAGAGAAAGAGAGCGAGCGAGAGAGAGAGAGAGAGAGAGAGAGAGAGAGAGAGAGAGAGAGAGAGAGAGAGAGAGAGATAGAGAGAGAGAGAGACTGAGTGAGTGAGTACATGTGTGAGCATCCAATGCTTTGTGCGCATCAGGTGGACGAGTCTCACCTCACCGGGGAGTCTGAGGAGGTGCTGAAGGAGGCTGTGGGATCGCCGCTTGTCGTGTCTGGGTCGAAGGTGAGCAGCACGGAGAGGGTGCCATGCCATGCCATGTCAAGTCAGATGTGAATGAACAGTAATGCGGCGAAAAAGGAAAGGGAGGATAGGCGTGAAGCTTTTGAGCACTACCACACCACCTAACTTGGTGGGTGCCAACACTGCGCAGGTGAACGAGGGCAGTGCCCAGGCAATCGTGATCGCGGTGGGCAGCAACTCGCAGAGTGGTGTGATCTCCCTACTGGCGGGCCAAGGCGCCACCTCCTCCAGCGGCGAAGAGTCCGGCGACGGGATGAGGTCCCCCCTCCCCCGCCCCTCGAAATGTGTTGTTATCACTGCCCTCTTCACGCATCATCCCGTTGCGACAATGCGCTGCCAATGTCCAGTCCAGTCCGGTCCAATGGCATCAGCATTGTCGTGATGAGGTTGCGATTGTTATGCAATGCTTGATTGCTACGCCACCCGGTCCTGTGATAGTTGATGATGGAAAAATAACTCCACCCCCAGGAACTCATTTGAAACGATGTTATGGAACGATTCCTCATTTTCAATATTGTGTTGGAACTGCGTGGGTGTTTGCAGGAAGACAACCGTTTTGGAGGAGAAGCTCGAGATTATGGCGAACCAAATCGGACAGTTTGGGCTGTGGGCGGCGCTGGCGACCACCCTCTTGATGTCGGCCGCGTTTTCGTGGGACACTTTTTTCGTGGCGGGGGACGCGTGGTCGTGGGACTTTCTCAGCACCTACCTCGATTTCTTGATCACGGGTATCACCGTCCTGGTGGTGGCGGTGCCCGAGGGGCTGCCACTGGCCGTCACCCTCGCCCTCGCCTTCAGTGTGAAGCAGATGCTGCGCGAAAAGAATCTGGTGAGTGGAGACGCCTGGGGAGGGAAGAGAGTAGGGAAGGGAAGGGCAGGGCATCAGTAGAATGTATAAATCGCACAAAATTCAGCAATATGCGCGGCACTGCAGCCATATACCATACCTATACCCGAAATCTTAAGTGCACGTGTCATTGGGTGTTTTTTTGGGGGGGCGGGGGGGGGGAAAGAGAAAGGCAGAGCAGTAAAATGTATGGATTGCACAACATTCAGCGAAAGAGCAACATGTTCTGCATCGTAGCCACGTACCGTACCTATCCCAAAATTAATTGAGCGGATTGGAGGGGCTGGGCTAGGTGACTCAGGGAGGCTGTGGCTGGGTGTCAAGCTCATATCATCTGCTTATCAAGGTGTGTGTTTGTTTTGGTGATGTGTTGGTAGGTGCGGCAGCTTGACGCGTGCGAGACTATGGGCTGCGCCACCACCATCCTCAGCGACAAGACTGGAACGCTCACGCAGAACCGGATGACGGCCGTCCGGCTGTGGGTTGGAGGTACGTGCTTTGTCATTGCCCCTCTTTTGCAAGAACTGTGCGTGCGTGTGTGTGTGTGTGTGTGTGTGTGTGTGTGTGTGTGTGTGTGTGTGTGTGCGTGTGTGTGTGTGTGTGTGTGTGTGTGTGTATGTCTACATGTTCGTGTGTGTGCGTGTATTTATATGTGTGTGCGTGTGTGTGTGTGTGTGTGTGTGTGTGTGTGTGTGTGTGTTCCATTTGGGAGTGGAGCTCTGAAAGAGTTTGTGTCACTGGGAGGTCAGGCAGCAGCTTTGAACTCAATCTGGGCGGGAGCGGGATGTTGTCGTCTCGCTCGATGGCGGACTCGATGATGAAGTTTACATTTTCGGAGGACGTTGGGCCTGCTTGGATAAAGCAGACGTCTGACACGCGCTGCGGCCGCGTGCTGGCGACCATGGACGAGGATTTCCGGTGTCTGCTGCTACAAGCGATCGCGCTCAACACCACCGCCAGTTACATCGCCGACCCGGACGGTAGCGGCGTTGCGCAGTGGGTGGGCAGCCAGACGGAGGGGGCGCTACTGGAGCTAGCGCACCTGGGGGGCTGCAATGTGGCGCAGGTACGGGAGAGTTTCACCACCAAGAACGTCCTCCCCTTCTCCAGCCAGCGCAAGTGCATGGGCTGCCTCGCCGTGCCTAAAGCAAGGTGAGCAAAGTGAAAGCTAGACTGACTGTCCACGCATATGACCCCATTGCCACCCTTCATCGCCCATGGACCATTCTGCGGGATTTCCGGAGCGTGCTGGGGTCTTTAGAGCTGTTCTGTGCTGACGGGGGCGTCGGTGCATCGCTGTGCTGCAGTGATGGCGGCGAGGAGGGGGAGAGGGGGCGTTTCTTTGTGAAGGGGGCGCCGGACGTGCTGCTGCGCAACTGCACGAGCATGTTAACCGAGGCCGGGGAGGTGGTGCCCATGGGCGACGTAGGGAGCTTCAACCTCGAAGCCGACGGGCTCCGCGTGATTGCACTGGCTTATAAAGATATTGACATGGTGAGAACTGTGAACCGCCGCGTGGCCCTCACGTCAACCTCAACCTTCCCCTCCCCTTCCCAATCAGATATTCAGTACTGGATGT
>JAPMLY010000377.1:0-110000 GCA_026401115.1 Tetraselmis chui | reverse complement strand
TCCCTTCCATTTCGTCGTTCGCGGACTACGACACACAGAGACGTGAGGACTCACCGGCGACCAACGGGCCGCCTTCCATCTGCCATCCGCCACATTGAGTGGGTGAAAGTTCGAGACAACTGTGAATTTTGAGTGGTGGACTCGGAAGGCATCGCCTACTTTTGACTTATCAGGCGCTGTTGATATTCAAGTGGCCTACTTATTATGTGCCTCGGTAGTGATTGCCGCTGATAATCACACCTTTGCTACGCGGGTGTGGAAGCCAATTTCCACATACTAATACCACATTCGATATAACATACTGATGTCCGACTCAGAGCTATGTTGTACTTAACCAAATCAAAAGCAGCCAATATTGGCAAATGAATGGGTTCCAAACCACTTTCGCTCGTCCATCAGTTCATTTCTGACCAGTAAAAAATTTGAGTTAAACTTCTTTTGCTTTGCGTTGCCTTTATTCAATGAAATTAAGGAAATTTGTGCAATCCTTCTTCATACATTGTAAGGAAATTTTTAGTTTTCACATTGAAGAGCGATAACTGAGTTGAGTTTCAATTTGCACCTAAATTTGTTGAATTTTTTGTTATCGTAAAGCCAGTTCCCCCTCCCTTTGATTTGCCCTTTCCCCCTCCCTTAAGAAGTTTTGTACCTAGGTCCTCTTGGATCTCAACAAATGGTCGACCTTATTAAAATTGTATTTGTAATTGTATTACAACAATATCGGCGAACTAGACTTGACCGACTGCTTTCTAACGGCCATCAATATTCTGCCTTGTAGGACACTTAGGAGAACGATTGGTCTGGTACTCTTCGACCATGTACACCTATCGAGTGAGTATCGACACACCTATCTGCAATGTGTGCCGACGTTCCTCGGCGGTTAAAATCTGTAATTATTAACCGCAGTAATTGCCACAGTCCAACCGCCTAAGCAATATCAACAACGTTAGGTCAACGTGATCCCTAAGCTTAATCAAGAAGCAAGTTCGAAAAATAAATCTACTTGTCACGAATCCAAAATGAATGTTGTTGCTCGACCTTCACGATGCACGGCCCGCACCCACCGAACCGGGGTGCCGACCGGCCCAGGCCGATCGGTGTTCGAGAGGCTCGACGGCTCAGCCTAATCTAGCTCCCGCGTGACTTTGGTCTTACCGGAGAAAGGAGGGAAAAGGCAAGCGAATAAGCCCTCCTCACGCGGTTTCTCGTCGATCCCGCCATCGCATAATGTAAGCCCCGCCCCAAGGTCGTAGCCGCTTCTCCCGTCGCGACTTTCCCTCCTAGTCGAGGTCTCCCGTAACCTCGAGGGCATGTGGGGGGGACCGAGACAACTAAGAAGAAAAAGCTAGCACTCTTGCCGCCGCCGCGCTGAAAAGTTTTTTCCCGGCCATTTCCCCGGCTTTTTCTGTGTTGGTATCCGGGTATTGGTTGGGAAACCATGCAACGATCGTAACCTCCTTCCAACGTTCGCGCGCCCGTCGAGCACCCTTGTTTCGAGTGCGAGCCTCCGCGCTTATCCGGGCTCGCACTCTCTAATATTAGGTGTGCCTAGCGATAGTGGGTAGCGGTGGAGTAGTGTACGGTCGCAATGGCCGGATCCAAAAAAAAGGCCGTTGGGGTGTGGAAATTATTTAAGCCCTCCGTACCGGGTTTTCCGGCGGCGACTAATCCTCAGGGACACCCCGCCGCCAGACCTAGCCGCTCCTCCCGTCGCGACAGTCCTGCTCGTTGTTGGTGCCGTGATGCCCCCTTTTTGCCGGCTCGAAGTCAACATGATGGTCGATGTCGAGCGAGCGCCATACCCTAACGATGCTTCCGGGCTTTCCGCAGCCAACTCCAACACCCACGTCCCACCGCCGATCCGTCCGTACACTCCTTTGCACCACACACTCCTGAAGATACAGGCCCCAACCCCCAATTAGTAGTATATGGTATTGAAAAAACATATCGGACGGCCCGAGCGGGAGATCTTAGCGACGGTAGCGCACAATTTATATGTTTTTTTCAGAACGTCCTATGTACAAGCCTTTTCCCGACGGCTACGAATCGCGCGGATCGTACGGTCGGCCCTCTTAGTAGCACCTTACCGTGCCAAGCTTGGCACGGCTACGGGGTTTCCAGCGCCTACCATGGGGAGGTGAAGGGATACCGACGGGCATGCGAGCGCACCACCCTCCAGAGCCGGCGCCGCTGCGCCGCCGGCGGGGGCCTAGCCCTAGAAACTAAAAAATGTTTTCCTACAAAAAGTACCGATAAATCTATTGTTGTCTCATGGCGTACCCAATATTTCCATCTAAGACTTAGGGGTAGATTTTTACGCCGGGGGGTCTCCTTGTCCATCCCTCTCCGTCGGCAGTAACAACATAATATAAATCATACACGAACGGACATTGTCTATCGCTACGAAAAAACGTGAAAAATACGATGTTGCTATCTCCACGATGTACGGCATGTTCCCGCCGCTCGAGGGCGCGCTGATCGTCCTAGCTGCTTAGCATGTGCTTTTCGACTCGGGCATGTCACCCGTAGGCTCATGTGCGACTCCGGTCGTGCCATAGCTAGGGGGAACAAGCAAGCGAAAAAACTCTCCCCCATGTCGTCGAAGGCTCCGACTCGATCCACGCACACCCTCGTCCGAGATAATTGCCGCTCCTTCCGTCGCGGCTCTCCTCCTAGCTTTGGCTTTCCCCTCCCTTTGAAGCAAGGGGGAGAAAACAATCGACACAACTAATTGCCGTCTGTCGCTCCTCCCGTCGCGTATGTCATGTGCCGGTCGGCTGCCATGTAGTTCCGGGGTTGGCTCATCCGTACAGTGCCGCCCGTTCCCTCCCCTTATAGTTTATGCCGCCGCCTATACGGGCGGTGTGCTTTCGCGATAACCCTAGCACACCGCCCGAGGCGCTCTTGTCGATAATGGGAACCGACAAGAGGAGAGATTGGGTGGGAAAGTCAGATCGGGGCTCCGACTTCAAAGGTGTAGGGTACGGACGCTTTAGCCAAAACCCTCCGCACATATTCCGGCGGCAGCCGATCTAAAATCGGCGGAGCCAGACCTTGCCGCTCCTCGCGCCGCGGCTGTCCTCCTCGCTGATGGTGTCGAGCTCTACCCCCTATATGGGTATGCTCGATCCCAAGAACGATGGTCGACGTCGAGCGAGCGCCCTTCCCCGTCACTGCTTCCCGGCTGTCCGCCGCCAACTCCAACACATGCGTCCCACCGTTGATCCATTTGTGCCCTTTTCGCCAAATAGCATTTCACATTCACCGCCCCCTTACCGGGTAGTATATGAAAGTACTCAGTCGTGAAAAACATATCGGACTGCCCGAGCGGGAGATCACAGTGTTGGAGTACGGATATTATGAAATCCAAAACCCTCGCTCCGTACATGGCTTCCCAACAATTGTTGAACACGCGGATCGCACTTGTTGGTACCTCATTTAGCCCCCTACCGTGTTAGGCATGGCACGGCTATATGGTTACTAGTGCCCGCAGGGATCTCCCGCTCGGCCAGTCCGATATGTCTTTTCCGCGACTAAATACTCGCAGATACTCTCCCGACAATGGGGCGGGGGCGGCGTCTGCGAAATATTTTTTGGCGAAGAGGGGTACGGACGGATCAGCGGAGGGACGAGGGTGTTGGAGCTGGCGGCGGACGGCTGGGAAGCAGCGCTAGGGACGGCGCTCGCTAGCAGCCGCCAGCCTTGCGATAGCCTTAGATCTCCCCTGGGGGCGAGGCATGTTGCTGCGCAGGATGGAGGATGGTCGCAGCCGGAGGAGCGACACCGTCTGGCGGCGGCGGTCCCTAGGATCGCCCGCCGCCGAAAAAGCCCGGTACGGGGGGTTTTTTGGAAAAATTCCCGTACCCACCATCTTTTGAGGACCGGCGACTCGATCCCTGTGTTCATCCAACCTCTTCCCTAGTCGGTACCCGGTTATCGATAGGCTGCCTCGGGCAGTGTGCCTAGGGTTATCGTAACGGCACGCTGCTCGTAAAGGCGGCCCCCTAACAACGTAAACCACCGGGGGAGGGCACGGACGGCCACAACGCGATCAGATAGGTGTTGGAAACAGACGGGAAAAGGACAGGGGACAGGAGAAAATCTGGCTCGGGGGCAGGAGAGCCAGCCGGACACCGTCTGCAGCCTAGTTCTTTTATCTTCTCAGCCCCCGAAGGAGGAGAGAAGACTCGGCTAGGTGGAGAGCTGCGTCGAGAGGAGCGGCTAATACCTCGGGCGGGGTTGAGCACGGATCAAGGCGGGATTGACGACGACCTATGCAAGGGGGTTTTTCACCTGCCTTTCCCCTCAAGCTCCGGCACGACCGGAGTCGCACAAGAGCCGAGGTCAGGCAGGTTCGCCTCGACGAGCTCAAGCTGAGCAGCCTTGCTGATCAGCGACCCCGCAGCGGCTGGAGCAGGCCGCGTATCGTGGAGACTAGCGACATATTTTATTTCATACAGTATCCAAAAAAATTACGTATAGATCAGAAAACAAGAAATACCTAGATACAGGTATGTTTTAGACGGTATCGTTGCTGCCATTGGAGAGGTTGGGATTAGTGGTTCACGGTCTACCTCACGCTTAGAAGTCCAACAACAAGTTGAGCATAGCAAAAGGGGGGGCCCAGAGACTCCAGCCGGTTTTACTGGTATTGGAGTAAAATATTTCATTTCATATTTCATTTCATTTCATACTAGTGCCCGCAACGTGAAGGTAGAGGTAGGTGCCGACGGACTTGCAAGCGCACCCCCCTCCGAGGCTGCCGCCGCTGCGCCGCCGGCGGGCGCCGGCGAGCCCTAGAAGTACTCCACGAATAACCCACGGCTACCTACCCCAGCCACGGCTTCGCCGACGACCTCAGCCTCGCAACGTGCTCAACCCCCAACATGACCATCCAGCTCCAGAAGCTCTCCCTTTTCCGCGCCTACACATGTATGACTGTCAACGTCCAGAAATGCTGCATTTCCGGCGCCCTCTAGCGCTCAAATTACGCACTCTCCCTAGCCAACCGCACCCTCCTTGCATCCCGCCTACAAAAACTATTCATCACCATCACTTCACGCTCCTCCCCCATCCCATCCATCGGCTCCTCGGACACAGACCGAGTCCTCGGAGTCGAACTCAACACCTCCCTCACCTTCATCAAGCACTGGCATAAACTAAAGCGCACTACCACATCCCTCATCAATGCCCTTTCTACCTCTCTACTAACACAATCCCGTAGAACACGAGTCATCCGCGGTCTCCTCATCGGCAAGCACGTCACCCTCCAGCTCGGCCTCTTCACCGATTCCCAGCCAAACATCCTCGACCGCCAAATCTGCCGAGCACTCCGCTCCGCCGTCTCCTCGGTACGTAACCTCCCCCGCACAACCCTCCACCGCCCTACCTCCGAGCTCGGCTACGGCCTTCTCTCCCTCAAAGCCCACGCCGCACAACTCATTGTATGCCACCTACACAAATCATGAACACCCCCGACTAAAGAGGCCACATCGCAAGAGCACACATTCACACCATTTCTACCACATACACTCACTGGCCCACATAATCCATCATGTCGCACAACATCTCCCCACCCACACTCAGATGCCTAGTCCGGGCCCAGCGCGACGCAGGCACCATGTTCCACCACATCTCTCCCCTCTCCCTCACCAACCGCATCGCCTACACAATCCGCGCCCACTTCACCCACCAAGACAATACCCTCCTCGCCTCACTCCGCGACAAAGCCACCCACATCACCGACCCACACACTTACAAACAAGCATACTGCGACTTCACACCTCGCTGAACACACACATCTCTCCTTCCCCGCCTCACCCCCCTTTGGCATAACAACGTCACCACATGGCCACAAGTCCTCCTCCGCGCCACCAACACCTCCATCCTCCTCCAATCATGCAAATTCATATGCACACTCGCGGGGTCCACCACCTCACTCTCAGTCCCCATCCGCCTCCTCGCCGCAGTCCTCACCGAACCTCTTGACACTATTCACAACCGCCTGCCCACCACACACCACACCACCAAATAAGCATCTCCCCCCACCACCATCCAGGGCGGGGATCCGGCCCTTTTTTGGGGGTTTCGGGTAAGTCGAATTTGTTTTTTTCAATCCCGAATGGACACGAATTTGAGTAATCGGGGGATGAGTTGAGTTGAACCCCATAATTGTTTTCATGAATTGAATAAAACTTATGTTACTAGGTGATGAGACTGGGTAAATACCCAGATTCTTTCGACCGGTCCGAACAAGTACTTGGACATGCATACCTCGATACGGACGAATACCTTTCGATTTTTTTGTGAATGAATATAGAGATATTCCCGACTTCAGTCGGATTTCCGAGCCGGAACATGCAAGGAGTTGCTGCTGCATTATGTACTCAAACATGATCATTTATATCGGAGGAATATGAATTAAAAAACAATTCCTATTCCATACAACTTTGGAAGACCCTCCGTCGCACAGTGCCCGAAACTTGAGTGTGTTGACGGGTGTGCTTAAGGGGCACACCACCCTTGGGCACTGTGCTTCATCACCGGGATTTGATTTTGAATCAATGATCTTATTTCTCTTGTCGCGCGCATGCGCTTGAAAAAAACATATTTGTGTGTGAAAGTGATGTTTGAAATCTACATGACCAGTGTAGATTTCAACCACCGCTTTCACACACAAATTTACACAAATTTAGCGCATAGAAAATTTCTTGCATGCAAAGCATTCGACAGCAAAGAATGAGAACACAATGATGATTACACAATAACACAATTTGAGGTCACAATTACACTTTCACACGACATCACAATCGCTGACTGCGCCAATGACTATAACAACCGCCTCTCAACGCCCAACTTTCCTCAATAAAATTCCTCTCTAAATTTACTCCTCCTTCATGCGTCCTTGACATCCACACGACCCTGCAAGCAAACAAAAAACAAGTCAACAATAATAATGCAATAAACATCCTCTTTATACATGTTAAAACAAACACGTTCATATGGTGTCTCACCTTCAAGGGTTCATGGACACCATCAATGCATGGTTCAACGTCGACTCTGACGACCCCTTCTTGAAGTCGTCGTGCATCCTCCCTGCTCGGTTGAAAACTCGTTCGCATGCAGCACTGGTTGCCGGCTGCGCCATGAATTGACGAGCCATTTTGCTTAGTGTTGGGAACTGAACCGCGTGAATACTCCACCACGACAGAGGGTCAATGTCCTTGTTCGCCACTTGGGGGATGTCTCCGTTTTCGTCCAACTCGTCATGCACCTGACCTCAGGAATGGCATCACAGTCAATGGACTTCCTCCCAGACATTATTGCGTGAAGACCTGAAGTGGCTTTCATCATGAGGCGTCCAGTTGCATGCTTCTTCAGTGGAGACCCCTTCACTTCCTCCACTTCATCGTCGTCCGCTTGCTTCCAATCCCTACTCCACACGTGACGAACAGCGGACATGGTTTTCTGTCTAAAGCCCGTCGCATTCACCAAGTGATGATCTGGGAAGGTAAAGTCCAGAAGCTTGAAGCGGGGGTCCAAGAAAGTCGCAATGCCGATGTCTTCCATGTCGGACTCCTCGACATCAACGAAGAACCTCTTGACGATTGCCTCGCGCAGCGCTTCACGGGCTAGAGCAACACAAGCCTCCAATTTGCACGCATCGACGTGCAGAAGAGAAGTATCTGCACGCTCATTTTGGTAATGGACCGGCTCGGAAGCCTCCAAGACGGAAACGAGGTGCCCAAGTAATGGTAACACAAGAGAAATTGTCACACATTCATGCCCCTGCAGTTGCGTGACGATCTGAGCCACCGGCCAAAGCGCACCTGCGATCTCTTGGATAATCTCCCACATAGTCTCATCAATTGCGTAATCCCCGTACTTCGTGCCGTCCGGATTAGTTGCACAATTGTCCGGTACCTGAAGAAGAATAAAGTACACACAACTCATCTAGTGATCACCATCATGCACACCTATGATACAAAGGTATAAATAAGGGGCAACTCACGATGTTGTCATACTTGTGGACGGCCGACGCGTTGCGGACAAACCACACGGTCTGGGGAAACTGACCGAGCCACCTTGTTGCCGCCTTGGTGCTTGGCTTGCTCTAAGGAAGTTTCAGCTCTCTCTGGATATTGTACAAGGTCTGTGTACCCACGCCACTCCGAGAGTAATGGGCCGTTATACCGTTCATGCAGCGGACGGCTTCCTTGATTCCCCCGGAGTTCAAGAATATGTTCGCACACAATTGCAGCCCATGGTCGACGCATGTCGCCCCCTCGAAGTCACCCCATCCGGCCTTGATGTTGCTCCCATTGTCACATTTCTGTAACATAGTAACAGTGTAGTTACTAGGCTATCAAATCATTATGCAATGGAGAATCATGTCAAAGGAGAAAACATTCACACCAGTATTGCACCTTTGTGAAGATACATGCAGCAACTGTGTCAGTGTCCGGTTCACCAGATCCACCACATGAGTATTGGCCAATGCCGAGTCCGGAGAGCCCCACCTTCGTGGCCGTGGTAATGTTCTCACCTTCAACACCGGCAATCCTCGATTCTCAGGAACTGAATCACTAAGATGCAAAAAATGTAGCACAATATTTATGAATATGCACAAATGAAACAAAGGCGGCTGTACCGGTGTGACGGACATCCCCAAATGGCTCGCAGAACAACAACCTGTTTTGCAGCGTAAAATCGGAGTCCACCCAATCCCCCATAACTGCGAACAGAGATATTGCATTCTCACCCCAAACATCGCCATTGATAGAGATCATCAGTCCCTCCTCGGTCAGCTCCTGGATGTCGCCCTTGATGCCGTGCCATGCCTACGCCAAATTATGTACCAATCCGGTAAAATAGGGAAGAATTGAATGAACAATATACGAAGAAATTGAATTAACAACATAGGCCGTT
Source organism: Tetraselmis chui (assembly GCA_026401115.1). Classification (NCBI taxonomy): domain Eukaryota; kingdom Viridiplantae; phylum Chlorophyta; class Chlorodendrophyceae; order Chlorodendrales; family Chlorodendraceae; genus Tetraselmis; species Tetraselmis chui. The sequence continues at coordinate 101,072 of JAPMLY010000377.1, read as the reverse complement.
AGAATACCTGCGCTGCTAACTCTGCAGTGTATCCCATGACTGTCTCACGAGACGGGCCCTTATACGCGCCACCCGAAATAACGTGAATCCATTCACGATGCTCGGTGTCCATCTCCGTGATTCCGAAGGGTCGGCACCTCTTTGCGGTCCACCTGGCTGCCATGAGATCGAGTGCCTTCTTTCTCTTTTTGGATACCTGTAAATCACTTAAAATGTCAGCACACCAGCAATTTATGTAGTACAACTCAATAGCGGGAGGACAGCGGCATACCTTATGATCAAGGACTGATTGTTGTGTATCTTGAGCAAGAGGAACAAACTCTCGTGACTTCAGATCCTCAATGTAGACGTTGTTGCGCTTCAGCCTTATGTGCTTTATCATATTGCTTGTGGAACTACAGTAGGCTACCACCTGCGCACACATACAACATTTGACCAAGAAGCCTTTGCCTTCCACTTGGTACTCCTTCGTGAAGTACTTCCATGCCTGTGAGGTTCGGCGTTGCCCATGCTTTCCTTCAACGACGCAGCAGGAATGAGGTCGTCCTTCGTCCCTTGTCCTCCGTCCTTCCTTCTTCATCATCTTGGTATGTGTCCTTATTCTTCAATGCCTCACGTAGCTTATTCTTTTGTTGTCGGCGAAGTTGTTCGCTTTGTTCAAACTCCTGCACACATCGCAGGAATCCAATCCTAACCTTATTTCCTGATAGTGAGCACGAATGAGTTTGACGAGAGCACATCGCACCAACCTTCGTATTTAATGAATGATAAATGGGTAGACTATAGCCTCTTCTCGATGAGACTAGAGAATAAATATATAGCGAGTGCGGACCACACAGCCCAAAATACATTTATTCTCTTGTTGGTATATATAGACAAATGACAAGGCCTCGCAAGGATGGTGTACAACCGAGTAGAAAGAGCGGACAATATTGGAAGCGAAACAAAAAGGAAAAGCAATCGTGCTAGATATCCATTTACACGACGCCTTCCAACGAGGCCAAACTAATCGGCAACATAGCTAGATCTTTTTAGTCTTCGAGGAAACAATCAATTTAACAGAGAAAGGGAAAAACAAGCGAGTAAAACGAGCGAAGCCTGCACAACGCGATCTACTTCCGACCGGACAATGCACAAAATAATAAACCAACCTACAGAAGGAAACGCACCTTATCAGCTTAGAGCTTGGCGGCTTTGAATTGCTTCAAGACGTCCCTCCAGTTGCCTTGCCTTTTTACATTAGCAGCGTACTCCGTCGTGTTGGCCTCTTCAGGCAATCCCTCCCATCTGACATTATAATTGGGACACCCTACAATCTTAACCTCTGCGACAATAGAATCGACACGATATGACTCGCGGCCAGTATGTATATCCCCCCGACCTTTAGCGGTCCTGTAAACAGAGTCACCGTGATCGTGTGTCGTTAACGATCTCTCGTCGCTTCCCTTAGCGCTACTCCCACCGTTGCTATTCTGGGGGGCGGGGAGTGCGGCAGATCGACGACCTCTACCTCTACCCATATTAACTCATAGGTAGTATGTGGCTATGACTGCCACGGAGCGTGCGTATGTCAATACTATGTTGTGCGGTGGAACACAAATAGCTATCTATTAGTCGCGGTCTCAATTTTCGAGTCGCCAATCCTCATACACATGTATTCTTGAAGTGACGGCCCATCGCATCGCTGTGATGATGTGGCATATTGACGTGTGTCAGAGATTTTCCACTTGCTCTTCATCTATTGGCATCAATACTATACTACGGAAGATAAGCGTGATACAATCACGCGGACGTACGGTTGGAAAGCGCGTGGGCGCGTGGCACACGCTATACTAACAATCACGGCGGCATCATCGGTGGAATATACATCTAGACCGTGTGGATTTAGCCGAATTTTGCGCGTCTTATGGTCATATTGATTTGAATCTAGAGGTTTGCATATCCAATATCATGTGTACGGGATTGTAACTCTAGCGGTTACTGTTACCGTTAATATCGGCGCGTCTCACCTGCAGGGCAACCACCTTGCCCGAGCAGTTAGACGCAGCCAACGACCAACGACTTCCCCAACGGTCAGCTCTAGCTAGCCCGTGCCTTATAAGCCGTAGCTAGCCACGAGCCTAGGCACTCTCTGCTTTCGCGCTCAGCCAATCTAGGCTTCGCGCGAATGCAGTCTCGACTCTCGTAGTCGAGTAGGGTGTCAATCTTACTTTTCGTCCCATGCGCACTCGAGCGTCACGCGACACTTCCCCTCGTTCAGCTACATAGTTCCCCATTATGCAGCCTGAGCAGTCTACATCCGCCGCAGCGGCCGACCCTCACTCTACCTCACTCGAACAACGCACAGCCGAACAGATTCGTACGGCAGTTTTGGCATCGGAACAACGGATAACGGAACAGTTTTTGGCGGCTAACGCTGCCTTACTCGCCCAGCTCCGAGAAACGACAGCCACACCAGTTGCTACTGAGCCACAGCAGTCCATTCCCACCGACGCGACCACAGCGACGGAGGGTGGTAAGGCGGCCCCCGAGCCACCTATCGACCTGCTCGACGACGAACCCGATCCCTCCGCGACCGATTTCGTCGACTTCACCTACTACGGGGAAGTCATCCCGGCCGGCCTCGAACGTCCCCCCCGTGACGTCGAAGAGCCACGCCTGTGGACCCTCACGGACGACACCGCCCGCACTCTAAGCGACAAGCGCACCCAAGCCGCCTACGACGAGTACCTACACATCGGGTGCTATGCCTTCTTCGACAGCTGCGCCAACGCGGCAATTGGCGAGGCTCTGGACACGCTGTCGCAAGGCCCACCTTTATCGACAGAGCAGACGGCAGCGATTACCCTCATCCGAGGGGGTCATCGCACCCACATGGCGACGGAGGAGGCCGCCCGTACTAGATTGGGCTTCCTCCGCCTCACCAAGAGCGGACAAACGAGCACGGATGCGGACCGCGTCTTTGCCGAATTGGCCCACGAGCGCTTTTGCCGACCGCGCCCTACCGCGGTCTCCGGCACATTGGATGCGCTTCGCCAAGCGTTCGTCGACCGCACGCTGGAAGTCAGCCTACACGCCGCCAGCAAGGCCGCCGCCGGTGCTGCCTTCGCCAAAGTCACGCCAGACAGACCTCCCGGTCCCGACGCACGAGCCCGCAAGGCCGCCGCCGACAAACGCAAAGCCGCAGCAGCAGCAGCAACGGCAGCCCGCGCCACCGCGCCACCCAAGCCGACCGACCCGGCTAAACCCACGACCAAGAAATGAAGGTGTGGCCCGCCGCGCCGATTCCTGCTCCCCGACATCTTCCTACATGCGCCACCGCGTACGTCAAAGATGGCGGGAGTGGGAGCGCATCGGCGCGAGCGGCCAAGTCCTAAACTGGATCCGCCATGGCGTCCGCGTAAAGTTCAAACACGGCCTACGCCCCAAGCCCTTCAACCACGGCATCTCTATGCTCGACGCGACGCCGGCCCAACTCGAGTTTCTAAACTCGGAGCTTCCCCGCTTCGAAGCTTGCGGTGCTTGGGAGCGAGCGGACAACCCTCGCTACGTTTCCCGGATGTTTTTAGTTCCAAAACCCGGGTGCAACCAATGGCGTTTGATTATCGACCTTCGAGAACTCAACCGCTATTGCTCGACCTTCACCATGACGTGCGAGACGCTCAAGCATCTCCGTCACCTCTCGCGTCCGGGCGACTACTTCGTCTCCCTCGACCTTGCCGACGGGTACTACACCCTTGGCATCCGGGAGGAAGACCGCGACTTCTTCACGGTCAACTACCGCGGCACGCTATGGCGCCTAGCATGCCTTCCCATGGGTCGGTCGGGTTCGGCTTACTACTTTTGCAAGCTAACTCAAGTGTTCACAAACCACCTACGACGCCCTCCGCAACCTGTGCCAGCGACTACCCCTCCCCACAGTCGCCGCCCTACAAAGCGCTTCCTTCGAAACACGCGATGGCGGGGGACCCGACTACTCCCCTACATGGACGACTTCCTTTTCCTCGCCGACTCCTACGCGGACGCTCTCTTACTACGACAGCGCGTCCAAGCCCTCCTCGACACCCTCGGCCTCGAACGCAACCCCAAGAAAGGCGTTTGGACACCAACGCAAGTCGGCGACCACTTGGGATTAACGGTGGACCTCCAACACGGCATGTTTCGCGCCCCTCCCGCAAAACTCCACCAGCTCGCGCTACAAGCCTCTTCCCTACTCGGACGGGCCGCTTCCAACGCCCGATGGCTTCCTACACGCCACCTTGCGGCGTTCGCCGGGAAAGCGCAGTTCCTCTACCTCGCAATCGCCCCCGCGCGCTTCTTTTTGCGCGAACTCCACGACGTGTTAGCCACACGTGTTGGGTGGGGCGGACGCGTCCGACTCACCCACCAATTACGCCGAGACCTCGAGTGGTGGCGCACGGTCCCCACTCAACACAACGGCCGGTCCATCTACAAGCCTATCGAGACCGCCTACCTCCACGCCGACTCGAGTGCTTACGGTTGGGGTGCCGTTCTAAACGAGGACTCCAACTATCAAGCCCGGGGCTTTTGGTGCGCTACCGACAGCCAACAACACATCACGTGGAAGGAACTGCGTGCGGTGCGACACGCGGTGGAATCCTTTCTATCCCAACTCCGAGGCCGGCAAGTCCTCCTACACGAGGACAACACGGCGGTAGTCGCCGCCCTCACCAAGCTCACCTCGCGCTCGCCCGCCATGATGGCCGAACTCCGTCGCCTATGGTACCTCCTCGACAACAACGACATCAACATCCGGCCACGCTACATCCGCTCGGCGGCCAATATATGGGCCGACAAGCTAAGCCGCGAGTTGGACTACGAGGACTGGCAGCTCAACCCCCGAGTTTTCTCCTACCTGCAACGCCGGTGGGGGCCCCACACTATCGACCGTTTCGCGTCCATGCTCAACGCGCAACTGCCTCGCTTCAACGCCCGCTGGCGCGACCCACTGTGCGAGGACGTCGACTCCCTCCGCCTATCCGACGACGCGTGGCGCAGAGAAAACAACTACTGCAACCCACCCTGGTCTGCCCTCCCTGCCCTCGCCGCCAAACTCGCCCAAGCTCGAGCCTCGGCCACGGTCATCGCCCCCTTTTGGCCCACCAAACCGTGGTACCACGCGTTCGCTCGATTGGCCACCGAAACGCTGCACTTCCCAGCGGCGCGCGACCTATTCTTTCCCGGCAGACGCGGCAAGCCCGAGGGGGTCGGACCTCCCGCGTGGAGCATCGTGGCCTTTCGTCTCTAACCCCTTCGTGGCTGTACACCCGACGCGGTGCGATTGGACGGGCGCTCCGCCCGGTACAATTAAACGCCCCTGTACAGCGCGGGCCTGCTCTGCGTACAGGACAGCCCCGCTACGGCCTACGCCTCGAAGCAGCACAGGCGCCCTGGTCAGCCAATCTGTCTGAAACTTTCCAAGACCTCCTAGGGTCTGACAAGCTAGGGACTACGGCGGTCGCTCTACTCAGCAGCTCCCTAGCGCCCTCGACGTACTCCAGCTACGACAGCGCTCTGCGGCAATTTTTTTATTTTTGCACAGAGGAGAATATCTCACCCTCACCCTTCCGTGGACACTTGCAACGCTCTCCCAACTTTTCGAGCTTGCCTCGCGGTATGCGTCAATTACACCTTTTTCTGCCGGGCCGAAACGGGCGCCCGTTGTCAAACAGGCGACCTAATAGTTGACAGACCTTCGCAGCAAATCTGCCTCTATATAAGGAAATCTAAAGGCGACCAGCGCCGCGACGCCAGCGATAAACAAGTGCTCGCTATCCCTGTCTCCGCCAACCCCGTCCTGGCAGACCTACTCGACTACTACACGGAGCAGCGCGCCGCCTTCTGCAAAAAAAAATAAAAATAAAAAATCTACAGCAAGCCACCCCCGCTCGCGTTCTGGAGTTTCTCACCTTCCGAACCCTCCGCTGATTGGGGTGCCGCGTCCACCATCTCCACATGGCTCTCCCTCGCCCTCCTCACAGTCCACTCGGCCGCGCCCGCCGGCTTTAAATGGACGTCGCACAGCCTACGGAAAGGCGCGGCGTCCGCTGCCAGCTGCATCGGCGCGCCCCTCCCCGTAATCAAATTTATGGGTGGCTGGGCCAAGAACAGCTCTGTGACCGAAGGCAAATATATTGACCCAACCATGACCCCATCACCTGCTGCTTGGCGGTTCTTCGGCTGGCTCACTCCGTCCCCCCCACAACACTAATTCTGGCTGTGCAAGCCTTTGGCTTTAGGTTACTGGCAAAACGTGCCCTAGGGTAAATGGTCAGATTGATTTGAATATCCAATATTCAGAGGTTTGCATATCCAATATCATGTGTACGGGACAGTAACTCTAGCGGTTACTGTTACCGTTAATATCGGCGCGTCTCACCTGCAGGGCAACCACCTTGCCCGAGCAGTTAGACGCAGCCAACGACCAACGACTTCCCCAACTGTCAGCTCTAGCTAGCCCGTGCCTTATAAGCCGTAGCTAGCCACGAGCCTAGGCACTCTCTGCTTTCGCGCTCAGCCAAGCTAGGCTTCGCGCGAACCCACCCACCCATCCCTATATCCTGCGCTAATCGACCCCCAGACCCTGTCTGTGGGTGTCTTTTGGCCAAATTGTAAGCAAGCTAACATCTTTGGCAAAACGTGCCCTAGGGTAAATCCGTATATTCAAGTTAATCGATTTGCACTTCTACCATAACGGGGACCATCCAAGATAGAATATGTGCCAGCTGTACCCCAAGTTGGATAAATCCGTACATCTTGGGAGTCCAATACAAACAAGTAAGTTGACGACTAGGTTTCGGGCACGGATGATCTATTACGTTTAGGATTCGGATTGATTACAAACTCTTGCTCTTTCTTCTCGACATTAATTGAAACCTCCAAAAATGGTGAGACATTTGAAAATATTCAGATGCCACTGGTATCGGTTCCACGCCCTGCCGGCCCCACCGCCCTCACCACATTCAACTCAGGATTCGTACCCTCTACAACACCCATCCTACCCGACCCCGGACCCACCCTGTGGACGCATCCCTTAATCACATTCAACCACGAACCCATCAACCCAGACCTCGAGATGCTTACCACCGGCACATTCACCATACATACCCACCCCATCCTCCATGACACTGCCATCCTATGCATCTCCGACGGCCGCGCAGTCACAACCCTCTCCGGCCCCCGCATCCGACACCTATTCCAACTCTACCGCCCCGACCTCACACACCGCTCGTTCGAAAAATAGGTCTATCATCTCAACACTCGCCTAGGCTCCCCCTCAGAAACCCACTCACCCACACCCGCTATTACCACACGCAACAGATGGGCCACTAGAGAGGACCTACTCACAGCACTCCGCCGCACATTCCACATCTAGACAGAACTCTACTCAGACCCCCTCAACAAATCCCTACACTCCCACACTTACCACTCACTCTACCCCGAAGACATAGTCTTCTCATCCATCGGCAGCAACGCACCACACACGTGGCACGGCACTAATATCGCCAACCCGGAATACGACCACGAATGCATGCGCCGCGCCATGGAACATGCAATCAATAACGCCCAGTCCACAGCCTCAATCTCACCCAGCGCCACCATCCTCATACTTCTTCAATGGGAACACACACCTTATCGACATTCCAAATACATCAACTCCCCATACACCCACCACCTCTACACCCTCCCCAACGACGCAAACACCTTCCTAACCCCCCGACCAACACACGGGCAACCCCACCCCCAACCTATTCGGCACAAGCTGGATGGTCGACATCTACCTCGTCGCCAACCCCCTCGCACTTTCCGCCTTACCCTCGCACACAGCATGACCACCCTCCACAACACACACGAATCAATGTACAATACTCACCTTCCCAACCCAACCATCACCATCCCCCCCCCCCGCACCCACTTACTCACCGCACTTCGCAGGGATCTACCATCTTCCCCCTAACTCCACTCACCCCATTACATACCCCCTTCCGGAACGCACGACACTAACATACTCCCACACCATAGGAGAAGTTGCTTGGAATTGAACTTCGTATACACTAACGGCTCCAAAAAGAAAGGCCCCTCCCCCCTTGGAGCGGCCGCCACTCACCCCGCCTCGGCCACACGCATCAAAATTCTGGTGACCTCCACCCCTCCCTCACATACCATCAATCGCGCGGAACTAGCGGGCATAGATATATGCCTCCAACTCGGCTATACCCACCTCCTTACAAACAGTGCGTGCTCCCTCCTCCTGATACAAGGCTACATAAACTGCCCATCCGCCTACCGTCACAACGGAGGCCGATGGGAGACTGTTAGCACTAGCATCCCGTTGCCTAGTGCTTACGTACAAGGTAGCTATTGTCATCCTAGTACTTAGTGTTATGCTATTAGCGGTACTCTATTCCCTATTAGTGGCGGTCGGCCGGCTCTACCGGTGCCTTCCCCGGCCGCCATCTCTCTCCTCTCACTTCTCTAGTCACCATAGCCGGCCCCCTTGTGGGGCCGGCACAACCTCCGTGTAACTATCCGTTCCCGATTCCGACAGGTTATGGGCCCTCCACCAAGTTACACTAGAGAAGAGCGTGTGTAAAGCGCTCGGCGCCACGCTAGCCCTACCTACTCCCACGTAAAAAAGAGTAGAGCGTGTGTAAAGCTCTCGGCGCCACGCTAGTAATTCATCGTCCGACCAAAACCGCGCTTCGCCTTCGAGCTGGTTGTCCGCGACTAACCCACCATCTCCCACGTAAGAAGGAGGAGAGCGTGTGTAAAGCGCCCGGCGCCACGCTCACCCCACCTAGCTTCCAGTCTTACCTAGCCTTCACCCTACCGATGCTCTCGACCGGATCTATTTTTTTAAGACCGACCCGCGAAAAATCGGCCCGTGCGTACTTCAATTAGTAATATTATTGTTTTTTCCCGAGGCAAGGCCGCAACGCTCACCCAACTTAGCGAGGAGCTTAACTTTCCCACGACGAAAGGGGGAGTCAACACGAGCGCCCTTCTATGCTTTTGCGTGCCTACACGCTCGTAACGGCCCTGTTGGCTTTGCTTCTTCGTCGCCGGTCGCTTCATGCGTCGGCTAATTCGCCCGGGGACAGTTTTCCCCGCTACATGTCAGAATAGTACATTACGCAGTAAATTTGGAACCGCTTCTTATCGGTAACTCGCCGGTAGCGGCACGTTCTTGTGAGCGCATGTCGATACACCTACCCGGCTTGAGTCACACGCTACAAACACTACACCTTCGACCAAGATGGCACCTTCCTCGACGCAAGCTAGGACGACGTCAAGACCTCGGCTACCTTGAGGGGGGGTGCTAGCACTAGCATCCCGTTGCCTAGTGCTTATGTACAAGGTAGCTATTGTCATCCTAGTACTTAGTGTTATGCTATTAGCGGTACTCTATTCCCTATTAGTGGCGGTCGGCCGGCCCTGCCGATGCCTTCCCCGGCCGCCATCTCTATCCTCTCACTTCTCTAGTCACCACAACCAGCCCCCTTGTGTCGTGCGCGCCACTTGCGCCGTCCGTCGCCCGCTTACGAGTCGGTCGGAAAAACCTGCTCCTCTGCGGCGGGCTGCTAGGGCCACCGCTGGTGGGCGGCGGGCTGCCCCTGCCGCCGGTGGTCCGAGGGAGGCTGCCGATGCCTTTCAGCGCAGAGCTGCTGCCGCTGTTGCTGCAACAGCCGCCTGCCATAGAGACGCTGGTAGTGTTGGTGCCGCCGTTGCTGCTGCTGCTACTGCTGTTGGGGCTGGTCGGCGCACAGTTGTTGCTGCTGGTGCTCCAGCAGCCGGCGGAAGTAGAGACACTGGTAGTGTTGGTTCCGCCGTTGCTGCTACTGCTGATGTTGCTGATGGTGGTGGTGCTAGTCGGCGCACGGCTGCTGATGCTGTTGCTACAATAGCTGCCGGACATAGAGACACTTGTAGTGCTGGTGCCGCTGTTGCTGTTGCTGATGCTGCTGCTTTTGCTGCTGCTGCTGAGAGTGGTGCTGGTCGGGGCACGGCTGCTGCTGCTGTTGTTGCAGCAGCCGGCGAACGTAGAGACATTGGTTGTGTCGGTTCCGCCGTTGCTGCTGCTGTTGTTGTTGATGGAGGTGGTGCTGGTCGGCGCACGGCTACTGCTGTTGTTGCTGCAGCAGCTGCCGGGCATAGAGACACTTGTAGTGCTGGTGCCGTCGTTGTTGTTGTTGTTGCTGCTGCTGCTGCTGGTGCTAGTCGGCGCACGGCTGCTGCTGCTGTTGTTGCAGCAGCCGGCGGATGTAGAGACACTGGTAGTGTTGGTTCCGCCGTTGTTGTTGCTGATGCTGCTGCTGATGGTGGTGGTGCTGGTCGGCGCACGGCTGCTGCTGCTGCTGCAGCAGCTGCCGGACATAGAGACACTTGTAGTGCTGGTGCCGCCGTTGCTGCTGTTGTTGTTGATGCTGCTGCTGCTGCTGAGGGTGGTGCTGGTCGGCGCACGGCTGCTGCTGATGTTGCGGCTGCTGGTGGTGGTGCTAGTCGGCGCACGGCTGATGCTGCTGTTGTTGCAGCAGCCGGCGGATGTAGAGACACTGGTAGTGTTGGTTCCGCCGTTGTTGCTGCTGATGCTGCTGCTGATGGTGGTGGTGCTGGTCGGCGCACGGCTGTTGCTGCTGCTGCAGTAACTGCCGGACATAGAGACACTTGTAGTGCTGGTGCCGCCGTTGCTGCTGTTGTTGCTGCTGATGCTGCTGCTGCTGAGGGTGGTGCTGGTCGGCGCACGGCTGCTGCTGCTGTTGCTGCAGCAGCCGGCGGACGTAGAGACACTGGTAGTGCTAGTGCCGCTATTGTTGTTGCTGCTCCTGCTGCTAGTGGTGGTGCTGCTGTTGTTGTTGATGGAGGTGGTGCTGGTCGGCGCACGGCTGCTGCTGCTGTTGCTGCAGCAGCTGCCGGACATAGAGACACTTGTAGTGCTGGTGCCGCCGTTGTTGTTGTTGCTGCTGCTGCTGCTGAAGGTGGTGCTAGTCGGCGCACGGCTGCTGCTGCTGTTGCTGCAGCAGCTGCCGGACATAGAGACACTGGTAGTGTTGGTTCCGCCGTCGTTGTTGTTGTTGCTGCTGCTGCTGAGGGTGGTGCTAGTCGGCGCACGGCTGCTGCTGCGGTTGTTGCAGCAGCCGGCGGACGTCGAGATCCTGGTCGTGTTAGTGCTGTTGTTGTTGTTGCTGGTGTTGGTGCCGTTCGGCGCACAGATGCTGCTGTTGTTGCTGCAGCAACCGGCGGACGTGGAGACATTGGTAGTGCTGGTGCCGCCGTTGCTGGTGGTGATTGCTGGTCGGCGCACGGCTGCTGCTGCTGTTGCTGCAGCAGCCGGCGGACGTCGAGATAATGGTCGTGTTGGTGCCGCCGTCGCTGTTGCTGGTGGTGTTGTTGCTGGTGCCGGTCGGCGCACAACTGTTGTTGCTGCTGCTGCTGCTGCAGCAGCCGGCGGACGTCGAGATAATGGTCGTGCTGGTGCCGCCGTTGCTCCTGCTGCTTCTGCTGCGGCTGTTGGTCGGCGGTCGGCTGTTGCTGGTGAGAATGGCGTGTGCAAAGCCGCATCTGGGGGTGTTGGTGTTACTGGTGTTGCTACGGAGGGTGCAGCTACTCATGTTGCTACACGTGGTGGTGCTGGTTGGAGTGCGGAGATTGCCGTTCCTACTGGAGGACAACGCGTTGCTGATGATGTGTGGAGGGCTACAACTTGGGGTGTTGCTGCTGCTGCAACTGCTGCTGGTAGTGCCGCTGCTGCCGGTAGTGAAGGTGCTACATGTGGTGGTCCTAATGGGCAAAGAGATGGCTATGTTGCTGCTGGAGACCCCTTGGCACCTGTTGGTGGTGGTTGGCGCTCGGCCGTTGCTACCAGCGTCCATGAGCAGAGGACTGCGGCGAGTGGTGCTGCATCTGCTGCTACTGCTACCGCTATGGGACTTGCGGCTGCCGGAGCTCACTCGCGCCGGGCTGCTAGTGTTGGTGATGGTGCTTGTGGGCGCTGACATGTGGCTGGTGGCAGGGCCGTTGGTGGTGCTTTTGCACCTGCCTGTGCTGACCCGCGCCCGGTTGCTGCGGCATGGGCTGTTGGACAGAGAGATCCAGCAGCTAGTGGTGCCAATGGACAGAGTGCTTCTGCTGCCGGGCGGAGGGCTGGAGCCGGTTGGCGGCGAGATGATGCTGTTGGAAGCTGGCGAGATGCGGTTGCTGCAGCTGGTGCCCATGCTGGAGCTTCAGGGTCGGAGCCGGGCCTAAGTGCATCGGGTGTTCTATCCCCGTCGCGGGGGGAATGTTACACTTGCGCTCCGTGTGGCATACGGTTTGCTCGGCGTAAATGGCGCTCTAATTTCGCCAGACACACGAACATGTTCATAACTGGCAATGGCCCCTCTACTTCCGCACACCGTCGCCAAGCTCGCCACCTTGCGACCTCCTCTCCGGCCTTGTTTTCCCTTTGTGCCTCGGGCGACCACCTTCTATCTGCCACCCAAGCTCGCCCTCTTACCGCTCCATGCCTACACTGTGTGGCTGCTTACGTTTCTCCAATGTTGCCCCACGACTATGCTGGCAGCTCCCGGCCGCCGCTCATTGGACCACGCCCCCTCCGAATAGCTGTCACCCCTCCCCCCCCTGCTTGGGGTGGCCTCCCCCCCTTGGCTCCACTCCCTTCCCCACCCCGGGCCGAACCGGAGCTTTACCCCCTCACTCCACCCCCTACACATGATGGACCCCCGATACCTCATGGACAAGCTTTTATGCCCTCATCTGCCGCTGCACTCCGCCGAGAGGCTGCTCTCCGATCCCCCCCTCGGGCTGCTACTCTTGCCTCATGGTGCTCCGACAACGATCCGGTCGCTTGTCTACTTGAGTTCAGACCTGTCACTGCGGCCCGAGGGGTTTGTGCGACAGCGAGAGACGACCTACGTTCTGCCCTACAAGACACCCTCGAATATGCGACCTCCCTTCCCTCAACGGACTCTCGGGCTGCTGGAGCTTTTTTGGCAATTCACCTCTTTGGCGGCCTCCTCCTCCGACCGTTCCCGGCGGCGGCCGGTGCTCGCATCCGCTCCCTGGTCCAACGTCGAGTCCGTCTCTGGTTCTCTACGTCCGGAGAGGACGGACTCACGGGCATTGACACCCTTCTACGTGATATTCGAGATGGAGGTGAGCTTGCACGTGCGTGCCCGGGAGCTTTTGTGCCTAGACGCCCCGGCGGTCGGGGCCGGGGTGGGGGGGGCTCTCGCCGTCGCCGGGCCCAGAACACTCAACGGGAGCAGCAACACCCACCGACTCGCCTCTCTGGAAGTGACCTCCGACGCCGTGCTGCCTTCCGTCGGGCCCGTGAGCTAGTGGAAGTTGGCCAGTTGCGACGGGCCCGGATGGCTCTAGACGGAGCCGACTTCGGAATGGTGGAGGAATTGATCGCACAATTCAGTTGATCGAGTGTTTGTGCGTCCAAAGAAACGCCCAAGATTCGATAAACTGGTGCACGAACGGCCCTATCTGCAGTAGCAAGGTACGGTCGGCAGATATCTCGGGGGAGGGTGCGGAGCAAGAAACCATAGCGGCGTACCGCACACGTGATCATCAAGCGGAAAGCGGCGTGTGGCCCTCCGAAGTTCGACATAGTAAAGCATACAATCTTGTCCAAGAGGAGTTGATGAGCCTCAACGGTGTCTTGCAGCCAAGAGTGAACATAGTTCTCGTTATGATTTTTTTTATAAATTGGTAGGGAAAACAAAAGGCCAGAAGACACGTTCATGATGTTGTTATTATAATTAATTAATAACTGTGATACATGTGTGTGATATAAATATCTTCCACTGCTTTTTCTTGTAAAAAACTGGATATATATGTAAGGCTGCGTTTCATAATAAATTGACAGCTGCAAATTTTTGTACCGGGTACCGTGTACATTATTTTATCCGTGGAGGATCCGCACATCTTAACACTGGTGTTTCATATAAATCTATGTAATTTCTTAGAAGAAAAAGAAGTCGAGGCCACGAAGCAAAAAAAGACAAATCATATTTCATATAAATCTGTACCCGGAGATCGAATAGATCCGCGGATTTGATTGTGCGGACGCCTCGGCCGCCCGCAGATATAAAAAAATGTGCAGCCGCTTCGAAGCGGCTGCACATATCGGACGAACGATCCGCACATTTAAAAAGTACTTTAAGATAGTATTCGGTATCTGTACGCGCTTTCTGCAGCAGTTCCCTGCCCGCAGCGCAACAGCGGGGCGCAACATAGCAGCGGGGCAGTTCGGTCAATGAGACCCTTCGAACTTCAAACGAGTGCGAGCGCTCGCCAGAATATCCTCACGCGCGCCATCAACAGTCAAGAGCAGGTAAGAGACTGAGCAAGTCGACGTTTGCGGGTACCGGTGAAGGATCGGGAGTCCGAGCACGACCACGCGGAAGACGAGAGCGGTGGTGGAAGGTCTCATGAAGCGCGGCATACAACCCAACAAGTGCACGAAGAGAGGTGCATAAAAGGAAGGCGCGGATGGTGTGGAAGAGGAGGGTGAGGAAGGTGGCGGTGAGGAGGGTTGGTCAAAGCCGGCTCATCTGGCACGCCGACGAGGATATCGCATGGTTTTGCGCGGCCATCGCTCCAAAAAGTTTCACCTGCAGCGTACCCGCCTACCTGGTACCGCGATGGCTAGCGCAAAGGAGCTTGGAGTGCGCGGGCATGGCGGCGTCATGGCCTCCTGGGAGGCAGCGATGCTTGTGTACTCTGTATTTGTAGCGGTTGCAAAAGCTATATGTATCTGCGGCTGCGGAAATATTTGAAACACGAGGGTTTCCTCGATACGGTACGTAAACGAGGAAACTCCGGTTTTCTTGGCACAGCGGATGAAATGTAGTGTCATCCAACTGTGGTCGCTACCACACTATAAGGTACATAGTGGTAGCGACCGCAGCGTACCTCCTCAGTTCGGAGTCGGTACTCTAATCACCCTCTCTGGCTAAGACACCGTTTTCTATAGTATCACCCTATAGCAATATTTTCTTCCTCTGCAATAATTCCGCTTCATATAAACTTTTCTTATTTTGACAGCTCCCCGCAGCTGTTCCTATCTGCAATATGCACTCCCCCTTGGTCCTGCTGTTGCTTCTCTCATGCTCTGCAGGACTCTCCGATACCGCCCCAGACGATTCTTTCCTCAAAGCCGTTTGGGATGACGCTGTCGCAGATCGTGACGCTCTTCGCTCCGCGCTAATCTCAGCCGAGTCCGCTCTCGCCGATGCTATTTCTGACAGCCCCGAGATCGAAGGCCTCCCGTGCCCGCGTGCTCTTACCAACGCTCGCCTAACATTAGATTCAACTCGGAATTCGTTGCTGTCCGCAGAAGCTCGCACTAACGCTCTTTTCCAGGCAACCACTGCCAGGGCTTCAACTTCTCGCGATCCAGAGGCTGCAAGAGTTCCCTCCGAGTCCCCCCTTCCAGAAGACCGCAAAGGAAAACGCCCCGCTCCCCATGAGGATATCGCGGACAGAACCGTTCAAGAACCCCCCGACGGCTGGCTTGAGAGAGACGGTAAGCTTCACCGTCGGCGCGCAGCTGCTGCCAGAGACCTTCAGTCTGATCTAAACCTAGTCTTCAATATTTACGACTCAGCTTTTATCCCTATTGCTGACCTTCAAGTTAATATCAATAATGATTCCCCGATTGAGCCTAGCTCTCCCGCTTCTCCCGCTAATCTGCTGTCAGCGCTATTAGCGATAGCCTCTATAGCGGCCAGCATGTCGCACTCAATCAGCAAAAAGACGAAGACCTTGCACGTGGAACACGAGTACGGGCAAGAAATTGCCAAGCTATTTGCCAAAGAAGACCTGCTAGGCGAGAAGGGGTCAGCCGACAACAAGAATCTAAAAAAGGCGATCGACACAGCAAGGACACTTCGCTCCCTCCCAAGCTCGTCATCCAGGCCCTCCCGTCCAGCAAGGCGAGCCCAAGCTAAACCCCCCCAGAGATCGGAGCCCCGGAGCGACCCTGACCGTCGCGGACGCAGCGCTGCTAACAACCCTAGACCAAGCGACCCGTCAGAGGTTACATGCTACATATGCAAGAAGAAAGGACACTTCTCCAAGAACTGCCCTGGCTCTGCCCGCTAGCCCACCCTGCATCCTACAAAACGAAAACCAAGTTTCAGATCCGCCTCCTCATAGGCGTCGTATCTAGCCCTCCGGGGCGAGGCCTATGCCTCGATCCCAGCATCCCCACTGGTGACCTCCTAGTACAACTAGAGTCTGTCCGCCTCTTGAAGGCGTAGCTTTCCCCCAGAGTTAGCTGCTTCCCAGTTTCCACGCTTCCCGTGGCCAGCGACCCAGTCGCTTTGTAAATATTCGCTATGATGCCAATATTACACCCTCCCGCCGCAATGGCATGACAACATCCTCCACTGTCCCCCCCCCCTCTTGCAGTCTCCGCCTCGCAATCTGCACTGGCACCCCCACACGAAGCTGCTGTCGACCCAGCCGCTCCCCTGCAGTCAGCAGGCGTTATCCGCAAAGGCTGGCGGTTCTGGGACTCAATCACAAACCCCGACAGGGACGCCGTAGTCCGAGACTGGATAAAACACGGCTACAAAATGAACTGGGAGTCCGACCTAGCCCCTCCCAGCCACGCCCCTAACCACCCCTCAGCGGTGGACAACGCGGCCTTCGTCGACGAGCAAATCGATCTACTACTCCCTCTCGGCCACATCAGGCTCGAAAGCACCCAACCCCGCGTGGTCAGCCCGCTAGGCGTGGTTCCAAAACCACACGGCGGCTTCCGTCTTATTTGCGACCAAAGAAAAGTCAACCTCTGGCTACGAAAAACCCCGTTCCGGATGGAGTCTCTCTCCGACCTGGCCACACTAAGCCAACCGGGAGACGTGTTAACTAGCATGGATCTGACACAGGGCTACTACCATGTCCGCCTCCACAGCTCCGCTACGCCGTATAGCGGCTTCGCCTGGCGCGGCCGCTTTTACACCTGGCGGGTATTATGCTTCGGCCTCTCGGATGCCGCTAGAGTATTCAGCAAGGTCATGGGCGTCCTAGTCCGCCACTGGAGAGGGCATGGCATCCGTATGCTAGCCTACCTAGACGACTGGCTATTCGTGGCCTCTTCAGTCGCCGAGGCTAACAAAATTTCCCGGACCGTGATTGCCGACCCAGAAAGAGCGCACGTCAATATTAACTACGGAAAGTCGAACCTCTCTCCCAGCACCTGCATCACCCACCTCGGGTTCGATATCGACACAGCCAAAGGCATGTTCACGGTCCCCTCTAAGAGGTGGCACTCCGCGCAAACAGGGATAGAATCCCTGCTCGGCGGTCGCACACGCGCTCACACCGCACGCGAAATCGCGAGCGTCACAGGAAAAATTATTTCTATGGGCCTCGCCCTCGGCGACCCTGCCCGCCTCTATACTAGGGCCCTCTTCGTCGACATCAATAGCGCGGCCCGCTGGGGCCATCACGTGGCTATCTCTCCCCCTACGGAAGAGAAGAGCTCCTTTTCTGGAGAAACCTCCCGAAGGACGGCTTTCAGGGCCGGATCTACCCCACTAAGGACGAAACCCCCACAATGTTCCTAGAATGCGACGCCTCCGGCTTTGGTTGGGGCGGCCTTTGCAGAGGGGCCCCCGACCACCCTTACGCTGAAGCCCACGGCTTCTTCCTCGATTGGGAAAGAGAGCAGTCGTCTACACACAGAGAAACGAACGGCCTGCTATTCACCCTCCGCTCTCTGGCCGGCGTCTGCACCGGTAAAAAGTACAGGTTCTGGTCGATAACCAGAGCATGTTCCCGGTAATTCGGGTCGGCTCCAGGTCCAGCCTAGCGCTGACCTCTATATCTAAGAAAATCTTCGCGCTATGTACCGCTATCGGCGCGACTCTGTCCGTCGTATGGGTCCCGAGAACCGAAAACACGGACGCATACGGCATTTCCAAATTAGAGGACAAAGATGACTGGCAGCTGGTTCCCAGTGTATTCAACACGCTCAGCCTAAAATGGGGCCTACACTCATGCGACCGGTTCGCCTCCGACCTCAACCACCAGGTCCCCCGATTCTACTCCCTACGCTGGTGCCCAGGCACAGCAGGGATAGACGCGTTCGACCACTTATGGGGCAATCCTCTAGAGAATAACTGGGTCAACCCCCCCTTCTCCCTCATTGGTAGAGTAATCAATAAAATAGTAGCAGCTAAAGCGATAGCTACGGTAATCGTCCCTTGGTGGACAGGCCAAGTATGGTGGCACCTAGTCGCCCCTAACGGCCACACCCTCACACCCCTAGTAACTGACTGGTTACTGCTCCCTAGCAGGAGCGCACTTTTTATGTCTGGCCAGGGCTCGGGCAATAGCAGGGCGGGCGAAGCCCCGAGGTGGCGAGTCCTCGCCCTACGGTTCGACGGCCGCCCCAATGCAAGAAGGTTGCGTCCCGCGTTCCGCGAGCTACCCCGCCGCCCAAGCGGCCCTCACTCCCCACGCCGCTAGCATCTCACGCAACTGCCTTACTGGATGGTCTACACCCCCTATTCATGATTCGGACACCGAAGGGCTGTCCCTTTTTAATAACGTTCGAACTTCCGCGACCGAATGTTGGGCCCGTAGCACCAACTACGTGTATAGATACGCTTGGAACGAGTTCATCCGCTTCTGCGAGCGCAGAACCCCACCCCAACGCCCCCTACCCGCCCCAGAAGCAATCGTCGCTATGTTCCTTCAGGACCGCACTAACCGCCGACCCTCCGGCAGCTATGCAGCTATCCGCACGGCCTCCGCAGCTATCTCACAGATGCACAGAATTAACCTTTTTCCCAGCCCAACCCTGTCCCTCCCGTGCACCATGGTGAGATCGGCCGCCAAGCGAAGCCTAGGCCTAGCCGTGCGTAATAACAAGGAGCCCTTCACTTGGGCGAATGTCTGCTCTTTAATTAACGACAGGTGCCAACACAGCACCGGTTTCAGCTCGTGGATAATTGCCACGATGGCAGCTATCTGCTTCGCAAGTTTCTGCCGCTACAGCGACGCAGCCAATCTACTGTGGGAGGACGTCTCCTTCCACGGCTCATACATGGAACTACGTTTTAAAAGACGAAAAAAACGACCAACACAAACTCCACGGAGTTGTCCGCGTCGCCAAACTTCCCGGTAACCCCTACTGTGTTCTCGACCTCACGTCCCGGTACATAACAGTTATGGCCCGTTTCTCTTCCCCCCTTAAATGGGTTTTCCCAGCATTCTGTGGCACCGCCCTACTGCGCCTAGGAGACCACGCGTGCGAACCCCTCCCCACCCCTTTAAGCTACCAGGCCTACAGGCGTTACCTGGCGAGGTGGATGGGCCCCCTCCTTCCCACTCCCTTGCCCCATGCCGCCTTCCTCGCCCGCTTTGGCACTCACTCCAGTCGCAGCGGCGGAGCATCCGCCGCGGCCAACGCGGTCATCCCGTTCGCGATTTGGGGCCAGCACGGCGGATGGCGCTCCGCCTCCCCCCAACTACGCTACATGGGCCTGGACGAGACTCACGTCATGTCCGTCACCCGAGCAATACTGTCCCTCGCTCGTGAAGACGAGAGCTCTGACGACCACCCACACTAAATAAGGCAACGCCCCTTCTATCCAACCCACCTACACCCCGTGTCTCCCCGACAGCGCACCCCAGACCGGACACTGATCTCTTGATGTTCGGGTAGTTACCTACGGTCCTGCCACACAATCTGACGAAATTGATGTAGCAAGCCGAGAAAACACGAGGGTTTCCTCGATACGGTACGTAAACGAGGAAACTCCGGTTTTCTTGGCACAACGGATGAAATGTAGTGTCATCCAGCTGTGGTCGCTGCCACACTATAAGGTATATAGTGGTAGCGACCGCAGCGTACCTCCTCAGTTCGGAGTCGGTACTCTAATCACCCCCCGCCCCCCCCCGACCCGGGGGTGATTACAAGTTCGCCCCTTGAAGAATGACGAACCCTGAAGAATGGAGACCCTAGCGTCTAGTTTGATTGAACCCTGCTTCTCGCGCCATGTTAGTCCCCCAATGGGAGGTTTTAGGTAGTCGGTTCTCGTACCTAGGCTGGTGGGTCAGTGCAGGGGTTACTCCCTGCTTCGACGTCCACTCTTGCAAAAGACAGGAGTGGTTGCGTTGCCGTTACAACCTAGCGTGCCTCGACCGGCTATCGACGCCTTCCGCATGTAAGGGGGACATAGGCCACCTTACACGGTTCTTTGCCTGTAGCCGCCATAATTGGGCGTAGCTGTATCTGTACGGTTTGTAATTTACAGTGCGCTGGCGGGGCTACGGGCGTGCATCCCCTTTCCCGTACTGTTTCGATACTCTCGTTACTTTACCGGTCTGGGGTACACTGTCTAGCCACGGGTAGTTACCTACCGTCCTGCCACACAATCTGACGAAATTGATGTAGCAAGCCGAGAAAACGCGCCTTTCGAGTACCTACCTCGTTTCCGGCTGCAGAAGGACCTAAATGTACAGATTTACTGCACTTGTAGTATTTGTACGACTGTCTGCGGGAACGGCAACGGATTTATACAAAACGTGGTCGAACGGAAATTGCTGCTTGTCTCTTACCTGTACACAGTTTAAGGCCGGTTCTTAGATGAACTTCGCCACCATCCGCGAAACCATCCTCGAACGGAAATTGCTGCACTTTTTTACTCGACGAGTCTCAGGTCAGAGAGGCGCTCAACAAACACGACAAAGGCCCCGTCTCCATGTGGGCCACCCTCAATCGTGAAGCGAAGGAGCAAAGGTAGTAATAATCAATTTCTTATCGTGATCCCCCCTTCTCCCTTTCCACCGCCGGTAGCCACACTCGTCCATCACCACCCGCGCCGATCTCTGGTCAACCATCGACAACGCGGAACGGCCGTCGTGCAGCAGCAGTGCCGTCCCACCCTCACCTGCTTACTCGGAGTACAATTTTCGCCCTGCACCGGCAAACGGAAGTACGCACTCCAGGATCACCAGCCCTCGAGGATGTTTGTGGAGGTGTCGCGGGAGGATCTGTGGGCGCTGGCGCTGTCCACCCTCGCTGGACTGTCGACCTCCGTGGGCGGCATCCTCGCGGTGGGGCCAACGACGTACCTGAGAACTTACCTATACACGCCTTCTCCAAGCGAAAGCCCCCCCCCCCCCCCCCCCCCCACTTTCCCCTCTCACTTGCACCGTCATACTTCTAAGAGAGCACAGCATGATAGACGCAAGGTATGGCGACAGGTCCCGCGTGTGAGTTTGTCTGGGCAAGAGGGCACGGCGGATATTGTGGCCCTTTCACTTGATTACATGAATTAACACTTTTACCCGCAAATGCCACCTCTCATCCAACTGCAGCACTATCTGCCAAAAGAACTTGATCAAAGTTAGATGCGTCACATACTTCTCATCGACAACACACTGGGCTCACGTCCCTACCCAGCTGTACCCTCCAGGCTGCATGAGGGAAGAATGCGCGACTACAACAGCACACGTTTGATTCAGCAAAGATGACAACGCAGGGTGAAAGGAGGGGAAATGTGTGAACGCTACCACTGCTTGACTTTGTAGGTCAATACTGACGAGCTTGTATATGTGTGTGTGTGTGTGTGTGTGTGTGTGTGTGTGTGTGTGTGTGTGTGTGTGTGTGTGTTCACAGGTACTGCAGCGACCAGACGATGCACGGCTTGCGTTGCTGCTCGGAATTGCGATCGGTGTGATGGCCTCTCTGTCAGTGTTGGAGATGTTTCTGCACAACGCGATGCAGCACGGATTTCTGGGGGTCACTGTGTCAGTGGTTCTGGGCGCTGCCGCCTTTTTCTTCGCCAACCCTTACTTCCCCGAGTTTGACGTGTCCAACATCCATGGCGTGGAGCAGGTGAGCCGCCGTGATGCTCACCTTCCGTCTCCACTGCACCTTACCCCAGCCCACTGGTCCACCCTACCCACTAGACCCACTCGCCCCCCATGGCAATCTTCGCAGAGCAGCGACGATGGGTCGCGCAGCCCCTCTGGGAAGGTACCAACCAACCGTGGCGATGAAGAGAAAGGGAAACAACCAATGCCGCCAATTGAGGAAGCAGAGAGTGCGGTTACGGCAGATCTGTCTGCCGCTTGTGATATGCCTATGCTACATGCTACTATGCAATCTCATTCCAGCCTGCTATGCGGAGGTGAACGCTTTTATTTACGGGCAATGTTGACTTGTTTTGGTATGTCCTGATTGAGTCAGCGTGGTTTTCTCATCAGGCAGCGTTGTTGGCAGCAGCAGTAAGGGCGCTGCGTTGCAGCGCGGACTTAAACGCACTAAATCTGGACCCAAGAGCTCCGCCCCTCTCTTAGCTGTGGACGAGGCGGAGGGTGTGAAGGGGTGAGCACCGAATGCAGGGGAGGGGTCAGTCTCAGCTCGTGAATGGGCCAACCAGCCTTGGGTGAATGCCTATGGCTATCCAAGGCGCTCTTGGTGATTGTGACATGTGTGTGTGTGTGTGTGTGTGTGTGTGTGTGTGTGTGTGTGTGTGTGTGTGTGTGTGTGTGTGTGTGTTGTGGTTGGGCAGCCAAATCCCCCCCGCTGAGCTGCTGCGCTTGGGATTTCTGATGGCAGTCACAATGACGATTCACAACTGCCCGGAGGGCTTCGCGGTGCGCACACCAGCGGCAATGCACGGAAAATTATGTGTGTGTGTGTGTGTGTGTGTGTGTGTGTTTGTGATGTTCTGAGTTTGTCTGTGTGTTCGTGTACATTCATGTTTGTAACGGATTTGGTGCTGGCGTATGTATATGCGCTTTCGCGTGTAGAAGGTGTGATTGTAAACTTTGGATACAGATAGCTGCGTCGAGATGTCAATGAGGTTATTTCTTGGGCTGCCATTGTCTCACAGGTGGCGTTTGCTGCCAACACTGATATTGGGCCAATGATGGCGGCCGCAATCGCGATTCACAATATCCCAGAGGTGCGGTTGTGTTGGATGTGACTCACATACCGGCGGCAATGTGACACTTCATACCGTACCCTTGACTGCCCCTTCTCTAATTGTCAACTGTGAGGTGAAGAAACAGGCGTGCATATACTGTGTGTGTGTGTGTGTGTGTGTGTGTGTGTGTGTGTGTGTGTGTGTGTGCTTCACGGTGATGTTTGATGGTTTTCTGCAGGGGATTATTGTGGCTGCGCCGGTGTATGCGGCCACGGGGAACCGATGGATGGCGCTGGGTATCGCCACTGTCTCGGTCAGTACCCCACACCACCCCAACTGTATCCTGCGTACACACACAACGGAAGGAAAAACCGGGAGACAGTGCCGGAATTGCGGCACCGGTCCGAATCTAGCGGATGCATTGGGTGGGCGAGGAGTGGGGGGAAGGGGTGAGGGAAAGGGATGTGGGGCTGCGGTTCCAGGTGATGTGAATTGTGTAGTGGGTGTATCATGACCATGCGCAGGGGCTGTCTGAACCACTCGGTGCGCTGGTTGCCCTCCTCTTCATTCGCCCGTTGCTCAGTAAAGTCTTCCTCAACTACATGATTGGCTTCGTCGGTGGCATCATGGTGCTTCCCCTCTCCCAATCCCAAAAAAGAAAATAATCGCAACTGCCTTTCAATTCGACTTGCAACTCAGCATTGGGCATCAATGAGTGCATAACAAATAGTGGAACAAGGGAAACTGAGTGCTTGCCTTTGCTTTGACGCAGTTGGCGGTATGTGTGTGTGAGCTGTGGCCTGAGGCGAGGAAGTGTCAGGCGGATAAACAGTTGGCGCAGGGCTGCATCCTGGGGGCCGTTATAATGTTGTGGACGCTGCACATGGGGGTGTGAACGGGGGCACATGTAGTTGGGGAGGTGAATGTTGAGAGCTAGAGAATGGGCTTGGCGAGGCTGTGGGTTGTTGACTGTCTGCTGCTGCCAAAGTATTTTGCCTGTATTCTTGGTTTATGGCTGTATACGCCTTGATTTACTTAGCGGGTCTCGAGTCTCGTTAATCCGTGTTTATTTTAATTTGCGGCTTTACGGGCGCGCGACAGTCGCAGCCCGTGTATTTGATGTGTCGTGTCATCCCTTGGTCCTGGCGACCAGCTCCACAGTCCCAACGGCATTAGCGAATGATCGTCGAAGCGACCGCCCAACGCGGCATTTCCTTCTCAGAGACCCTTGAGTGACAAGGCTGTTGAAGTGCCTGAGTCATTGATAACACTAAGTACTGTAAAATTGGCAGTTAATATACTGGACTGATGTAGAAATGGTCGAGCCAGTATTTTATTACAGTGACTGTTCAGATTGGGTGTGTGATCTGAACAGACAGTCAACGAAACATGACCATCTGCGCAACCACCGAGGTAATGCGCTGTTTCTCCAATGCAGGCGTCGAGACAGCCCTCTTTAGTTTCTTATCGACAAGACACACTTCACAAGGGCCTGACTGTCCTGACACTAAATAATAGAACACGTTATCTGTTACACTAGGTATAAATAAGCTAGCAGCCCCACTTGTAATTCACTTCCTTGTTTTCCACAGATACAACCGTCTCTGCTCCTTCCTGCATCACTCACACACCCTGCTTAAGTCTGTAGCTTCGATAAACCCGTTGACGAAGCAACGTTTAGCGACTTCGGCTTGCATTGCTCAAAACCACCGACCTCTTTGCGGTATTGAAGACAAAATAAGAGCCACCTTGCGGCAGTAGCACTGCCGTGCAGAAGGGAGTGGTTGACAAGAATTTTTGGCAGTACGTGATTTCCAGAATGCGGTGCAACATGGTGACAGATTGGTAGGCGTCTTCAAAATTTGAACGAGTCGATTTTCGGCGCTGCCAATTTGTATCAAGAGGAACCATTCAAATATTTTCTGGCAGCTTCGAATTGAAAACTCGACTCGTTGGCCGGGCAGGGGCTGGGCAGGGGCTCGCTCATATCTAGGGCCGGTCGACACGGCAAGCCTGAAGCGTAGCATCACGCTCAGAGGTTGGCGGCGTGCGGGCAAAGTCGGCCCGGATGCCGTCGCGGTCGATGTTGGTGCCCGCCGGTGTGAGGTACTTTCCGACAGTTATCACGATACCACTCGCGTCAGAAAGCTCGTAAACAGACTGTATAAGCCCTTTGCCGTAGGTTCGAGCGCCCACCAATGTGGCACGGCAGTTGTCTCGCAGCGCACCCGCTAGAATCTCGCTCGCGCTGGCCGTGTGTTCGTTAACTAGTACCGTCAGCGGGGTGGTCGTGAGCGGTGGGCCAGGAGCAAGGACGCGGTCGTTCCGGGCAGCTCCTTTGGTGACCACCACTGTGGAGCCGCTGTCGAGGAAGAGGCGCGCGACTTCGATACCACTGGTCACGAGTCCGCCGCGATTGTCGCGGAGGTCCAGCACCAGCTCGTCAGCGCCGGCTGCGCCCATGGACCGCACCGCCTCCGCCACGTCCACTTGCGCGAGTGCGTTGAAGGAGGTCAGGCGGATGTAGCCCACTTTCCGTCCGCCCTCACGTCGGAGCTGTGAATTTACTGGACTAGTTATCGCCTGCGCGGCGGGTCTCTCGAGCTTCACGCGCGAAACCTGCCCGTTCTCTGCCTTTGCGACGGTGATATCCACGGTGCGGTCGCTGTTCGGGCCACCTTGCAGGGCGGAGGAGACCTGGAAGGGCGTTTTCCCGTCTGCTGACTCTCCGTCGACTGCTAAAACCTCGTCACCCTGTCCGATGCCGGCGGCGTCGGCAGTGGATCCTTTGATCAGCCCAAGCACCCACACGCCGGAATCTTCCGGCTTCCGCTTTCGTGGCAGCTCTGTTTGCAGCTTTCGAATGAACTCCTCGCCCGTCCCAAGGTTGAGCCCCACCCCCGTCAGGTCGTATTTCCGCATTGCTTCAAACTCCTACGATCATAGACGAGGAAAAAATATTTGTGAAACGTAGCCACCTGTACCATGAATGCAGGCACCAACGGAAATGCGACCGGGGTAATTTGAGGGGCTGTCCCCATATTTAAACGAAGTTGCCCCCCCTTATTTTGGGAAACAAATTTTGCCCAATACAAAATTCAAATGCAAATGACGTGTAATTTCAAGTCATTAGCACTGCAGCAAGGTAACAGCATAAGAACATAATTGGGCCTTTAGGGAAATATTATCAGAGTTTATGGGTTGAATCAGTAGGGGAGATTTACAGAATTGAGAGGCCACTGACAGTACTAAGACAACTTGTACTTACCACAACCGTGGAGAGGGGGGGAGAGGGGGGCGAAGGGGGGCAAGAGTGTCAAATATAAACATTCATCACAACCCTGGATGAATGATATTTAGACATCTTCCCCGGAGGTGCTTTTAGACCTGTGGGTTTTATCTTTTTGCCTTTTCCCTAATTGGTGGCTTGTCTTGTAATTCATGCAGGTAGAACTTACAATTAGTCAACTTATCCGAAACCAAATAGATATCAGCGAGAATATTATATCGTTAACGCTAAATACCCCCCCCCTTTTTGTGAAATACCGCCACCTAAACAAACAACAAACAAATCGCGTAAGACTACCTGTACCAGACGTTGTCCACGTACCACTACGTTGTACCAGACGTACCAAACAAATCGCGTAAGACTACCTGTAACGTGAAGTTGTCGATTGCTTAGGAAAAACACAGATCTGGAATACTCTATACACGCTCAATGATAGGAGCCCATACGAAACAAAATATGATTATTAAGAACTGTTAAGATCATCCTTGGGCCTCACCCAGCCCTTTCACGGATCAACTTCTTACTTACAAGATTTCAATACGATATGCTTGTAACGCTTTCAACAACCTTTCTATTTCTGTAATAGTCAGTACTCAAACTTCTTCAAGGACTAGTAATAAATGATTAGCCTCTAACTCCTTCAAGTAAAACAAAATTAAGTAGAAAACACGGTTCACAAACATTCTAAAAGGACTCGAATTAGACTAATACTCAATAAATAACATAGGGTAGTGAATAGCTCCGAAGTTTCGATTTGAAACGTGGCGCCACGACATATTGAAACGCATATGGATAAAATCTATACCGTAGTAATGAAGCTGTGAATCCGTCTTAAATTGAGTAAAGCTTTGTATGCGGCGGTATCTGAAGATCCTAGAAAAGGCACATATTCAAATACAAATCCATGCGGCTCTAAGCTCACTCCCAGTTGTAAATAGTAATATTCATCAGCAGCAGCCTTACTTCACTCACGCAATAGCTATAATATCAACTGTACTCCAAACATGTTCGTAAGTAAAGCTAGAGTTGTAAAATATAAACGCATATCTAAACATGACACGACGCTTCAAATCCCACACCTGCTTCGGAGGCCCTGTCAAAATAGATCGGGCTCATCACTTAATCCATCAGCGCATCCTTTACAAAATGGGACATCGAGCCCTATACGACAAGGATAAATGCCTCTCAGAAAGAATCTGCTTGGTGCCCAGGAAGCCCTATAATATCCATGATTGATTGAGCCTGTTCATTGCTGCACAAATAACGCTGCTCTCTCCCTCAATGAGCGCTTACAACTCTCGTGTGTTGTGCTCTGCGAATTGTGGGGGTGGAGCGCCCACCTTTGGTGTGATGAAGCGCGTGTAAGGATCTGACAGTCCGCGTGCGAGCATTGTCTTTATGGCGCGATAGGCGGCCGCCCTGTCGCGTAGCGAGGACTTGGCCAGCTCCTCATCGCGTAGCGCTTTCCACCTGTTCCGTAAAACAAGTAGCACCGCGTATGTCGTAAGCACCCATTCCCGGCTTGCCACCGTCACCGCTCCACACTTGAAACCCGCAGGGCACTAAGCATGTTAATGAGCTTCTACATAACGAAACCAGAAACCGTTTCAGAGAGAGCTAATGCATTCAAACACCGGCATATTTATATAGCCCTTCTCAGGGGGTGGATCAAAAGCGCGCGATTTTGCGTATTTCAAGAAAACCGGCGAGGCTCTACTTTTCTTTGCTGAACCCCGTTTCGCGCGCGTCCAGAAAGTTTTGGTCTACCACCTCCCACACCTCCGCGACGAGCTCCCTTGCAAGCATCGCCTCCTCCGTGGACTGCACACAAACACGCGCGCACACAGCCCATGTTAAATGATGACGTTACATGGACCCTCCCTCAGTCCCTCACTAACGCACTCGCGCTCTCACACCTCTCGAGAGTCGTTCCGAAGGTTTGGGATGACGCTGGTGACGTCCTGCACCGTGCTGTCAATCTTTGCCTCCATCTGCTTCACCATCTCCAGCAGCCCGTCCTCCGCTTTGCTGGCCACCTCTGCGTTGCTGCCCCTTCTGCGTCAGCTCGGTCACAAATGGGAGTCAGATACGAACAGTGGGAGGACCGCACGCCTATTAAATCCACTTCATCTCCTGTAACTCCACTCGATGACTACGTTGCAAATGAGAAAGTGGGGGGGGGGGGGGGGGGGGGGGGGGGGGCACAAAAGACACGGTGCAGCCCACCCTGTCTCTAGTGGTGGACGAGGAGGACCCCTTTGGTTCGCGTCAGCCGGCAAAGAGATGGCCAACGACGCGGCGAGCACAGCCGTCGCTAAAGTACCGACAGCCCGTTCGGCAATGCTTTGCAGCCAACCATACTTGTCCAAGCTGCAAGTAAAAACCCAATTCTGCTCCAGTCCCTGCACAGAAAAAAACGCTTGACTTACATTTTCCTATTCATAAATCGATTTCCCACAAATTAAAAACGCTATGACTTGACTTTCGATTTTATATTGCAGCAGAATTGGAGATCAAGCTCGACTTTGATACACGACCCACTAGGAAGAGGGATCTCAGTTCATGAGTGGTGTGTATTTTCGATGCGTTTGGTATATGGTCTAGCTGCAGGGATGGGTGGTGATAGACTGAGAGCGGGGCTGCTTTACGCACCTGGTGCTGCTGTTTGTTCGACGCCCGAGAGGAGAGACGGTTGAAGCCGCGCGACGCGCGATGCAGTGCTCCACGCCCTCCGGGCAAAACAGAGGCAAACACGTTTGCTCCCCCTCCTGAAACTCTTATTCCAACGTTAATGCCACCGAGCGCTAGAGCGGCAGGAAGGTATTTCCGGCGCGCTCCTCTGTCTGCACCTGCCACGCGGGTAGGGAAACCAGCGACATGCCGGCTGCAGTTTTGATGAGGCATCGCGCGTTTGAGCCAAGCTCGGAATGGTTGCGGGCTCCAACCCTGTGCCAATTCCGGGAAACGCCCACAACCCGCAATTATGCGCAACGTGAATTGAAGCAGTTCACGTAACTCGACCCAGATGGTGACCACTTTTGTTGGTGTCTGTCGTTGGAAGGTCATAGAGATCACAGACATACTCAAGAGCAGCGGCGGCGCCGTTTTGTGTATTTGATGAAGATATCTGAAGATATTGCAGGCGTTCAAATTTTGATTACAGGTAATGACTTACTCAAACATTTTCATCTTTGCCCAATAATGAAGTAAAGAAAGAGATTGCAGTAAAGATTCATCCTTGTTTTTCAATTTGCAGTAAAGCAAATTGTATAGCTACGGACACGACAGCGCTACCGCTTGGGCACTCGCCCATCTTGCCTCCACCACGGACAAAGCCATTTCCCCCCTCCACACCCTGTGCCTGGTCCCGCTATGTAAGACACGAGCTCGGACAACAACGAAGTGCATAATGCGCCAGAGAAGAAGGTCGCATCAAAGGAGTGGAAGCGGCGGTGGGAGTCGGATGTGCGCTGGATCTCTGCGCTTCTACACGCCGCAGATGCCGCCGGTATCGTCGCGTTGTGGAAGCAGCCCAGCCAATTCGGGCGCAAGGGTCGGTTTAGGGAGAAACTAGAGAAGAAAATGCGGAAGATGCGCCATGTGAAGGGCGAAAAGCTTCCCGACGGGCGGAGCCTGCAGGACCGGGTGGAGCATATCGTGAGGGTGTGGGCGGCCAGCGACAAGCGGAAGAATAAGGACGGCGTCAACGACTCTATGTGGCAGGCGATGCTCGAGCAAGCGCGTGACGAATCCGCGCTACATAAGGGTGACCATGGTTACAAAGCATGGTCGGAGATTCGCGAGTACCTCTACGTGACGGGGTGGGTCGGAGAGGACTTACCTTAGGACGACGAGCGCGTACCAGACGAGGAGACCAAGAAGACGGTGCACGGCTACTTGGCTATACTTCCGAGCTTGCGGGACCCCCCGCTCGCGCAAGAAGCCAACACCGAGGCCGAGAAGATGGGCAAGGCGAAGAAGGCCAAGGTAGACGCCGCAAAGGAGGCGCACGGCCTAGCTGCGGAAAGGTGAGAGTCCCCATCTTATCTACGTTGCATGGCTGCCGGCTCGATTTTTTTGGCAATCCCGCTCGATCTTGACCCCCCCCCCCTTCCCTCTACGTAGATTGGCTTTGGGCTTGGGATCACAACCTAAAAGCCATGAAGGCGGGTGGGCGTAAGGACGGAGAGCCAGTCGGACAATCGGACTCGATAGAGGACGACAACTACGACCCGGACATGGATGACTTCGTGCCGCCGGACGCAGCGGACGTGCTGGAGCTCACAACGGAGGAGAAGGAGCTTCGGAAGAAGTGCATGTGGGAAATTTTTACCACATTGCCCCTGCCAGAGCCTGGTGTAACTGAACTGCCGAAACCATGGAGCTTCCTCAACTTAATGGATCAAGGTGAGACGGTTGAGGACCAGTGGGCGCTGGACGCGCACATGTTGCAGGCATACACAATTTTGCAGCACGAGGACAACGGCAACGGACAGCATGAGACTTCCGCCGTGGATATGGAAAGCATGTTTCATAGTTTTCACTTGATGGAGCGACTTGCATGCTTCCCGCACATGCACACGCTGAACGATGGCGGGGAGCCCGTGAAGGGAAAGGACGCGTCACCAACCCGCCTACAGCAGTACTACGCGTTTGCAGGGACCAGACAGAGCGCAACGTGGCAATACTGAGGGGAAAGCCCCCTGATCAGCGGTTGTTGGTAGTTAAGTTACTTAAGTACGCAGCGATGTACTTTTGCAGTGTTGCAATACGCTGCATAGACAACAGGTGAGCCCCGCCCAGCATGCGTTGTGATTTATTATGCAAATGTATTTGTTTGTGTTGGCTTGTTAGCATGAGTCAATGACGTTGGGGGCACTACTTTAATGAATACAGATTTATCAAAAAGACCCTTGAGAGGGCGGCACAATACAAACTTGCTATGGACGCAGCCGAGAAAGAGTTCCAAGAGAGTCGCAAGTTGGCGGGCTACAAGCGCAAGTGCAGCAGTGACGCTGGATCGAGCAACCCCTCCGGTAAGCATGACCTCACCGCTTTGAGAGAGCGGCTAGAGAACGAGTTGCTGCCAAGCATGGACTCGTACATGCAAGAGGACAAGGCGAGGGGACATAAGCAGATAGAGATGTCGACGCGGATAGGCAAGGGCATAGACAAATTGTCATATGCACAAAAGGATATGGCAATTGCGCAAGGAGACATGACAGCAGCACAAAAGGAAATGACGGTGGCACAAGAGCGCATCAGCACGATTCAGAATCGGACAGGGAATGTGCTTAGCATGATGTTTCAGCAGATGCAATTGAATCGTGGCAAGTGAAGTTTGTAATCATTTATGTTTTACAAGTTGCATTTTTTATCATGTCAAGTAGCTAGTCAGCGATGGCGGCGACAAGTTGAAATAGGAATAAAAAGTGGGGGCTTGCTGTTGGGCGCATTTGATGCAATTAGTGAGGAGCACGACTGCATGGTAAAACAACCCTACAGGTGTGACGGCTAGGTTATTTGCAGCCACATCATCCACCCACGGAAAATATTGTTGCACAAGCCCAAAAGCCCACTCAAGAGAAGTGCGGGGGGCATTCATAGCACGGGAGAACTAGTCCTTCGCGGGGTCTCTACTACGTTGCACTCTATTATAGCCCGTTGCCATGGTCTCTGTCTCCGCGTATGCTGCATCGGCATATATGAGGTAGCGGGTTCCTTGCGAGCGCTGAATACCTTGCACGTAGTCCTCAAGTTCGGACTCCTCCAGAATCATGTTGTTCCCTCGCCGACCTTGCACGGGCCCCGCCAAGCAACAAATCAACCCATCCGGGACGGCAACAATATGATACTTCAGGCCATGTTTTTTTTGTGACCGGAATATATGGCAGCCTGTCCATATTTCACCCGCTGAGTGCCTCTGAGGGTGCAATCGATGAAGCCGAAAACTGGTAGGTTGACGGCAGTCCTTGCCTTGATGGCGTCAGCGTAAGTGGGCAGCCGCGAAATATCAGGTCCGCATATAGCAGTAGCCCCCCAGCGCTGCCGCATCCACCGCACCATCGTCACAGATATTTTCGAAATGCGGTCCGGGTTCATCCTTAGCTTCCGTCCCAAACCGTGTAGGGCGCCCGAAGTACCGAGACGTGCCAACAAAACGAGCAACCCCGTCGTCCCTGTTAACTTGGCGCCGCGATTCGGGTACATCATGGTGGTCGGCACATGTAGCGCCTCGAGTATTTCGCCAAAGTCTGCCGGTTTCATACGGTAAGTATCATGAAACAACCGTTCGCTGGCACTTTCATTCCCGAGGTTAAGGTTCGTATGGCTAAGGTGTGCTGCTAAGGTGTGCTGATGGGCAAGCTCTCGACGCCCACTGCCGTAGCCGTTGGTAGATCCGCAGGTGTCCGATAAGGTGCGGTAGACATACGGAGGCGAGCGGAGGTTTCCGAAAGCTAGCCGCGAAAATGACGGCGACTGTCTTAAACCCAGACAAGGCATCCGCTTGTTGTCGGCCACTTCCGACCCGGCGGCCCATGGCTGCGACGCTACGCGGACAACATACCGCGAAGGAGCCGGGGCAGTGTGTGATGGGAGACATGAAAGACTGAAAGTGTGTGATGGGAGACATGCCGGTATCCCTACCATAATTCCGAGTCAGCTGTAATGATTACATGCTGACGCATGCGAGCCGCGAGCGCGCTACGTGGCACGCGGTGCGTTTAGTACAAAGTTTATTGCAAATTGCCGCGAAGGCCCACTATTGCAATTTGAGACCAGATTGCAATAAAGGTTCATTGCAATTTGGTCGTACGCGAGGGTGTACGCGCTGACGTGTCGCGATGATGCTGACGTGTTACTGCAAAGTTTATTGCAAATTTCCGCGAAGGCCCCCTAATGATATAATACGTAATTAATAATGTAACGAAGAGCTAGAGCTGGCCGGTGAGATCCTCTCGCGTCTTGATATTCAGCTCCACAACGCCCATAATTATTAGGAACATGTTGTGGCTGGTGGTTCGGGCGTTTGTGGTAGTGCATCGGTAGACTTGACCGGTGACGAGACATGGTGGCATGAGGAAATGCCGTTTGCGAGCCTCGCAACGCCGTGGCGGAAAATCGCGTACAACCATCGCAGTCGTGTACTTTCCTTTATGAGGTACCTAGAGACGACGATTCATACTCGAACACATCCTCTGAGAAGGATGGGGAGCGACAAGAGCACATGGATGAGAAAGTGCGTGGTGGTGCTGAACGTAGGCGCGGGCGTGGGCGCGGGCGGGGGCGGGGGCGCGGGCGCGGACGCGGACGCTGGCGCGGGTGCTCCTAGAATCCCTCGCACTGTGTGGAGGTTGGAGAAGTAATCCTAACGGACGACGAGGAGATCAGCGAGAACTCAGAAGAGGAAGACAAGGAGGAGGGACCTGGGAGGAGGGCAGTTATGGGTGTTAAGCGCGTGTCGAACAGTCGATCCCGCATTGCATAGCGGCTATGCCCGCGGGGTAGAATACAACTTTACATAAATTATACTGAAATCTGTGAGACGGATTTATTTAATCTGTCTTTATCATTTCCACTGTGCAGAGCAAACAAGGGAAGCATCGGGGTAGTGGTTACATGTATGGATGGATGTTCGTGGCTAGGAAGCAAACCAAGTATGGTCGTGAGTAGCACACACTTCGGACTGTGACATGGGGCGGCATCATCTTTGTGGAGCCATATGAGGGGAAGGAGAGGATGGCGAACAAGGAATTATGAAAGGAGTATGGTAAAAACAATGGCAAGGCCATGCGGTGCACCAAGCAGTGGCTCAACACCGGACGCACGGTGTTTGTGGACAGTGGCATTGCTCGCGTGTATCTCGCGCGTGGATTTGCGGATGGCTTCTTGTACGTGAATCTGAATGTGTAGAGCGGCCACTCAAAGTTTTCCCGCCAGTGGTTACTCCGCACAGCGGAGATGAGAGGGAAGCATGCAAATTAGACATATACACTCAAGGTGGGAAATCGTAGGTGAGAGCTATTGGCCGCGGTGCATTGCGACAAGCAACCCAGGTGCCTTCTAGGGACTGCCGGAATCACTGCCATGGGTGAGACACTCGCCCGCAACTATTCCATTTTGCGTGCGGATGAAACAATTAGTGTGCACCAAAGGACCTTAGAGCAGTGGGACATCCGTGCTACTGCTGGATGGAGGGAATGGAGAAGTGCATTAAGAGGGGCTGCATGTTTCTTTGCAGCCCGGCCCATAACCCGGATTGCTTTGCCCGCCACGTCAACGATGTGCATGCAAGGAAGCGGCGGTATGTGGCTATGGTGCAAGTATGGGTGAAGCGAAAGGTAACATCGGGTGTGAGATGGCAAATCGAATCGGAGTAGGTGAATGTTTAAGCGCCGGTAGCGCGTGGAGGTGGTCATTTGCTGCGCCAAACGTGGATGGAGCTGAGTGACTTTTTAATTTTTAAACTTTTGTAAGGTTCCAACAAATTTTCATGACTCAACAACGGACAAAACATGTTTTCACATGCTCAAGGATGATGTTTGACCATTTTGCTGTAGCTCAGCCCCCCCTTATATACTTTTAGGGCACTGAAATATGCGCTAAGTATCAAATTATAGCTTCGGACCATTGTGACCTTTTACTTTACACCATAATGTGGTAATTGAGATCACATTTTTTTCACTTGAACTTCCAGTGTCGGAATATTCACTACATTAGCTTTGCCATGAACCTTTTATTAGTGAGGTTGAGTAATTGGCCGTGCAGTTGTGAATGGAAATGTCAACTGATGTTTGGAGGGCAAAAAAATGTCTAAAATTTCGCTTCACCCTCGTATTGTACACTCGGAAACACCATGTGTACGAACACTTTTCCTACCGAACCTGTCCCTTATTAAGCAATTTTCAGCCATAAACAACATGTTATGAGAATTGTTTGGTAATAGGTGCTGATTTGGTGAAATGATTCTACGTGTAATTAACTATCCGTTTCCATCTCTAACAGGTTATGGGCGCCCCACCATGCTACACAAGAGAAGAGCGTGTGTAAAGCGCTCGGCGCCACGCTAGTAATTCATCGTTCAACCGACACCACGTTTAGCCTTCGAGC
Source organism: Tetraselmis chui (assembly GCA_026401115.1). Taxonomy (NCBI): domain Eukaryota; kingdom Viridiplantae; phylum Chlorophyta; class Chlorodendrophyceae; order Chlorodendrales; family Chlorodendraceae; genus Tetraselmis; species Tetraselmis chui. Next base: position 65,747 of record JAPMLY010000377.1, on the reverse strand, counting down.
TGGTTATTGTCCGTGACTGTCCTACCCTCGTCCACTTGGAAAACAAAAGATTGTGTGGAAAGCGCCTAGATCAAGTGACATCCTACCCTAACTAAAAGCCGTGATCTTCGAAAGTGATACAAAAGCACTATTGACCAACACACCGGAATGGGTTGGGGCTCGAAATGGGCCTACAAACCGAAATTGAAATTGAAATTGTTTACCACAATACCGGCATTAACCGGGTATTGTCTGTGGTCCCGCCCCGCTTTGCCATATTTAGTAGGGGCTATACCGTGAACCACTAATTTCGACCTTTCCAATTCAATGGCAGTAGCGATACCGTCTAAAACATACACGTAAATATGTATTTATTATTTTCTGATTCTATATGTAGTTACTTTTGCATACAATGTGAAATATAAAATGCCGCTATTCTCCACGATACGCGGCTTGCTCCAGCAGAGGCGGAGACGTTGATCACCTAGGCTGGTCAACTTGTGTTTGTAGAATCGGACCTGCACGATCTCTACTCCTATGCGACTCCGATCGTGCCTGAGTTGGGGGGGAAAGGTGGGCGAAAAATTCCCTCGCCCAGGTCGTCGACGGTCCCTTCTCGATCCACGCACATCCCCGTCCGAGATATTATTTGCTCTTCCCGTCAAAGCTTGCCACCTAGCCTAGTATTCTCTTCTCCTTCGGGGGCTGAGAAGAAGAAATAACTAGACCTCAGACGGTGTCCGGCGGGCTCTCCTTCCCCGGTGCCAAGTTTTCTTATGCCCCATGTCCTTCGCCGTCTGTTTTCCAACATATGTTTGATCGCGCGGTGGCCGTCCGTACCCTCCCCCGGTGGTTTGCGTTGTTGGGGGCCGTATATACGAGTCGTGTGTCGTTACGATAACCCTAGGCACAATGCTTGAGGCAGCCTATCGATAGTTGGGTACCGATTGGGGGAGGGGTTGGTCGAACACATGGATCGAGTCGCCGCTCCGCAAAAGATGGTGGGTACGGGGAATATGTATCCAAAATCCCCCCGTACCGGGCTTTTCCGGCGGCGAATTAATCCCGATGACCCCTACCGCCAGACCGTGTCGCTCCTCCGGCTGCGACCATCCTCCACCTTGCGTAAATTCTAGCCTCGACCCAAGGGGAGACTCAAAACTCACAAGGCTAGATAAATGCTAGCGAGCGCCGTGTCCATGCGCTCCTTCCCGGCTGCCCGCCGCCAGATCTAACACCCGTGTCTCACCGTTGATCCGTCCGTACCCTTCTTCGCCAAAAAATATTTTGCATACACCGCCCCCGCCCCTGTGTCGAGAGAGTATATGTGAGTATTTAGTTACGAAAAGAATACATCGGACAGGCCGAACGGGAGATTTCAGTGTTGGTGTACGGATATTGTGATTTTCCAAAACCCTCCGTACATGGCTTCCCGACAGCTATTGATCCCGCGGATCGCAGCTGCCGGTACCTCGTATAGCCCCCTACCGTGCCATGCATGGCACGGCTACATGGTTACCAGCACCCACCGCGGGGAGGTAGAGGTAGGTGCCGACGGGCTTGCGAGCGCACCCCCCTCCGGGGCCGCCGCCGGCGGGCACCCCTTCAAGTGGACCGTCTTTGCTCTAGGCTTGGCCACCCAATGAGCGACAAACCGGTGGACCGGGATCCTGCGAAACTACCAAGTCCCCCCATCTCTACCAATACGAGCCTAGCTCACAACGGTCAATGGATCCGTAAACCCAAAAGATGGTGCACACTCTAATGCACAAGTGCTACGAATTCAAATATTTCCGCAACAATAACTATTGCGCTAGCCAATTCAAATCCGAAAAGATATCTTGTCACAACAATCCAGCAATAAACGATGTCTCATCGATTACAAAAATTGTCCTCACAAGACCCCGCGTACTCCCACGCGCCATTCCGAGCGTCCGGACATCATCGTCCTCCGCCTTTCACATACTGACCATCTCCATCCCGATCGTGAGATGTCAACTCACGCATACTACTCGAAAGCCGAACGAAATCACGCAACCGCTCCAACATCAACTCCGAACCGTGCCCCGACCTCCTAGTAACATGTCGACTACTACCCACTCTTACCTCCGAGGATCTTATTATAAACAAGCCCTTCTGCGTGATTGGCCTGCGCCCCCGCGGCTCAACGAGTCACAGTCACCCATGCAACGCTTAACCGGCCACCCCATTGTCCCATTCCTAACGGCAGCCCAGCCTCCCTCCGCCACTTTAGCGCCCCCGAACCCGGCGCACCCAGCGATTCCAACATCAACCCTTGGCCACGAGCTCCAAACGCCCCTGATTATCGCTCGACCACGGTCAACAACCTCCCTCGGAGAAGCCGTTGGCATCACATACATGATGAACGACTCCCACCTTATTACGTGCCATTACTCCTCAGCCTCCCCTCCATCACCTGTTTCTTCCTACCAGATTATAAGAACCCGGCGGAAGCTCTCTCATCTGCATGCTATCTCTTGCACGTGGATGCTCAACCGCTTGAACCACATCAAAAACCTTTGAGCGAAAACGAAAAATCAAATAGGTCGCGAAATAGCCCGACACGGCCGCTAGTCAGCCTCTTATGACCCCACCTTAAATCCATTCGCTCCTCACACTCTCGAACTCACGGATCTTCCTCTCCCTTTCAACGAGGCCTCCTTTGAAGTTCGCCTTCTTGTACGGCTATTGAAATGTCATTTCAGATTGCTTCACACAAGCGCGAACTCCCACCATGCGGACCCACTCCGCCCCACGTCGTGCATGACGAGCACCGTCACGCAATTCTGAGTCAGTAAGTAATTCAGATAAGTTGAGCTGCCACCGACCCCGTCACCACTGATCCCCGCGTGAAACTGAGCTCCCCATGTTCATTGGTCTCACCGGCCAAAAAGCTGCACAGCTCACCTAGGCTATGCTCACGAGCCGTCTCACAAACGACGCCACCCAAGGCACCGGTCGCGCCCTCTTTTCTAGGGCCGAGACCGCCAAAGATCTCCCAAAACACACCCATGCCCTACTACAGCTCGCCGACGCTTTACAGCCAGTCGATGACTTCACCCCGATCGAGGACGACCCCTCCTCCTTCTCGGTCATATTCTTCCACCTGCCCGATAACCCCATTCATTCGCAATCTGGCCCTACCCCATTTCACATCACCCAAAACACACATCATCCAAAGGTACCCTCCACTCACACAGTTCACAAACTCACGCTCACTCCCCCCCAGTCATTGACTACGTCCCTAGTACCTCTTGGGTAGCCACCTGCCTCACCACCATCATAATATTGTCCCGCGACTCCCTCTCCCTCCCCATTGTACCCGCATATGGAGAAATATATATTCACACACTAGCTACACACACTCCTCACCCAAACAGTGACAACATCCTCCCCCTTCCAATCCACAACCAACACCACAAAGCATTCCACCTCCAAATCGCCCTACCGTCCCACCCTTCAGAAATTCCCAAACGGCTCATACTTCCGCTCACACCCTCACAATCCCTCCAATAGGCTTACTACTCGTGGTTAGTTGTGCAAGGGTGTAGCTTCCTTAGCACAAAACTAACCCACGACGAGGATCATACCAAGCAGCATGGGATTGACGCGGCTTGGGATTGATTGATACCCACTTATTCAAAACGACGCAAAAGGAATGTTTGCTTCATTGTCACCGATGAAGCACTTGGATAGTAAAGGCGGGGCTTGTTATTATACAAAATACATACACAATCACGTTCAAAAACACCCAAAACAGACAGAGTCATTGCATTCCCGTTCCCTGTTGGAATGTAGTGTTTGACAATGTAACTTGGTTTGATGAAGCCAATGCGGCAAAACCATACATGGGAGGCGTGCTCCGGGCAGGTAAAGGGTACAATAGCTTGTCCATAGTATGGTTAACATCGGTACTTATTGTAAGATATTTCGATATTTGTGTTAGCAAGGGAGACACCGTCGACGGGATCCGAGCGACCTCGCTGACAATGTTTGGTATAAGCATTATACAAAGCTCCGCTACCCTTGTTGGCTGTGAGCTCACTATTAGGCATTTTGATTGCCCCTCCCCCCCCCCCCCCCCCCCCCCCCCCTAAAAACAAAAGCAAAAAAGGTGTATAAATCTTCAAGGCCAACCGGGACAAACTTTGATAAGTTAAACATGCCTTTCCGTCACACCAAAGGCCCGCACCCTTTGCGTGCCCGTATTTTCCCCCACTTTTGCTTTGTGACTCTCAAGTATAATTTCATTGATGACTTGCTCGGAATCGACTGATGCAGCTTCCCTCCATGCATGCCAATCGCATAAACCTCTTGATTTGTACGGGCATCTATATCATCCTTGTGTAGCTCTAATGCCGATCATACGAAAACGTATCCTACCGTCACTAAAGACAGGAAAACGATCCACAGTACTACTAAAGTACTACAAAAAACCATATAACACGGGGATGGGTCGGTAGCTCGGATGAGCAACGCCGATCGTCTTCGCTCTGGGCCTGGCCTCCCATCGAGCGCAAGACTGGTGAACAGGGCTGCCGGACGGCGTGCACCATTCACCTCTCCCCAACCGAGCCTAGCTCAAAATGGTCAGTGGATCCGTAGCGACACCAGACGGTACACACTCAAAGGCGCAGCTTCCAGGGATTTGAATTTTATCCCCCCGACAGCTATCGCGCCATCCACTTCGAAAACCACACATGTACCCGTCAAAGTACTACGCCACACCCAAAAAACACACCGCTTACAAAAAGCTTCTTCCCCGGTTGGCGGCGCGCCACATCGCGCCCCTCCGAGCGTCCGGACGTCCCTGTCCGCCGCCAACATCCACCAAACCCAGGCCCCATCAGGCCTGGTCGCGTGCCGCCAACACGTGAACGAAACTCAAACTCCACCTCTGAAAGCCACACCTAACTCCGACAATCCACTCCGACTCTCGAACTCCAACTCGATCGAAATGTCCTCGACCCCTACCCCCCCCCCCCCACTCACAGACAGATGCTCATGCCATTGCGGGATCGGCGCGTAAATGCGCCCGCCGCGGACCCCTACAACCCCCGGAGCTATCCAGCGGGACATCCGCTCGCTCTACTCAACCAGGTGTCCCAGCCACCCCCATCCGCCCAAGACCTGGACCCGGCATTGGAACCCTCACCAGCCAGAGGACTCCAGACGCCTCTGGTCCTCGCCGCCCCCAGGTCAACCACTGACCTGGGACGGGCCGCTGACTCAACAACCCCCACAGACGACCCGTACTGGTGCGATCGTCCCGCTCTGTCCCACAGTAAGGACCAGTCTAACACCTCCCGTCCCCTCCCGCTAACCCCCGCTGATACTCTCGTTACCAGCGCACTTAAACCGATACCTTTCCCTCACCTTAGTGCGTCCCAACCACTGTGCTGTAAAGTTCGACCACTAATGCACCATCATGTACCTCGAAAATCATCTTCTTTAATCAGAGACAGAAAATTTTATTATACAGGCCTGATCCCTGCCCCTGCACAAGCCACTGCCCTGATCTGTACTCACCGACGCCCCCTCCCCTCTCATGCTACCCACCTACCCCGCAACTACACTAGTCCACTCGCAGCTGCTCAAATTGCCTGGCCTGTCGCGCCGGCCCTTGCCCTACACGCTCCCTCTCGCCCGAACTCGCCGCTCGCCGACCGCCACCCCCCGTCCCACAATACGGCCCTGTATATTCCCCAGCGACCCCTCCCGCTAGCCTGCACTGATACACTGGTTATCAGCGCACTTGAATCGAAACCCTCTCCCCACCTTAATGCTTCCCAGCCAAAGAGCTGCACAGTTCGATCAATAATGCATCACCCTGTAACTCGCAAAAAGTCGTCTTCCTTAGAAATTTTATTTACAGGCCTGATTCTTACAACTGCACTCACCACCGCCCTGATCAGACACCCCCGTCTCCCCTCTTCCTGCTGCCCTCCCCCTGCTCCCTCGCTCTATCCCTCACTCGCTCCAGTCGTTGCTCCTCTCCGCTTCATCCTTTTCTATTTTACCTTTCTTCCCTTTTTTACTTTTACCGCGATAACACGCCTAACTCAACAGACACTAGCGCTTACCTGCGATTACCACACTGTAGAACCTAGTGCACTCGCTCTCCCTCCCCCCTTTTACACGCCCCATGCTCTGCCCTACTCGCCCGTCGCCGTGATAATGGCAGTGCTTCCCCTGCAGAGTTTAGCCCACCCGACCTGCTCTACCCGAATAATTAACCGATCACCCGCCCCCCCGCGCACCCCCCTGCCCCGGAAATATCGCCCCTCCCTTACAGAATCAGTCTGGCAGTCCCGAACCCGTAACAGTCCCAGCGATACACGTACTCCCCCGCCCCTACAGTCCCCACTTCCTTTAGGCCTGCTCCGAGGCTTCTCTCGGAAGCCCCGAAGCACTTTTGATACGATATCGACAGCCCCCTCTGTCACAGTTCCCCACTATCGCCCTACTTCTAATACCTACCACACCTTGCTTACAATTTTTCAATCCCCCCTCCCCTACCCTCTCATCCTCTCCCCGCCATCCCTACACTTACCACCCTCTCTTAAGCTCAGAAAGACCACCCGTTCCAAGGAGCTTCTACTCGCCGAAATGCGCATGACGTCGACGAACGGACCCTCCGGAGCCTCACACCCTCGCCCTCCACAAGCCTCGGCCGGCAAGGCCGCTTCTCATCATTAGTCCCCCACATGACGGGCCTCAAGGCCCAGAGGTTCGACCCCACAACCAACCCCCCACCCCCCAGCTAGATATCCGACGACACACTACTACCTCCATGCTTCCGCCAACTCTCCCGGCCCACTTTACTCCACGCACCTGTTGCACCGTCTTACATAACTACCTCTTCGACCTAAACCTTGAATACGGCCTCCCTACACCCATCGGCTGCCTCGATTCCTCTGCGGTGCTATCCTTCCAATGGGGTCGTTACCAGGACCTCTCCAACCTCTACTGCCTTGCTACGACGTTATCCAAACTCCACTCCACTCCCACCGCCTCGTACACTGTTATTACTAACAACGAAGTCGATAACCACCACAACAACTCCCAATTCCCCAGCCACTGGACTAACCTCGCCAACCGAGGCGCCCCCCCCCGTCCGGGGACGCCTAACCACTCTCTCGTGATCCTCACATGGCAACACTCACACTTCGGCCTCCTACACCTAACCCACACCTCAGCCACATGGATCGACTCTCTTCATCACCCTCCTCCGCCCGACCTCCTCGCCCGCTCTCTCAATCTCCTCTCTGACTGGAACTCCTCCCCCCCCCCTCCCGTCGGTACCCTACGCTTCCTCAACCCACCTCGCCAAAACGACTCCGACGGAGCATGGTCGTGCGGTACCCACGCCCTCTTGCACACCTACTTCATCACCACAGCCCCCCCGGACCAACCATACAACCCCCCCCCCTTCGATCCCCGTTCCTCGGTTTACTCCCTACACACTCTCCTATGGAACCACACCTTCCGCTCCGCCCCCCTCCCACAGGGCCGCCACCACCTTCTCGACGCCCTCCACCACCCCACACTACCCCCCCCCCCCTCACCCCTCACCCCCCACCCACTCCCCTCATCCCCCCCTCCCCTCCTCCCCCCCCCTCCCTTCCAACCTCCACCCGTAGAACGCCCCCCCGATGACCCCCCCCGCACCACCCCCTCCCTCCCCTCCCCCATCCTCCCACACCACACATCCCAACCACTACACTTCATCACCCTCAACACCCGCGGCCTACACACCTCCATTATGGATGTTGAACACCTCTCCACCACCCACCAACCGGACGTCTTAATCCTCACCGAAACCAACCACGACACCCACAAGTCCCGCTGGCGCATAGCCCTCCCCCAATACCACCTCAAAAGCTCCCGACCTTGCTACTCAACTGTGCCCCTACCCAACGCAGGCGTTCTCTTCGCGGTCCGCCGAGCCTCATTCCAGTCTGCCACTGTCCTAACCCCGCCCCCCCACCTCATCCCCCATATCGCCGGACTAAAAATCGTCCCCCACTCAGGCACCCCTTACCTCCTTATAGGTACTTATATGCCCCAGCTCTACACCCCCCAACTGACCCGCCTCTACGCAGAAGTTGCAGCTTGGGGCCTCCGCCTAGCGGACGACCACCCGCAACACCGCACCCTCTGGGGAGGAGACTTCCAATCGACCACCCACACAGGTACAGGACACCCTGCCTTCACCTCCTTACTCAAATCCCACCTCCACCCCCTCCACGACCCCATCCCTACCTTCCCCCGCAGCGGGGGCTGCCTTGACCACTGGCTCACCACGCCTCCTTCACCTATCACCCTCCCACCATCCTCTTGCTCGATATTCCCCTCCCCCTCCCACTTTACTGACCACTCTGCAATCCACCTCGTCATTCCCGCCCCTTTCTCCCTCATGGCACACCCCCCCCTCCCCATACCCACCCCCACACACATCACACAACGCGCAAACTCACCTTTCGCCTTCCCCTCACACCCGACCACATAAAAGCGTACCAATCCAGCACCCCCGACCTCATCAACCAAACGGCCGCCCTCCACGCAGAAATACTCAACACCTCACACACCTCGGCCTCCCCCGACACCCTCGACACCCTAGCCTCACAATTCACCACACTCCTCTCCCACCACATGAACCACGCAGCCACAGTTTGGCCCCTCCTCCCCGCCAAGAAACCCCGCCCACCCCAAGCGTCCCATGACCCTACTTGGCTAACAAATAAAACACGCACTCACATACTCAAACTCCGTAAATGCAGCAAAAATAACGGCCCCCTCCCCATCGCCCAAGCCCTCTTAAACACAACCGACTATCTCTCCCCTGACGCCATCAAACAACAGTGCCAAGCACGCATACGCCAGCTCCTTCACGCCACCACCACGGATAAGATAAAGAAAATAAAAACTCGAGCCAATGCGGCCTACGACACCTGCCCCAAACTCTCCCACCGCCGATTGAAAATTAAAAGCGGCCTCCTACCCCCCGCCGGCGCCGCCTCCACCCTCCACCGCATTACCAAACCCGATAAAACCACCGCATCCTCTCCCTCCGCCGTCATTGACGCGGTACACTCTCACTTCGCTAGCGAACTCGGCTGCGCCACCCCACACGAACTACCCACCCCCCCATGGGAGCTCCCCGACAACCCCGACAACTTTACCATCGAACCCCGCGGTGACCCCTCTCTCACCCTTGCCGACATGATTACCCGCGACACTTTCGATAAAACCCTCAACTCCCTAGGCACCGGCAAAGCCCCCGGCCCCGACGGTATCCCCAATGAAATAATCAAATTCCTACCACCGGCGACCCGCTCCGCCCTCTTCTCTCTCCTCTCCCTCCTAGCACACAAATCCTACACCCCTCCTGATTGGTGCCACAGCACAACATGCCTCCTACATAAAAAAGGCGACCCCTCCCTCCTCGATAACTACCGCCCTATCGCCCTCATGAATAACCTCCTTAAACTATGGACAGCACTAATCAAAGATGCAGGCTCGAAGTACGCCGAAACCCACGGCATTCTCAGCGACCAACAGGACGGATTCCGACAACACCGCAGTATCCACGACGCCCTCTCCTCCCTCATTATGACAATGGAGGACGCGAAACTCCACAACAAAGACATCTACGTCATGTACGCAGATTTCAAAGGCGCCTTCAACGCCGCGGACCACCGTATCATGTTCAAACACATGCGTCAACTCGGTATGCCCCCCACCTTTGTCGACACATGCGAACACCTCTACGGGGTCTCAACCACAGACTATATTACACCACATGGCCCCACCCCTTCTATAGACATTAATCGCGGAACCCTCCAGGGCGACACCCTCTCCCCCTTTCTATTCACCCTCTTCCTTGAACCCTTTCTTCGCTGGCTCACGGTGGGAAGCCGGGGATACCGCCCAGGCCCCCCCGCTACTAACGTCGACCCCACAGAACCCACAGCCACATACCCAGGACACGGCTTCGCCGACGACCTCAGCCTCGCCACGGGCTCGACCCCCAACATGACCATCCAGCTCAGAAAACTCTCCCTCTTCAGCGCCTACACGGGCATGACCGTCAACATCCGCAAATGCTGCATCACCGGCGCGCTCTGGCGCACAGGCAACGCCCTCACCCTCGCCAACACTACCCTCCTCGCATCCCGCCTGCAAACTCAGTTCATCACCCTAAACTCCACCCCGGCCCCCATCCCCTCCATTGGCCCCAAGGACACATACCGCGTCCTAGGGGTAGAACTGAACACCTCCCTCAACTTCACCAAACACTGGCAAGAACTCAAACGTACCACTGCATCCCTCATCACCACCCTTTCCACCTCCCCACTAACACAATCCCGCAGAATCAGGGTCATCCGTGGACTCCTCATCGGAAAGCATTTCACCCTCCAGCTCGGCCTCTTCACCGACTCCCAACTCGACACTCTCGAAGGACAAATCTGCCGCGCACTCCGCTCCGCCGTCTCCTCGGTACGTAACCTTCCCCGCACCGCCCTTCACCGCCCTACCTCAGACCTAGGATACGGCCTCCCCTCCCTCAAAGCCCACGCCGCACAACTCACAGTTTGCCACCTACATAAAATCATGAACAACTCAGGCTACAGAGGCCACATGGCCCGCGCACACATACGCACCCTATCCACCACGTACTCCCACTGGCCCTCGGAATCCATCATGTCAACATGTTACACCCCACCTACACTAAAGTGCTTAGTCAGAGCTCAACGCGATGCGGGCACCCTATTCCACAACATCCCTCCACTCTCCCTCACCAACCCTATCGCCTCCACAATCCGCGCCCACTTCACCACTCAAGACAACGCCCTCCTCGCCTCACTCCGGGACAAAGCCACACACATCACCGACCCTCACACATATAAACAAGCCTACTGCGATTTCTCTCCCCGCAAAACACACGCCTCCCTCCTACCCCGCCTCACTCCCCTCTGGAAAAGTAACATCACCTCGTGGCCACAAGTCCTCCTCAGAGCCACCTCATCCTCCTTCATCCTCAAATCATGCAAATCCATCACCACACTCACGGGGTCCACCACCCCACTCTCAGTTCCCATCCGCCTCCTCGCCGCAATCCTCACTGAACCCCTCGATACTATCCACAACCGCCTCCCCATCACAAGCCTCACTACCAACCAAGCATCCCCTCCCACCACTATACACCCCTCATGGATTCCCCTCCTCTCCCCTCACCTCCCCCGCTCACCCCCCACCCTCTCATCCGGCATCTACACCTCCCGCACCACTCACCCCACCCCCACCGCACCCACCACACACTTAGACACAGAATACCTCACCCCCTCAGACCACCACTACCCCCCATGCGACGTAACACGCATCATTTCCAAACACAAGGACACAGAATACGGCCAAACGCAGTACATGGTTGAATGGGCCCCGGAACACCTCACGGAATGGGACATTCAGTTACAACTCGACGACGGCTTCCGCCTCATCTCCTCCACTCCCACATCGGTATGCCTCCCCTCCCCCTCCCCCACCGCATGCTCCATCTGTCATGACCCCCTGCACACAGAACCCTCCTCCACCTGCTGCACATGCCCGCACTTTGCCATACACTCCCAATGCCGCCCAGCTCAGGGACCCGCCACATGGCAGTGCGAGTGGTGTGCTCGCGGCCAACAACACGACCTCACCCACCTCCACGAAGTGCAGTGGGCCCCATGCCTACAACTCCACGACACCATCAGTGAGACCCCCTCCGGCCCCACCGCCCTCACCGCATTTAACTCAGGCTATGTCCCCTCCACCACACCCATTTTGCCAGAACCCGGACCCCCTCCGTGGTCACACCCCCTAATCACATTCAACCATGACCCCATCAACCCCGACCTCGACATGCTCCCTACCGGTAAATTCGCTATCCACGCACACCCATCACTCCACGACACCACCATACTCTGCACTCCCGACGGCCGCGCGGTCACCACCCTTAACGGCCCCCGCGTCCGCCACCTCTACCAACTCTTTCGCCCCGACCTCTCGCAGCATACGTTCGAAGAGGAGGTCTACCACCTCCTCACCCGCCTAGGTTCCCGCTCAGAAATCCACTCACCCACACCCGCCACCACCACCCGTAATAGATGGGCCACCAGAGAAGACCTCCTCACAGCTCTCCGTCACACATTCCGCATCCAGACAGAACTCTACTCCGACCCCCTCAATAAATCCCTTCACTCCCACACCTACCACTCCCTCTACCCCGAAGATATAGTCTTCTCATCTAGCGGCAGCAATGCCCCGCACACCTGGCAAGGCACCAACATAGCCAACCCCGAATACGACCACGAATGCATGAGACGAGCCATGGAACACGCAATCACCAGCGCACACCTCACAGCCCCTCACACACCCAGCGCAACCATCCTCATCCTCCCCCGATGGGAACACACACCCTACCGCCACACCAAATACATCAACTCCCCATACACCCACCACCTTTACACCCTCCCCAATGACGCAAACACCTTCCTACCCCCCGACCAACACACTGGCAACCCCACCCCTACCCCATTCGGCACACGATGGATGGTCGACATATACCTCGTCGCCAACCCCCTCGCACTCTCCACCCTCCCATCACCCACAGCCATGACCGCACTTCACAACACTCTCGAATCTATCTACGACACTCACCTCCCCAACCCCATCATCACCCCCCCTCCTCCACACCTCTTTGGCACCTACTCACCCCACTCAGCGGGTATATACCACCGCCCCCCAAACCCAACTCATCCCCTCACATACCCCCTCCCGGACCGCGTGCATCTAACGTACCCCCCCACCAGAGGCACCCCTGCTTGGAACTGGCAGGACTTTGTATACACAGACGGCTCGAAAAAAGGAAGCTCGTCCCCCCTCGGAGCAGCAGCTACCCACCCCGCCTCGGACACCAAAATCAAAATCATGGTGACCTCTACCCCTCCCTCACATACAATAAATCGCGCGGAATTAGCTGGCATAGATATAGGCCTCCAACTTGGCCGCACCCACCTCCTCACAGACAGTGCGTGCTCCCTCCGCCTCATACAAGGTTACTTAAACTGCCCTTCCGCTTACCGCCACAACATTCACCGCGACACCCTCTTATCCATCACACACACCCTTAAAACCCGATGCGACGCAGGCATCCGTACACACCTCGGCAAAATCAAAGCCCACAACCATTCCCTAGGCAACGACCTCGCAGACACCCTCGCCAACCTCGTCGCGGATGGTCACCCACCCGACACTACATACACCACAGGTTCAGAGGTCACGATAGGCCACTGGACATGGCCATACACCCTCATCCCACAAACCCTAGGCGACCCCATACCCTACAGATACACCAACCTCAAAACCGACGCACATACTTACAGCACAAAACACACACACACTCCTCTCTCGCAAACAACCAAACACGGAGCCCTCCTCGCCCGCGCCGCGAAGGACGGCGCCGATTTCTCTTACCACAAAAAACACTCAACCCTCACAAATATCCAATTCACACACAAACAAGAATTCATGTGGGGCGTCCACAACACCCGCCTGCTTACTCACAACCCCACCCTGCGCTGCCCCTTATGTGGCCAATTCACTAGCAACGGCCACATGGCCGGTAACTGCCCCTCTATGTCTGGACTAAGACAGGACCGACACAACAGCGCTCTACAACTCCTACTCTCCCTACTGGAACGCCACAACGGAGGGTGATGGGAAACCATCACCGCTGACTTCGGTAACAAACCCATAAAATCGTTTGATTCCCCCACCCCTGCCTGCACCCCACTTGACTGCCACCCACCTCACCCCACCCACATGCCCACCCGCCTTGTCGCTGCTGACGAAGGTCTCTCGCCCGATTCCCTCACCTCGTGCCCCGCCGTCCTCCCACCTGAGATTCTCCCCCCCCCACTTCGTCCCCCTGCACACAAACCTGACTTCATCCGCATCCTCGAACCCCGATTCGTTGGTCACTCCAACGGTCGCCGACGTTACGCATCCATCAAAAAAATCCAGATAGGGGAATGGAAATACTGCACAGACAATAACCTCTCGCACACAGCTGACCTCATACGCACCAAATACACACCCCTTGCGAACGCCATCAGAAACCACTGGCCAGGCACAGTGGTCGACATCATACCCATAGTCATGAGCCGCACCGGTACACCACACTCCTCCACCATCACGAGTCTCACCTCCCTTCTCACCGCCCGCACCGACCCTCCTGATAAACTCGTCTCCAAAGCACGCCTCGACACATCTCGCATTCTTGCTCAACTCCATACGCATACTGTCCAATGGCTGCATCACCTCCTACGCATATACCGCATCAAGTCCCGCACGACCTCCCACCACGCATCCGCACATTGCCTCCACGCACGACCCTGAATGCACACAACCTTCGCCTCTACTTGCACCCTCCCCGGGGGGAGTAAAACCCCCGAACACCCTTGGAGAGGTTGGATTAGGTGGTTAACGGTCTAGCCCTGACTTGTAAGTTCCCTGTATGGCATAGTTGGGAGGGCCCAGAGACAGCAGCCGACGCATCCGGCTTTTGGTGAAAAACCGGCGCATACGGTACATGTTGTAAACAATTTCAATTTAAATTTCAATAATGCCGATCATACGAGAGCGTGTAAGTTACATAAAGGGTACAAACGCTCCATTGCGTCTTGTGAAATTAGAATCAAAAGTCGCATGTTGAAGATCAAGTCTAGGGGCTCCTCACACCCTCACGCAATTCTGAGTCAGTAAGTAATTCAGATAAGTCGAGCTGCCACCGACCCCGTCACCACTGATCCCCGCGTGAAACTGAGCTCCCCATGTTCATTGATCTCACCGGCCAAAAAGCTGCACAGCTCACCTAGGCTATGCTCACGAGCCGTCTCACAGACGACGCCACCCAAGGCACCGGTCGCGCCCTCTTTTCTAGGGCCGAGACCGCCAAAGATCTCCCAAAACATACCCATGCCCTACTATAGCTCGCGGACGCTTTACGGCCAGTCGATGACTTCACCCCGATCGAGGACGACCCCTCCTCCTTCTCTGTCATATTCTTCCACCTACCCGATAACCCCATTCATTCGCAATCTGGCCCTACCCCATTTCACATCACCCAAAACACACGTCATCCAAAGGTACCCTCCACTCACACAATTCACAAACTCACGCTCACTCCCCCCCAGTCATTGACTACGTCCCTAGTACCTCTTGGGTAGCCACCTGCCTCACCACCATCATAATATTGTCCCGCGACTCCCTCTCCCTCCCCATTGTACCCGCATATGGAGAAATATATATTCACACACTAGCTACACACACTCCTCACCCAAACAGTGACAACATCCTCCCCCTTCCAATCCACAACCAACACCACAAAGCATTCCACCTCCAAATCGCCCTACCGTCCCACCCTTCAGAAATTCCCAAACGGCTCATACTTCCGCTCACACCCTCACAATCCCTCCAATGTCAAAACTAGCCAACAAATATCCCTTACAATGGAGTTATATTGCATTCTCATCCCCACCAACACCTACGCCACTGCCCCACTCAAACACACATACCTCCACATAGGCACCCCTACACATGCCACCGCAACCATCCAAATCACCCCCCAAAACTACACCACCTTCGGCAAAGCCCGCATTATCGACCCCGTCTTCACCACCACCCCTTACCCCCAACCTCTTAACATCACCACACGCAAAACCCTCATCCGCAACAAACTCGACCTTCTCTTCCAATTGGCCTCCCACCTAGACTCCTAGAGGCTATCGATGTCCTCCCCATTTGGCTTCAAGAAGCTTCGAGTGAGGCCATTATGGAAGACGCAGTTGACCTCCCGTTCGACCTTGACAACCTCCCCGAGATTCAGCTCACCCTCCCTCTTCCAATCCACCGAACACCCTCCAACCCTCTCAAACTCTCTTGCAAACGCTGCTCCCCATCCCCGCCACCCTCCACCACCGGCAATCACTCCGCTACTATCCCCACCACTACCAACATCACCCAGCCCTCTCCCAACCCTTCCTCCACCCCTCTCTCCACCATCACAGAGAACACGGAACCCATGGACACCCAATCCTCCAACCCCCCAACCGCCTCACCGTCGGACCCACCCACAAAAAGCCCGCACCCTCCGGCCCCTCCACCGGAACCCGGCCAAACACCGAACCCCTCGCCCTCAACCCCCTCCCAACAGCTACACTCGCTATTGACACAACCCCTCATGACCCCATGGACACCTCCACTCTTATAGCCAAACCGACCCGCGAGCATCCCCCCCACCTTCTTCACCCAACGCGACCCCTCCCCATAACACTACTCCCGTACCAACTTCCGACCAACCCTCCGCCCCAAACCCAACCCCCCCACACTCAAACCCACCGCCAACACCTCTCTCAATGACACCACTCCCTCTTCCGACGGCGCCCATCCCACCTCCGCCGCCACACCCTCCCGATCCCCAACATACCCCGCCCTCAAAGTCGCCCCACCGGTAGGCGTCTCCAAAGCCTCCCCCCCGATCTCTAAACCATCACGCACCTCCACCAACAAACCGACCCCCCCCCTTCCCCCACCTGCCAGTCCGAAACCCGAAACCGACCCCCGCCCCACCCCAACCCCCCCTACCCTCCACCCACCAAAATGTTTTTTTTTTACAACAATAACCGAGTTAACGGATGTTGTCTTCGGGCGCCCGTGTGATTAGACCGTCTTTTGTTGACCCGTGCATACACGGAAATGCCATGAGGGGGGTTAGAACCCACGCCTCCCGGAACGGAGTTGTAAGCCTTATCCAAGTACCGCCCCAAAAGTCGGTACCCGATTGAAACATATTGTGCATATGAATTCCGCGCATCGCGCATACACTGCGACCACCTATGTGTGGATGGCCATGACTCTCCCGGAGTCCAGCGTACAGATGTGTCCATTATCAAACCCACTAAGGGATAGCAACACTCCCCCTTAATGGACATCATCCCATGAACTCCGGCCGGTAGCCTCGCAGTAAACACGGAGGGCCCATAACCTGTTGAACCGTGAATACACGGAAATGCCATGAGGGGGGTTAGAACCCACGCCTCCCGGAACGGAGTTGTACGCCTTATCCGAGTGTGGTTTCGGAGCGTCTAGAGTACCTTTTTGATCGTATGGTATACGCCATGAATCATGTAATCTCAACCTCTCTAGTGGTAGTAACAATACCGTCAAATTCGTGCTACCAAACATTAATTGTACACTAGTTATGAAAAATATTTTATCGCTAGTCTCCACGATGCGCAATCTGCTCCACTTGCTGCGAGGGCGGTGAACAACCTAGCTGATCAACAAGCGCTCGTCGCGACGGGCATGCCTGACCAGTGCTCATGTGCAACTCAGGTCGCGCCGGAGCAAGGGGGGAGAGGTAGGCTAAAAGCCCCCTCGCACAGGTCGACGTCCCGTCCCGATCGTACGAAATCCGCCCGTACCCTCCCCAAGTATTTTCGCTGTCAGGGAGCCGCCTTTATACGCAAAGTGCCGTTGCGATAACCCTAGGCACCCTGCCTTAAGCAACTTGTCGTTAACTCGGTACCAAGTGGGGGAGAGGTTGGTCGAAATCGCTGAATCGAGTCGCCACTCCTCAAAACATGCTGGGTACGGAAGTTATTTTCCGAAAACCATCCGTACCGGGTTTTTGCGGCGGCGGTCGATCCCGTGGACCTCCACCGCCATACCGTGTCGCTCCTCAGACTGCGACCCTCCTCCGTCCTGCGTAGCTCCTAGCCTCACCCTAAGGGAGACTCGAATCTCATACGACGGGACGACTGCCAGCGAGCGCCTTGCCACCTTGCCCTTGCGCTGCTTTCCGGTTGCCCGCCGCCAGTTCCGACACCCGCGTCCCACCGTTGATCCGTCCGTACACCCTTTCGCCAAAAAATATTTCGCAAGCACCGCCCCCGCCTCCTTGTCGGAAGAGTATATATGAGTATTCATTCGCGAAGAAAACATATTGCACGGCCCGAGCGGGAGATCCCAGTGCTGGTGTACGGATATTTTGATTTTCCAAAACCCTATGTATAAGGCTTCCCGACGGCTATTGATGCCGCGGATGGCAGCTGCCGGTACCTCATTTAGCCCCCTACCGCTCCAAGCTTGGCACGGGTACGTGGTTAACATCGCACACCGCGTGGAGGTAGAGGTAGGTGCCGACGGGCCTGCGAGCGAACTCCACTCCGGGGCCGCCGCCGCTGCGCCGCCGGCGGGCGCCTCCGCCAACCAACTGTGACACCTCTTAAACGGTGCACACACGATTAGTAAGGAAGATAGCTAACGCACACGTAGTTACAATCACAGTCACGCAAAGGGACAGTCACAGAGACAACCAGCCCGAGGCGTGGTGTCGGGACAACAAAAGTGTTAGAGTTGTAGCCTAACGACAGCTCTCTACCGAATCAAATAGTTTATCGGTATGTCCGATCTAGACATGTACTTAGCATATGTAGAATAGCTTACAATAGCTATTTGCAACTAATAACTAGAAGGAATTACTTACAACACTCCCCCTAAACGTACCTACGGGATGACGTGTCCAAAGCGGCGGTTGCAAAGTTGATGGATACGCAACGCAGTGTGAGATTGCCGGCGAGCTAGCAAACATGCAATGCGGTTGCCGTAAGCATAGTACTTGCTTAAGGCCGTTTCCAATACGACTCGAGCAAAGTCGGATGTACCTAATGCCCACCCCCCTAAACACGTTCGTCCCTTCCGTGGAGACATTTACTCCCCGCATGATTTGACCGTTGGTTAAGTTATCGAAGGCATCACCGACACTACCCATAGGGGAATACATTTTTTTTTTTTGCGGATGGTCACCGTGAGGCCGACGCTAGCATACGCCGCCGGCATAGCCTCGCCAATACTTACGAGACGGGGTGGGGGACTTGGTTGTTTTTGCGGATGCTGCCCACGCCAAAGCGGCCGGTTTGGGAGTTGGCTCAGCTATCCGTATTCCTACAGCGTAAATCGCCCGCGTACCCGGGGATGCTCACGACGATGTTCCGATGGAGCCCACAATGTACGGACGGCTAGCGACTGCTATGATCACAGCGGTGTCCATGTTAAACCGTGCACACGGCGCTCGCCGGCGGCGCAGCGGCGGCGGCCCCGGAGGGGGGTGCGCTCGCAGGCCCGTCGGCACCTACCTCTACCTCCACGCGGTGGGCGCTGGTAACCATGTACCCGTGCCATGCCTGGCACGGTAGGGGGCTGAACGAGGTACCGACAGCTGCGATCCGCGGGATCAACAGCTGTCGGGAAGCCCGGTACGGAGGGTTTTGGAAAACATAATATCCGTACACCAACACAGGGATCTCCCGCTCGGCCTGTCCGATATGTTCTTTCAGCGACTAAATACTCACAGATACTCACCCGCCATGACGGGTTCGAGGACTGCCGAATGTTTTCTGGCAAGGAAGGGTATGGACGGATAAGCGGTGGGACGAGGGCGTTGGAGCTGGCGGCGGACAGCAGGGAAGCAACGCTAGGGCACGGCGCTCGCTAGCAACCGCCAGCCCTGCGAAACCTTTTGGCCTCCCCTGGGGGAGAGGTCCGAAGATACGCAGGACGTAGGCGGGTCGCAGCCGGAGGAGCGGCACGGTCTGGCGGCGGAGGTCGGGAGGATCATCCGCCGCTGAAAAAACCCGGTACGGGGGGTTTTCGGTTAAATATTATCGTACCCACCATCTTTTGAGGATAGCCGATCCTTGGGCACTATCCGTTCCCCTCCCCTAGTCGGTACCCGGTTATCGAAAGGCTGCCTCATGCAGTGTGCCCCGGGTTATCGCAACGGCACACTGCTCATATAGGCGGCCCCCTAACAACGTAAATCACTGGGGGAGGGCGCGGCCAGCACAGCGCGATCAGATGGGTGGCGGAAACAGACGGCAAACGGACAGGGGACAGAGACATCTGGCTCGGAGGCATGAGAGCCAGCCGGACACCGTCCGCAGCATGGCTATTTTCTCCTCCCAGCCCTCGTAGGAGGGGAGAAGGCTAGACTAGGTGGATAGTCGCGCTGAGAAGAGCGACTACTATCTCCGATATCTCGGACCGGGTTGAGCACGGGTCGAGACGAGTCCGACGACGACCTGAGCGAGGGGGGTTTTCCACTTGCCTTTCCCCCTACCTCCGGCACGACCGGAGTCGCACATGAGCCGAGGTCATGTAGGTTCGACTCGACCTGCTCATGCTAACCAGCCTTGCTGATCAGCGACCCCGCCGCGGCTGGAGCGGGCCGCGTATCGTGGAGACTAGCGACATCTTATATTTCATACTGTTTCCAAAGAAAAATACGTATAGATAAAAATCATAAATACCTGGATACGGGTATGTTTTAGACGGTATCGTCATTGCCATTGGAGAGGTTGGGATCACTGGTTCACGGTCTACTCCTGCTTATAAGTCCAGTTAGGCATAGTATAGGGGGGGCGAGAGACAGCAACCGGTTTATATTGGTATTGTTGTAAACAATTTCAATTTCATTTCAATCAAACCGTGCACACACGATGAGTATGGAAGGTAACTAACGCATACGTAGTTACAATCACAGTCACGCAAAAGGGACAGTCACAGAGACAACCCGCCCGAGGCGTGGTGTCGGGACAACAAAAGTGTTAGAGCAATAACCTAGCGACATCTCTGTACCGAATCAAACAGTTTATCGGTATGTCCGATCTAGACATGTACTAATCATATGTAGAATAGCTTACAATAGCTATTTGCAACTAATAACTATAAGGCATTACTTACAACACTCCCCCTAAAGGTAGCTACGGGATCAAGCGTTGCATTGGGTCTTGTCCTCCTAGGATTGCACTTCGGTGTCTTGCCAGTGCAAGTCATGGGAGGGGCTTGGTGAACATGTTAGCCACCGTTTGGTCAGTGGGGAGGTACCTCAACTTGATGGCTCCCTGCTCCACGTGGTCTTTGAGGAAGTGCCACTTCAGACCGATGTGCTTGGTCTTCTCGCTGACCAAGGCGTTCAAGGAGTACGCAATGGCGCTTTGGTTGTCCTCCCATATGGTGGTGGTTTCAGTGATGTGGGCGTTGAAGATCTTCCCCATAAGTTGCCGGAGGTGGAGTCCCTCCTTGGTGGCATCAGCCTCAGAGTAGTACTCGGCTTCACACGTTGATCGGGCCACACAAGTATGTTGTTTGGACTTGTAACTGATGGGCCCGCGTCCGAGGGTGAAGAGATAGCCCGAACAGGACTTGCGGGTGATGCTGTCGTTTGCCCAGTTAGCGTCGGCAAAGCTAGGGAGTTGGAGACTGTGGTCCGTGCCCCCCCCCCCCCCTCCCCCCACCGTCAGGCGCATGTCGATGGTTCCATGGAGGTATCGAAGAACCGTCTTCATAGCCTGCTGGTGTGCGTCCGTGGGGGAGGCTTTGGCGGAGCCGAGGATGCTCAACGCCGTGGAGACATCGGAGCGCGTGCAGACGGCCGCGTACTGGAGACTGCCCAGGAGGCTGGGGTAAACGTCCTTGGCCACGCCGGTGAGAGGGGGCGAGGTCATGTGAGCGAGGCCAGCGAGGAAGCCGGGGTCTATGGGAAGGGACGACGGTTTGGAGTCGGTCATGCCGTACTTGGCGAGGATGTCGCGCATGTACTGGGATTGGTCGAGCGAGATGGTGCGTGCCGATCGATTGCGGGTGATGTGCATGCCGAGTAATTTGGAGAGGTCGCCGAGGTCCTTGATCTTGAACCGTGCTCCGAGCTCGGCCTTGAACGATGCAAGCCATGCGGAATCATTGCAGGTTGCAGGGATGTCATCGACGTACATCGCGATCATGGCGAAGACGTGACCAGTGCGGAAGATGTAGATGCACGGGTCGGAAACGCATTGTTGCCACCCATGGTCGACGAGCCATGCACGGAGGAGCATGTTGAACTCGCGGGGGGACTTCTTCAAGCCGTACAGGCAGCGCCTGAGGTGACTCACTTTGGATGTGCCATCGATGAAGCCGAGGGGCTGGCGGATGTACACGTCTTCCTTAATGGGTGCGTAGAGAAACGCAGTGTCGATGTCAAGTTGGCAGAGCTCAAGGTCGCGGGCGGCTGCGATGGTCATGAAGAGACGCATGCTTGCCATGCGGATGACATGGGAGAACGACTCTGTGTAATTTAGTCCAGCGCGTTGGCTGCACCCTTAAGCGACGAACCGCGCTTTGAAGCGGGAGACGTCACCGGCGGTGTCAGACTTGACTTTGTAGATCCACATGATATTAACGACCATGCGACCCGGGGGAAGGTCAACGAGCTCCCATGTGCCGTGGTCCATGAGGAAGGAGTACTCCTGCTGCATAGGGGCTTGCCAGTTGCCACTGTGGGGTCTGGGCGCTGTCCAAGGCAGCCCGGTACGATTTCGGTTCCACACACTCCAGGGCGGACATGAGGGCGACGGCAGTAGGCGATGTGCCGGCAGGTGTGTGGTGGGGACCAGAGATAAGGTCGGGAATGTCAGGGTGCTCGAAGATGTCCTCCTGGGCTTTGCCTTGGTCATGGTCACAGCACGCCGTCACGAGGGTCGGGGGGTAGTCGGAGACGTGGGCAACCATTTCGCCGTAGCGTAGGGGATGAGAACGGAGCCGAGTTTGGCAAGCGGATGCATGGGGGGTAGGGGGTCTGGCAATGTGGTGTCGATGGGGTGGGATTGGGGCGAGGCGGCAGGTGCGTCATCCGAAGGGTCGATGATGGCCGAGTCGACGGAAAGCTGTGCGCCGAAGCCCGGGGTGACTTCCTGAAAGACAACATGGATTGAAGTTATGATGCGGCGTGTTTCCGGGTTGTACACACGGTACCCGGATGCGTCAGTGGGGTAGCCAACCATGACGCCACGAAACGCCTTCTCACTGAGTTTTCGACGCGGTTTATCGGGCACCTTGGCGAAGACGGCGCATCCGAAGACGCGGAACATGGATGCGTCAAGCACAGACGACGTAAGGAGGGTGTGGGGGATGTCACCATTGGGTCCGACGGAGCGATTGTACGTGCGATTGTGGAGGTACACAACAATGCTGACAGCGCATGACCACATGGAGTTGGGAACGGCCATACTGTGGAGCATCGCCGACGCATTGTCCCGGATCGTGCGCCAAGGACGTTCGGCATTGCCGAGCATGTGGTGGGCGTATGGGGCAGAGAACTGGACCCCGACGTCGAGATTTGCGCACATCGGGCGGGTGACTGCAGCTTCAAAGACAAAGTCCGAGTCAAATTTTGTGACTGGTGCGAACGCGCCTATTTGGGAGTGATGTCGTGCATGCAAGTGCTTGATGTCTAGGAGGATGGTCTCCAACTCCGAACACGCATCGTCTTTGGACTTGAGGAACCGCAACCACATGTAATTGGTGTGGTGGTCAATGACGAGCAAGCAGTAGCGGAGGCCATGTGGGGAGGGGACGTTGACTGGTCCCCATAGGTCAGAGGACATGTTGAGGAGGGGGCGGGAAGGTTTCGCGCATGCAGCGATGCTGCGCGGCGCAGCTAATGCTTTGTGTAACAAGCATGAATCGCAAGAAACATTTCTTATAGAGCTGGCTAACGCAAGGCTAGTCGGGACACCGTGTGTGTGCTGGGCTTGCAAGCTTTGCATGTTCACGTGTCCAAACCATCGGTGCCACAGTACACGGTTACACTGGGCAGCGAGGGCAACACTAGGGGAGGGGTCATTCACTGGCGTTGCGGAGGGGCTTGAGGGGAGCTTTGGCAGGTGGGGGAGGAGGAATGACAGTTGCGGGAGCTCTAGCACACCTATTCATGTGGGAACCACAAGCACACCAGTGTCAGAGTCAGATGGGAAGATGAATTCACAGCCGCTGTGGGACTGCATCTAGTTGACACTAAGTAGTCGGCCGATGCGGTGAGCAGAGTGAGAGGACAAGTCATGGGTGTACAATGCATGGACAGTGCTGTGAATAAGCAGGCTAGAGGCAAGCCTGACTGAGATCCGGACGGAGCCACTGCCCTTGACGTCAACACCAACCCCTCCAACGCGCGAGGGAGTTGAGGGGGGTGTGAATCGTACGATGTCACTTTTAAACGCGGTGATGTTGATAGAGCAGGCGGAATCGACTACCCAGAACTATGAGAGGCTACGGCCAGGGGTGAGGGAAGAGGAGAAGGCTACGGAGCTGAAGGGGACACTCACCTCGGTGTCATCGTATTCATCCGTGCACTCCTCGAGGGTGGGAAAACTGTCCGAGTAATCGCCGGGGACGTCGCTCAGCAGAGCGGCGTGCGCAGAGTGAGAGTCACCAAGGGCGCCGTACTTCTGAATGATCATCTAACGCTTGGCGAGTGTCCAACGCAAGAGAGCGTCATCCGGGGCAGTGTAGGAGGACAAGATGTGGTCTAGGCTACCGCAGGCGCTGCATTTCTTGGGTAGACCGCGACTACCGCGAAGACCACGTGGAGGGTGGCCTCGACCGCTGTGTGAACCGCGGCCGGCAGCGACAAAGGCGGAAATGGGAGGTGGTGAGTTGTGGGGAGCTGGTGTGTCCGGGGCGTCGTCCTCGTCCATATTGTGTGCCAAGTGGAGGATGCTAGCCATCACTTCATCATCATACAGCAGGTAGTCTGTGTCGAACGCGTTGATGACGCAATGTTTGGCCTGACCGTGTGGACCGTTGCTGGAAATACCGCGCAGCATGAGGAGACCGAGGTTGTGAGGGTAGATGGCAGCGGAACATCTTAGAAATGACATGAGGGGGGTTAGAACCCACGCCTCCCGGAACAGAGTTGTACGCCTTACCCAAGTATCGCCCCAAAAGTCGGTACCCGATTGGAACATATGAAGCATATGAATTTCGCGCATCGTGCATACACTGCGACCACCTATGTGTGGAGGGCCAATACTCCCCCGGAGTCCAGCGTACAGATGTGTCCATTAGCAGCCCTACGGAGGGATGTTAACACTCCCCCTTAATGGACATTATCCCATAAACTCCGGCCGGTAACCTCGCACTAAACGCGGAGGGCCCATAACCTGTTAGAAATGCCATGAGGGGGGTTAGAACCCACGCCTCCCGGAACGGAGTTGTACGCCTTATCCAAGTACCGACTTTTGGGGCGGTACTTGGATAAGGCGTACAACTCCGTTCCGGGAGGCGTGGGTTCTAACCCCCCTCATGGCATTGTACGCCTTATCCAAGTACCGACTTTTGGGGCGGTACTCGGATAAGGCGTACAACTCCGTTCCGGGCGGCGTGGGTTCTAACCCCCCTCATGGCATTTCTAACAAAACCATCAACCATCTTACATGTCTCGTCGTAGTCGTCGGACGTCTGCCGCATGTAGTGGACATAGTCACGGAGTGACTATCTAGGGCTCTGTCTGACCATCAAGTTGTCTAGCGGAGACAGTGAGCGAGCAAAGGACCGACTGTCGAGACGTTCACACATGATGTCTCATGCGGCTGCGGCGCAGTGAGGACGTGCTTGGGAGACGCACTTCATAGCCTGGTAAGCGCGCTGGCTCGCGCTGGTTGCATGGAGAAGCAACGTGTAGGCTTAGTGTTGTGCTCGTTCGTCTAGCCATACGCCCGAGTCGCGGATGGCCAGTTGTGGGATGAGGTATGCGGCCTTGATGGAGAGGAAATTACGAAAGTTCCGCTTCCACTTCTTGAAGTCCGTGGTGGGCCACATGGTAGGGACCGACATCTTCATGGACCGGTTGAGGGCGTCCTTGTCGAAACCGGTAGCTTCGTGGGCCGCGCGGCCGATGACCACCGGGTCTATGGTGGGGCGACGGCCGCCACGGGTGGTGTGCCCACCACGCTAGGTAGAAGGCGAATGCCGGCCATGGAAGGGAGGAGGTGATCCGCCGGAGAGGGGAGCAGGTGGTCCGCCGGGGAAGGGAGAGTGACCGGCCATTGTAGTCGGCGGGCCGTACGGGTGCGGATGGCCACGGAAGGCGGGGACGCGGGGCTGCGGTGCCTCCGGGAAAAAAGGTCCGGGGGTCGGGAGGGCATACCCTGCGGGAGGGTACGGAGGAGATGGTGGAAGGTGTTCCACGGGCAATTCGTGAGGCGGTGGTGCGCATCGTGGCGGCGGTGTGCGACATGGGGGTCGCCAACCGCAGCTGCAGCGACAGCAGCAACGTTGGCCGTTTGTGCGTCCAGCCGAGCGCCGTGGAGGAGAGGTCCTTGTGTGGGAGGGGCGAAGCAAGGGGGGTTCAGTGGGTGGCTGTCGCCAAGGGGGTCGAGCTGCGCATCGCGACGACGCACAACGAAAGAGGGGTCCGCAGCGGTAACAACAGCAGCACCAACAACAACAATAGTAGTGTCGGCGGACTGCGCGTCTAGGCGGGCGTTTATGAGCGCCATTTGCTCTAGGACGAGCGCGAGGGTAACATGGAAGGGAATGACAAAGCTCTGCGGAGAGCCGGGATTAGGGGAAGCATGAGGCGAAATAGGTGGAGAGTCGACATAGCGAGTTTTCGGCGCCATTTCGACAGAGGACGAAAATAATAACTGAAAAAACAGGCAGCGGTAAAAACCGCTAGCCGGGCTTGTGCCTAACAATGGTTTCAGAGAAATGGCCTGATGCCCGCCGACCCCTCGGGTTGATGCCCCGGGGTGTCTCAAAGCACCTTTTTTGTGTCCTCCACCTAGTGTGGGGCACAAGTCGGGGCCACGGCCATTGCAGGTGGAGAGATGCGCTAGCGGCTGAGTCGTTAATAATAAAATATATTAATATATGAAGCTAGGGCTGTCGTGCACTCTATGTATGCGCATTCACCTGATAGTGCACCCCCCTCGTCTCCGGCTTGGACATGCGTGCACCCTGTCCACACACGACGAGTGCGTCGGTGTGGGTGACTGTCTGGCGTCCTCGAGCGGCTGACTTAGGTGAGGTGGAGGGTGGGGTTTAAAGCGCAGATTATACTGGCGATACCGCCGACTACAAGGTGAAAGTACCAAGTATCTATGTAAACTTGCCTTCTGCGGGGGGGGGGTGGCGATCGCAGCTCGCCGAACCAGGTTGTCGAGCGTGAGTGACGTGAGGCGGGGGCCCACAACATATTAAACCGTGCACACACGATCAGTAAGGAAGATAACTAACGCACACGTAGTTACAATCACAATCACGCAAAGGGACAGTCACACAGACAACCATCCCGAGGCGTGGTGTCGGGACAATAGAAGTGTTAGAGCTGTAGCCTAGCGACAGTTCTGTACCGAATCAAATATGTAATCGGTAAGTCCGATCTATATATGTACTAAGTATATGTAGAATAGCTTAAAGTAGCTATCTGCAACTAGTAACTAGAAGGTATTACTTACAACAACACCCTCATACACCAAACCGTTTCCCAAGACCCGAGCTGCTAGCCTCACCACAACCCCAACCTCGGCGAGGATTACCTGGCTGACTTTATCCGGGAACTCAACATCACCCCCTCCTCCCCTCCCCCACTCCCCACACCGTCCCGCTTCACCCTCCGGAGCCTCCCAACCCGCCTCCAAGGCTGCCTCGGCCGGCAAGGCCGCCCACCATCCCTAACTCCGCAAGCAAATGGCCCACCGGCCCGGAGGTTCGGTCACAATCATGCTCCACCCATCCCGTTATGAATGATATTAGACAACACATTGTAACCACAAACGTACATGCCTCCCTTCCGTCCCACACAACCACCCCCTACTCATTATCATATGGCACCACTGACACTTCGGCATGCTACATATCACCCACGACTCCGCCACATGGATTGACTCACTCCACCATACCCCCCCCCCCCGGCCTCCTACCCCGCAGCACCGCCCTCCTCTCCGCATGGAACTCCTCCCCTCGTAACCCTCTCCCTATATCCGACTCCTAAGCCTCCCTCAACAAAGAAATCAAACTTCGTGTGGTCATGTAGGACTCATGTCCTCCTTCACAGTGACATCATCCTCACTGCCCAACTCAATCAACACTACTCACCACCCTAGTACGACCCCCGCCTTACCGTCGATGCCCTCCACTCCCTACTCTCGGACCACACTTTCCGCTCTAACCCACTCCCAATCGGTCGCGAACACCTCCTTTACGCTCTCTCGCCTACACCCCCCACACCACCCCTCCCCTTACACCCCCCCCCCCCCGGGACCTACCACACACCCTCCACGCCACCCGACCCCCGACCCTCAACCCCCTCAAAAACTCCCACCCCCACAACACACCCCTTAACCCTTCCACCTCATTAACCTCAACACCCGCGGCCTACAGACCTCCATACTCGATGGACTTCGACCAGCTCGCCCGCGCACATAACCCCGACGTCTACCTCCTCAGCGAAACCAACCACTCTTCACACAAATCCAGATGACGTATGGCCCTTCTACATTACCCCCTCAAAAATGCACACCCAAAACCCCCACACCAACCCCTTTCCCAATGCCAAAATCCTCTTCGGCGTCCGTAAATTCTTTTTCCACTCTTCTGCACTCCTCTCCCCCCCTCACCATCTCACCCCCCACATTGCAGGCCTCTTCCTCATCCCCCACACAGGTACCCCCTACCTCATCCTCGGGGTTTACATGCCCCAACCTCACTCCACACACCTCATCCGCTAATATGCCGAAGTTACCGCTTGGGGACTCCACATGGCGGACGACTGCCCGTCCCACCGCGTCCTCTTGGGTGGGGGGGGGGGGGGGGCGACATTCAAACCACAATGCAACAAAGAACATGACACCATGCCCTCACCGCACTTCTACCAACCCACCTCACCTCCCTTCACCCCCCTTTTCCCACCTTTTCTCGCAGCGGCAGCTGCCTAGACCACTGGCTCTCTCCACACCCCTCCCCTCTCTTCTTCTTCCCATCGGCCGTTTCTGTATACCCTACCGCGTCACACTACACCGACCACTTCGCCGTCCACCTAATCATCCCAGCCACATCCTCCCTCATGACCCACCCGCCCACTACCACTCCCAACCCCTCCTCACACCAATCAACTCGATAATATAGCTTCAACCTCCCACTCACCGCCGCCCACATCTATTATGCATACCAGTCAAGTACCCCAGAAATCATCGAAACACCGCCACCCTACACGCCAACATCATCAACACTACACCCGCCACAACCACTCTCACGACCCTCGACACACTCGCCTCGGACCTCAACGCCCTCCTCTCCAACCATATGGACCACGCACTCGCCATCTCGGCTTTCCTTCCACCGAAAAACCCAAACCCCCAAATATCGACACCAAGTTCACATGGCGCCTAGAAGAAACACGCAACATAGTCAAGGCAATCCGCCGCTGGATCAAACAACACGGACCCCTCCCCCCTCGCACAGTCCCTCCACCCGACATCCGAGTACATCGCCCCCGATTCCATCAAACACAAATGCCGAGAACGCATCACACACCTCCTACACGCAGCCACAACAAACAAACTTTGAAAAAATAAATCTCGAGCAAAGACAACTTACGACGTCAACCCGAAATCGCACCGCCGACTCCTCGAAATTAGAAGCGGCCTTCTCCCGAACAGCGCCACAAACTCAACAATCGGCAAAATCACGCGCCCAGAGTCAAAAGTAACAAATTCCCCACAAGCGGTCATTGCCGTAGTCCACACCCACTTTCAAACCGAACTCGCCCGCGCAACCCCATCCGAACTGCCCCTCCCTCCGTGGGATACCCATCCGACCCCGACCCCTTGGAAAGCATCCCCCGAGGCGACCCCGCGGCAACTCTCGCCTCCATGATTACCCGCGACACCTTCGATAAAAATTTCCACTCCCTCGGCACAGGCAAAGCCCCCGGCCCCGACGGCATCCCTAACGAAATTATGATATTCCTCCCCCCAACCGCTCACTCCGCACTCTACTCCCTCCTCTACCTACTCGCCCACAACTCGTACAAACCTCCGCGTGGTGCTATTGCACTACTTGCCTACTGCACAAAATATATGACCAATCTCTCCTTGAAAGCTATCGCCCGGTTATCCGAATAAACAATCTCCTAAAACTATGCACAGCCCTCATTAAAGACGCGGGCTCCAAAGACGCAGAGACCATGGACATACCCAGCTACAAGCAAGACCACTTATGCCTCCTCCGCAACATACACGACGCCCTCGCGTCCATCATCATGATGATGGAGGACGCCGAAATATATGTAACAAAGATATCTATGTCATGTATGCGGAATTCAAAGGAGCCTTCAACGCCGCCGACCATCGCATCATGTTCAAACAAATGCGCCAAGTCAGGGTGCCCCCCTCCTTCCTCGAAACATGTGAACAGCTGTATGGTGTCTCCACCACGGAATTGAAATTCAAATTGTGACACAACAATATCGGCAAATTGAAGCGATTATTGTCTAACGGCCATCAATACTCTGCCATCTTGGACACTTAGGGGAGCGAATGGCCCGGTTACTCTTCGACCATGCACACCTATCGACACACCTATCTCCCATGTCTGCCGACGATCCTGTGAGGTTAGAAAACGGTAAGCAACCGCAGTAATTGCCACAGCCCCCCCACCTAAGCTGTCAAAGTGGAAGGGGTGATAAGGAATGCTGACAATCACTGAGTGACACTGCATGTCATCTCACCCTCAGCAAGTGCCTAGTGCTTGTCTATCACATGATACGCACTCACCTTGTGGTGAGCACACGTCAACGTATATTCTGAGCCTTTAGATGATAGCTAATGCTCAGCAACTTACCACCATAAACATCATCATCCTTTCCATTGCTGATTGGCTTATCATCTTATAGTGCTGAGTCACAGCCGTACTATCACGATGCTACTCGACCAAAATTGCTGTGTAGCAACTTGATTACCATACAAAACTATGTCTCTCAACACTCCCCCGTGCTACGCAAGCAAACCCATGATGGCATTGCACAACTTGTAGTACCTTGCACTCACTAATCGCTTGGTTAGCACACCAGCAAGCATGTTCGCCGTCCCACAATATTGCATCTCGATGTCTCCGCTCTCCTTCTTCTCCTAGCAGAAGTGGCACCTCGCGTCCATGTGCTTGCTGCGTCCGGTCGTCATGTTGTTCTTACTGAGGGCGATACAACTCTGATTGTCCTCAAGAATAATGATGGTAAACCCGGAGTCTTGGTGAAACTCATGGAGCAATTGCTTAAAAAACATCTCCTCCTGAGTGGCAGCAGTCAGCGCCATATATATTCTGCCTCCGCTGTCGACAGCGCCACCGTTTGTTGCCCCCGACTCTTTTAACTCACCGCTGCACCGTTGAGCATGAACACATACCCCGTGCGAGAGCGCCGCTCGCCAATATCACTCGCGTAGTCAAAATCTGACCATCCTACCAACTATGATGAAGATTCGCCTTCGTACATCAACGCCAAATCTGCGGTTCCCTTGAAGCAGCGGAGCACCCTCTTGGCTTGCTCCCAATGTGACTGAGAGGGGTCGAACATGTACCTACTAAGGTGGCTAACAACCATGGTGATGTCGGGCCGTGTGCTTACGGTAGCGTACAGCAAGCTATCGATTGAGCTTTGGTACGGCACTAAACCGGGAGGCAGCTTTGATGTCCACGTCTCCACACAATTGCTCAAAGTATCGACCGCCATAGGTGAGTGGGGTCCATTGCAATCCACCATGTTGAAGCGCTCCAACATATTTAACACGTATTGTTGCTGTCCAATCCTGACGATGCAGTTGCCACGATCACGCTCGACTGCCATGCCAAGCAACTAAGACATAGGGCCGAGGTCTTGCACGTTGAACCTTACGCCGAAAGCTCATTTGAATCCGACGATGAAGCTACCCGTTGGTCCGACGATGATGTTGTCGTCCACGTACAACGCCAACACATAAAGCTCGCCCTCCTTGCTGAAGACGTACATGCCGGGATCCACCTTGGATTGGGTGAAGCCATACTCCTCTGGCCATGTTGTGATTGTATTATTCCAATTCCTAGAAGCTTGCTTGAGGCCATATAGTGATTTCTTCAACAAGCACACTCGCTCCTCTCCATTGCCGTCGGTGTGACGGGATCCTTCCGGCGGCCTCATGTAGATTTCCCCCCTCGATATCGGCCTCCAACAATGCCGTCACCACATCAACCTCCTCCAACTCCCAATGATTGCAAGGAACAAGCGCGAGCAATGTCCGAATAAAAATCACCCTCACTGTGGGAGTGAAGGTCTCGTGGTAGTCTACACCCATCATCTCCTAAGTAAACCCGCGAGCCACAATTGTTTTCCTTACCGCCGTCATCATGATATTATTTATCCTCATTACTACCGTCTTGCGCATTTCTTTAACAAGCGTCATGTCCCTACGGGTACTGCGTGTACCTATCTCTTAATGCGCCCGGTATCGACTGCGGCATCAAATCGTCGATATTAGTACCGCAATAAGTATAGATGTTACGGCAATATCGCGTATACGATTCTTGTCTCTCTATTGGTACAAGTACTATACGACTATACGATGCTTGCTGGTATGTATTTCTCTCTACATTAGCGATATTGGACCGCCTGATGACGTGTTTACGTACACATCGCCTAGGCATGTGTATTATCGGAGCATGGTCGAGGAGGGGGCCGCAGCCCCCTCGCGATGCCTGTTGGCGCGTGCGCGGGATGGCTCGTAGCGATACTTACATTACGTTGAGGGAATATGAGAAGTTAATGGGAGCACGCACGCTGCCGCCTATATGAATATATCTAGTGCGCACATCAATATGTGGGAATACGGGTACGGGTACTGATATCCTATGATAATGTGGGTTTTCCCCTCTTCGCTCCTTTTTGCTTGGTGTTTTTCACTTTCTTGAAAAATTTGTCGTGATACGTACATATTGAACGGGTATTTGTACATAAGAGATTTGATTACAAGAAGAACAAGATGGGCACGCCAACACGGACAAGGAAAATGGGAGGGCAACAAAAGGGCAAGAATGACAATAGGATCACGGAATCCAATGCACGGCAAAAGGAAGCACTACATGGTGCACAAATCTAGCACATTTAAGTAAGGAAATTCCTAGGCCACGCCGAGAATGCAACACGTGGAGGCGACAAGCGGCGCCTCACGCGCCGCTCGAGGAAGCACGGGGATACGCATACCCGGGCCGTGAGCATTTGACGAGTCGTAGACGTACAAAGTAGTTGGAAGGCCATACAACATAGTAGCGACGCGGAGCAACGGTCGAAGCGTGTGATTTGCAGACAACTCCTCAAACAAGGGATGCCGCAAGAACTCGTTGAACGCGTTGGATGCGTCGCCTTGCATGTCCGCCTAGTCCGGTGAGGTGTCAAGCGCGGCTCGAACCATGAATTATACGATCTCAACCCCGCCGCGGACGCTGACCCCAAATTGGTGCCGAGCAACCAACCATTGAGACACTTCGTCACCAAATACGGCGAGAAGCGCGCGATTCGCGAAACGGATTGAAAGGGAGCCAATTCCAATCGGGCGCAACGTCCCCTTTTGGTCGCGGAGTTCTTGCTCTTGTGCGCGTCGTTGTTCGGGACCAAGCTTGTGTGGCGGTTAGCCTCTGAAAGCTAAACGCTAGCACAAATCTGTTCTAGTCTGTCTAGTTCTGTTGTTGCAAGATGGCAATTGATGTTGTCGAGAGGCAATTGATGAAAGACGTTTCACTGCTGTACTTGGGCAGTAGATGTTGTAAATGAACAAAGGAATTGTTAAAAGGTTCTGTCACCTCCCTCTACTGCACTGGGCTTAAATAGGTTTCAGCCCAGACTAGTTACGCCTGCAAGCTTCGCTTACGTGTCAGGCGCTAGTGCTGCTCAACCGTCGTCATCCGCCTCGAGACGCGGCCTGCCTAGCATTGGGTCTCACGACGCGGCTCCTTCTGCATTGGAGAGCTCGCTCTGGCGCGTCATCTGGCTGGTTAGATTAATTATGCATATCTGTACGTACCGGGAGGTACTGGTCGTACTGTAGCATCAGCACCATTACAATATTGCAGTAGCGACGTACCCACGAGTATACGTCCATCCTGTGGAAAAGCACGAATTGATATCCGTAACGAGTACCTGTACAATGTCCTGCAATGTACTGTTGCATGACTGTACTCGTCACACTCGTACCCTCCCCCTCTTGACAGATCAATGAGGCCGCCGCGAGGCAGACCTCCGTGGTTCTTGGCTCCTTTACTGAAGCAGTTACTGGGACTCAGGAATGCGCGCTGGGTGAGCGTGCATGAAGTCAATGTACGCCTGAGTCTTGGCGAACTTGCGCCATTGGGGCGTCTCCAAGAATTCTTGTAACGCAACTGTTCGATGCACCTCGTTCAAACGGTGCCAGACAGGTGGAATGTCGTCATCACTGAAGTGCGTCATGAAGAGCAAATATTTGCCTCGTCGTCCAGGTAACGACTTGATGCACACAGCAGAGATGTGAGAGACGTCGAACTCCTCGTCGTCTCCTTCAGGGACAGTCACCGGGACAGCTGGTCGTAGCAGAGCGGTAGAGCAGGGTCTTAAGTTGTTAACGTGGAACACAGGATGTAAGCGTACTGTCGCTGGTAGTTTCAATCTGTAACTGTGTTTTCCAATCTGCTCCTCCACTGGAAAAGGGCCAAGCTGTCTGTCTCTGAGTTTCCTGTTCGGTTGTCCTCTGAGAAAAAGATTTGCTGTGACGACTGACACCTTGTCTCCCTTAGCGAAGTGTGGCGCTGTAGACGGTTCTGTGCGCGCTTGCATCTCGTCCTTGTGTAGCTGTAACACTGAGCGTACCAGGGTGTGCACTTCCTGTAACAATCTCAACCGTTCTGTTGCGTCTTGCGAAAAAGGAATTGATGGTCGCATGCTGAAGAGCAGGTCAGGAGGCTCCTCAGGAGAAAAACCAAAGTTAGCCTCGAACGGTGTGTGCTCAATTCCGAGTGCACGCGAAGCGTTGTACGCAAACTCCACTTGCGGTAAAAGTGTCGACCAGTCAGAGCCATCATAGCAACAGAAGCAACGAAGAAGCTGCTGAAACGTGCTGTTCACGCGCTCTGTCAGTCCGTCTGTTTCTGGGTGTCGGCTGGTAGACATGTTCAGACGCGTTCCAAGGCGTCTCCAAAGTGTCTGCCAGAAGGCGCTGACAAATTTCGGGTCGCGGTCGCTGATCAGCACACGGGGCAGTCCATGTAAGCGGTAGACTCCCTGTAAAAACAAAGTTGCAGTTTCTTCGGCAGTAATCGACTCTGTGCATGGCAGAAAATGGGCCATTCGAGTTAGATGGTCTACTACAATCAGCACACTGTTAAAGCCGTTGCTCTCAGGCAAGTGTGTCAAGTAGTCAAGACCAACTGTGTGCCACGGTCTGGGTGGAACAGGCAATGGGTAAAGAGTCGCGGCCATCTGCGGTCGAATCTTCGCTCGTCGGCACACGACGCAGCGTTCACAAAAATCTTTCACGTCTTGGCGGATTCGTTTCCACCAGAATCTGTCGAGTGCTTTAGCAAGAGTGCTAGCAACTCCTCTGTGACCAGCTGACGAACTTTCGTGCAGCTCTGTGATCAATCTCAGTCGGAGCTCAGAGTTCTGTGGAATACAGAGGCGATTGAGACGCCAAAAGTACCCATCTCTGGCTTCTATCCGGCTGTCTCTTGTCCACTCACCATCGTCCCCATAAAACGAATCTCGTGAGAACCCCTCGCGAATGAGATCAGCGAACTCAGGGCTCAGCTGCAACGCGTTAACAGTCAGTGAATTTAACTGTGCGTCTTCAAACAGCAGCTGGGACTTCCGTCGTAATTCTCGATCTGACGGAACCTCGCCATCCCAAAATAAGGGTACTGTGGCCTGAGGTACGAAGTCTGGACGCCGGCTTAACGGGTCAGCTTCGTTCAGAGCTCCCTTGCGATATGCAAGTGTCATCGAGCCCACAAACGGTTGCAAATCCCGCAGGTATCTTGCTTGCCGCTTGTTCAGCCTGTTGTTCGGTTGCCTGAGCAGGTGCCGCAGTGTGTCGTGGTCTGTTACGACAAGGAACTTAGAACAGCCTTCAAGATAGCACCTCCAATGCTTGACAGCTTCGCATACGGCCAAAGCTTCTAAGTCGTACGCAGAGTAAGTGTTACCACGCTCAGCTGGATTCAGCTTACGCGCCCAGTAAGAGACTGGTTGAAGACCGCCTCCTTGGTCTTGCAACAGGACTGCTGCAATCCCCACTGTTGAAGCATCTGTAGCTACGGTGAACGTCGCGTCCGAGCCGACCTCCGGAAGGATCAGGCATGGCGCGGAAATGAGCCGTAACTTGAGAGTCTCGAAGGCTTCCAAACAGGCAGGCGTCAGCGTAACCTTCTGTGGCTGGGACTTCCGCAGTAAGTCCGTCAATGGAGCCGTAAGGTCGCTAAAATGGTGTATAAATCTCGCATAGAAGTTGCAGAACTGTACGAAACTGCGAACCTCCTTCTGCGTCTTGGGCACTGGCCAGTCTGCAACGGCCTCGACTTTCTTTGTGGAAACCGAAATTTTCCCGGCTGACACAGTGTAGCCCAGATACTCCATTTCTTGCAATCCGAAAAAGCATTTCTTAAGGCGTAATTTCAGCCCTTCCTCCTTGAATCGCTGTAGCACTAGACGTAGGTGCTCCAGGTGCTCTTCCAGAGTTCGACTGTAGATACAGACGTCATCCAGGTAGACTGTCACGAACTTATGTAAAAAGTCGCGAAGAATGTCGTTCATCATCCTCTGAAAAGTGGCTGGTGCATTGCACAGCCCAAACGGCATGGCGACCCATTCCATTAAGCCATCAGGGGTCTGAAAAGCCGTCTTGTGAACGTCCTGATCACGCACTCGAACTTGCCAGAATCCAGAAGCGAGGTCGAGGTGTGTGTAAAAATTCGCGTCCTTAAGTTCGTCCAGTGTGTCATCCACTCTCGGAAGTGGGTAGGCGTCCTTACGCGTAACCTCGTTAAGGCCACGGTAGTCAATGCACAGTCGTAGCGAGCCATCAGCCTTTCGCACAAAAAGAATTGGCGAGCCGAATTCACTGTAGCTGGGGCGTATTAAACCAGCTTCCACTGCGTCTTTAAGCTGTCGATTAAGCTCAGCGCGCTCTGCCGGTGACAATCTGTTCAGACGTTGACGTCGCATCGGGCCAGTTGTGTCAATGGGGTGATCCCACTGTCGGCTTACTGGCGGAGAGTCGACAGGTTGCAGTAACTCCGGGAAGTCTTCAAAGAGTAACGACCGGAAGTTGTCACGTTGTTCTGCTGTTAGTTCCTCTCCAGTGTGGAAGTCCGTTGATTGGTCGGCAGCTGACGTAAGTTCAATGACGTAAAAATCAGCATGACGTCCTCTGCTGCGGCGCGTCTTGCGCATGAGCTTTTGAACTTTCGTAGATGACAGTAGCAGACACTCAGGGCGTCGTTCCTCGAGTGTAGTCTCCACAGCTGTACCGTCCATCAGTGTAAAAATTCTGGTTGTACCAAATTGTAAAGAGGCCTGTTCGTCATCAAGCCATGGTAAACCCAGGATTAAATCAGCTGTACGTAAATCACGTAAAACGTAGAAAGTCCGTTGAAACTCGTGTCGAGCCAGCTCAAAAGTGACGTCGCAGACTGTCGTAGAAGTCACTCGTTGTCCATTAGCGAGTCGAACTGGAGTTTTACTCGCAGACTTCCGAGTCTGTAAAGCAAAGCGTCGTACAAAGTCCTCTGACACAAAATCAAGTGTCGCAGCGCAGTCCACTAATCCAGAAATTTGGTGTCCGCCATCAGGAGTTTTCACAGCCAGCTCCGTTCGAATTAACGGGCGAGCTTCCGTGAGGTCAGTCAGTAGTGCTGTAGCTGGCGAGGAAAATTGTTGCAGCGTAGCGATGGACTGTTCCGAGTCGTCTGTTGGTACAGGTACCGAGTCGGGTTGATCAGGTGCTGTAGATTCCGAAGAGTCGTTAAACGCACAATCTGCGTCGACTAACCACAGCTGTACAGGCCAAGGGGCTGGAGCAACCACCTCCTGTTGCGCTGGGTTCTCCAGTGACTGACGTGTAAAAAGCTGTGTCCTTGCTGGGAATTCTTGATAGAGTTTCCAGTGCTTAGTCACCTGAGTAAATTTCGCCCACTTCGGTAGTACAAATACAGCCATCGTAGATGTCGGAGATGTTCGACGACAATCCTCAAAATGCTGCGCAATCTGCTCAGCTAACTCCCAGGGTGGGTTGATGAACACCCGTTCTCCTGTCAAGTCTCTGTCTAGAATCGAGTCACTCGGCGAACAGTGAGGTAAGTCACCGTGCGAGTTAAGACCTTCATCATCAGCACATCCCTCCAACGTGAAGTTGAATCGTGCATGCAGAGGGTCAAAGACTGAGTCAACCAGTTTCCAATCAACTGAACGTCTGGTTACAGGTTTACGACTCTGTCTCTGCTTAGTCTGACGACGACGACCTGCTACTTGCGTTACAAGTGTCGCAACTGTAGTCGATGGAGATGTCGAAGGTTTATCGACGACCCCTGTCGCTAGCAGTGTCTCAGAATGAACAGTAGATGTAGCCGGCTGCTCCAGTTCATTTGTAGAACAGCCTTGCCACCATCATTGCTTCTTAGGTTGCATTGGTGCCTTGCCTTTGAACTCCGGGCATTGGAACAAGCGGTGTCCCTTCTTGTGGCACTTGAAGCAGAGTCCTTCGTCCATGTGTCGCTTACGCTCCTCAGCTGTCATTGCATTTGCGACTGAATTAAAATCTTCGCGGCCGGATGTTTGACCACGTCCACCATTGTTGCCACCACGACCACCATTGTTACCATTTCCACGTCCACGTCCGCGGCCTCGTCCACGGCCACCCTTGTTACGTTTCCAGACGTTAGAGGCTTCCTCAAAAGGGTCTTCAAGGTTGCGCTTGCGAGAGGACTGGGCAGATGGTCCAGCAGCAGACCTTGCATTGCCTAGTTCCGGCGAGTCTGTCACGACGTAATTCAGAAAGTTTTGTAGCTCCACGAGCGTAATCCGGTAACCTAGTTGAGCTCGGTGTGATCTAGCCAGTCTCTGGAGGTCCACGTTTGCAAGGCCAGTAATGAAGCGTACACACTGTAGCTCAGCTGTCAGGTCTTGACGAGAACGACGTAAGTAGTCGTTGTACTTCTTAGTAAAAAGCGCGTAACTCATCGTGTTGCTCTGCGTAAAAGTTAGCAAAGCGTTAATTGCGTCGTCCTGAATGTTCGGAAGAAACGTAGACTTGCGTATCTCCGCAACAAGCTCGTTGTACGTAGATGGAATTGGAGGCTGATTTTTCCGGTTCAACCACCATCCACCAAGGAGTCCAGAAAACTGTGAAGTAACCCAGAACACTGCATCGTACGAGTCAGCTGCAATCCCAAGCATTACAAAACGCTGAGGCTGAGCTTCGAGCCAATCCTCCAGTACAGGTGGGTCTTGACCATTCTGGTACGGTGAAGTAATAGCAACCTTACGCTGAGTCTCCGTAAGAGTCACAGATAGTCCAGCAAAGTTGTGGGTAGGCATCGGCGTTCCCATTCGTAAATCTGTAGGTCCCACTCCAGTCAGTCGGTTGATGTGTCCAACAATCAGCAGCCAGACAGAACCAGAGTCGACCGTTGTAAACCGGGGGTACATGTGGAGTTGTCTCGGGATAGACGTGTCTTCATGCATGACTGGAACATGTTGTGTCATTGCTCGATAGAAAGATTCCCACTGAGCCACGTAACCAAAGTGAAGTAATTCACTCTTGTGCTTCTCAGCACGAAGTAACCCCTTCTGTGAGGGCGTAAGTGTCAGACCGTCAATGTTGATGGTTTCCGGGACGACGTAAGTGCCATCCGGATTAACTGTCGACTGTTCCAAAACAACCTGCTCGACCTGAGCAGGTGTACGTAAGTTGTTCGTAGCAAACATGACAGGAATAGACGCAGAGTACACGTAGACAAGCTGTCGTCCTTGAGGTAGCGTAACGTTAGCAGGTTCACCACTCAACAGCGTCAAATCATCCGGTGTCAAAACAAGACCGGTCTCCTCGTGTAACTCGCGAATAGCAGCGTCGACAGGCTCTTCGTTAGGTAAAACAGAGCCAGCAGGGAACCAAGTTCTACCAGTACGAGGCTCACGCTGAAACACCAACTTCAAATCCGACGATTTAGTTCCTCCGACGTGAATTACCAAAACCACGTAATGTCCAGCTCCAAGAGAAGCCATCTCGACTCAAGCAAACAACTTCGAGCAGATCAACAAGCAACGAAAGCGTGCGTCGACCAAAGAGCTCCGAAACCAGTGTGGCGGTTAGCCTCTGAAAGCTAAACGCTAGCACAAATCTGTTCTAGTCTGTCTAGTTCTGTTGTTGCAAGATGGCAATTGATGTTGTCGAGAGGCAATTGATGAAAGACGTTTCACTGCTGTACTTGGGCAGTAGATGTTGTAAATGAACAAAGGAATTGTTAAAAGGTTCTGTCACCTCCCTCTACTGCACTGGGCTTAAATAGGTTTCAGCCCAGACTAGTTACGCCTGCAAGCTTCGCTTACGTGTCAGGCGCTAGTGCTGCTCAACCGTCGTCATCCGCCTCGAGACGCGGCCTGCCTAGCATTGGGTCTCACGACGCGGCTCCTTCTGCATTGGAGAGCTCGCTCTGGCGCGTCATCTGGCTGGTTAGATTAATTATGCATATCTGTACGTACCGGGAGGTACTGGTCGTACTGTAGCATCAGCACCATTACAATATTGCAGTAGCGACGTACCCACGAGTATACGTCCATCCTGTGGAAAAGCACGAATTGATATCCGTAACGAGTACCTGTACAATGTCCTGCAATGTACTGTTGCAGGACTGTACTCGTCACACTTGTCTAGCGGGATAAGTGTGGTGGATGCGAGGAATGAGGCAACGCCTGGTGGAAACTCTGCATTCACGATGGCTTCGGCTATAAACCGGCGAGAATGGGGAACTCAACGCGCGAAGAATTTCTAACCTCTAACCATCCACATAAGGACTAGACTTTCGAGGGCACCTAGCAACGACCTCCATAGTATCAAGTTCCGAAGCACGGAATTTGATACGAGGGAGGGAGAAGGGATGCGGCAACACGTCTGCGAGGTCGTCGTCGTCTTGGGGGTGTAAACGTGATAATTCCTCGTGGACCCCACGGCCACTTGCAACGGGGTTGGAGTTTAGAGCCTCCATAGCACGACGGTACTCCCCAACCGCAGCTAGACCAGCCGCCCGGTTGGCTACCTTATCCGAGACGCCGTTATGAAAGGGCTGCGAAGGGGAAATGGGGTCGGTACCGGCCCTCGAAAGTGAGGTAGGTGGCGGTGCCCGCCCATTGGAAAGGGATGCGCGAGCGCGAGCGGCGGAAAAGAATATATCGAGATCTCCTGACGCCAAATGGGCTAAGCGGTCGTCACGGTAATCAACGACCGGGTCATGGGGCAGATGCCCCGCAGAAGCGGAATGAGCCATGGGGCGCAAAACTCAGCGCGGAAATAAAAGCAACGCCGCCCTAGCCGCTTCCGCGGAAGCCCCTTGGGTGGACCTACCGCGGAAAGACAAAACGCAACCGACAAGCTCCTCGAAGACCGGCTTGACAAGGCGTACCACCGAAGGGGGGACGCCGTTCGAAGACGTACTAGATCGGAAGGAAAGGAGGTAAGACTCGAAGACGGCTTTGGAGCTCTCCCCACCCGTGGCCCCATGGTCCAAGCACCATTGGACGGCAACGGGCAAGGACCGGGGATGCACCGGAGACGGCCGACCGCGCGGGAAGCGAAGCACCGCATGCCGGCGGTTGGGAAGGCGTAGTATTGCGGTGAGAAGAAGAATGTTGGTATATACTCAGGCCACCGCTCCGAAAGTATCGTCCGCAAAAAGTGCACGGCGCGAGAAGATGGTGATCGGCATCCACTAGTGGGCAATTGTCGGGCGCGAATGTGCACGTTGTCCCGGGGGAATTTAGATGGGCGCACAACGCTTGAAGGGCAGGAAACGACGCGGAGCAACCAACGCACCTCAAAGGAGCGGGGGAGCGCATTGTGGGAGCGGGGGGTAAAAACCGAGACGGAGTATTGCCCAGTCTTAAGGCATTCGAAGGCGCTTGAGCATTAGGTGATGATGTGGGAAGGTCACCCGGGGTAGGGGCCATAGGGCACGACCCGGCGCCACCGCCGGGCGACCGGCCTAAAGGTGGCGGTGGAGGTCGCCGATGAATATGTCCCGGCCGGGTCGCCGCGGCGGCCATCCGGGGTGCCACGTGTGTCTCGTCCTAAAAAAGTAGAGCACGCGGGGTCGACGAAGAGAGGGGGGGTGTGGCTTGAATAACACCGGAAGTCGCCCGAGGTGGCGTTGTGGCGTGCCATGGAGTGGAGATTCGTCGTCGAAGTGGTGGGCTCCTCGATGCCGGGCCTTCGCGCCTCTAGCCTCGCGTTGCTTGTAATGGGGAGCCTTGAAGCCCCAAGTGCAGACGCTCACGGATAAAGCAAGAAGCTAGTTGGTACCCGTGTACCAATCGCCGCAAGAGTCGAGTGGAAACTCCGTCATACAACGCCGTACATGTAGTGGTGCGCCAAGCAATAACGGATGACCTTGCGAATAGCGGGCTGCGAGTACGGTTAGTGACTAAAATGAAGTTATCGGGCTAAGAGAAGTACTAAAGTTATAGTACACGTACAAGGATATCGATGACGCGCGCCGATGTCTTGAGCCTTGAAGGGGGATGACCACGCGCGGGCGAATGTTTTAGCGGTAGAAGGTACTAGTAGCGGCCAACAGTCTCGAGGATACCGAGAATAGGGGCGGTACGGGCAGTTGTACCCGGCCGCTAGTCGAGCGACGAATAAAAGATCCCGGGAGGGTCACGCTGATGATGGTACAAATAAAACGCACCGGAGCCGGTGATGGCGAGTGACCGCGGACAATAAATAAGAAAAGTGCATGTATAGGTACCGCGCGATGCCACAGCGTAGGAGAGTGCCGAGACAAAAACTAACACGAATTGGCGGGCAGACGTCACGCTCACCGCTACCAAGTTCCGTGCTCGCGGGCTCCCGAGCCAAGCTCTGCCGCATGCGCATGCGCATGCGCATGCGGCGGCGGCGAGAACTGTCCTATTTGTACATAAGACAGTAGCCATAATAACAAAAAAAAATTCAATGATTATTCCTATATTGGTAAAATATTGGGGTTTAACGGCTAGTAAACGTACCATGTTGAGTCCGCCTAAGGCAACGCGCGGAGACAAAGCGTCACAAGCGCAGTAAATTGTCCGCGGCGGACGCCCACCTGCTTTACCTATAAAGCAGCTCCTCTAGCTGGTAGCAGCCACCTTCTGCCTTTGCGCTCGCCCATTCGGCTCGCGCAACACGCATCGTAGCTCTCGTAGCTGCGCAAGGTGACAGCTTACCCTCGACCGCGTCTAACACGGCCGAGACTCTTTACCCTGCTCGAATATACGATGGCTACAGACAGACAAGTCGACGACGAAATTCGCGACGCGCCGGAATTTGTTATATCAATAGAATTCAAAGAACATGAGCAACGCTTACTCGCTAACGCTGCCGCTTCGGAGGAGCGACTTAATGGCCGTTTTCAGCAAGCCTTTACCGAACTAACGGCTACGCTTAGCTCGACCATCCCTCAACTAGCAGCAGCAAAGCAAGTCAGCACACAGCTAGCCAGTCCCGTCGGCGTTAACGACACGCCGAAGGGTGGAATTGCGGAGCACGATGCCCGTAGCGCCCAGCTACCGACCGAGCTACCCTCGATCGACCCCACCGTGCGACCCATGGTCCCAGCCCCCGCGACGACGGTACCCCCAGCAGCCCTGCCAGATGAGGACTACCACATCGACACAGAGCTATGGGGGCCCTACATTGCCCCCGGCCTCGAGCTACCCCCCCGACAAAACCCTCGAGTGTTCACTACTCGCTAGCGCCAAAGCCACCGCGGGAGCTACCTTCGCGCGCAAGACTCCCGACCGACCCCCCCCCCCCGACCGGCCTACACCGACGCCGAACCCCCGATCCCAACCCAAGCCCAAGCCACCACCGAGAGACAACGCCGACCCCAAAGACACGAAGACCAAGAACCCGGACAAGAACGCCTGACGGTGTGACCCGCCGCGCCACGTCCTGCAACGACCGTTCCAACTTCATGCGACACCGCGTGCGGAACATAGCGTCCGAGTGGAAGCGATTAGGCGCGAGCGAGCAAGTTCTAGGTTGGATTCGTCACGGGGTTCGCATACCTTTCATCGGCGGCCGGCGACCCCCACCTTTCAACAGCGGCACCTCCATGCTGAACGCAACAAAACAGCAGCTCGACTTCATGGACTCCGAGCTTCCCCGATTCCTGCAGTCAAGCGCCTGGGAGCCAGGCCATCGCAACAGATGGGTTTCCAGAATGTTTTTAGTCCCAAAACCGGGCGAAAACAAATGGCGCCTAATAATCGACTTACGCCCCCTGAACAAGTATTGCAAGGACCACAAGCTAGCTTTCGAGACACTCAAGCACCTCAAGAACGTGACGCGGGCCGGCGATTGGATGGTGTCCTTCGACCTCGCGGACGGCTACTACACACTGGGCATACGGGAGGAGGACAGAGACTTCTTCACGGGAAATTATCGCGGAACACTGTACAGACTAGCCGGGCTTCCGGTTGGCTGGAAATGCAACAGTTACTATTTTTGCCGGCTTACCGAAGTTTTTTTCCGGCATTTACGCGAACC
The DNA here is from genome assembly GCA_026401115.1 of Tetraselmis chui. Taxonomy (NCBI): domain Eukaryota; kingdom Viridiplantae; phylum Chlorophyta; class Chlorodendrophyceae; order Chlorodendrales; family Chlorodendraceae; genus Tetraselmis; species Tetraselmis chui. The sequence goes on along the minus strand of JAPMLY010000377.1, from coordinate 21,030 downwards.
ACTGCCCAATCCCACCGGACACAACCCCCGTCTAGCTACACACCAGCAGCCCACACGACTTACACCGTCCCGACGCTATCCGGGCAACTCTCGATGGCGGGGTGTCCGATTACTCCCATACATGGACGACTTCCTATTTTTTGCCGACAGCAGAGACGCAGCGTTACAACTCCGCGACCGCGTCGCGTGCCTACTCGACCGCCTCGGACTAGGACGCAACCCCAAGAAAGGCCACTGGGAGCCGACGCAAATCTGCGAACACCTCGGCCTCCAAATCGACACCACAACCTCTACGTTCCGAGCCCCTGCTTCGAAACTACAGGCCATCGCTACCTTAGCCCGGACCCTCCTACAACGCTCTACGCGCGACGCACGGTGGCTACCTGCTCGGCAGCTCGCAGTGCTCGCCGGAAAAGTACATTACATGTACCTCGCCATTCCAACAGCCCGTTTCTACCTCCGCGAACTACACGACGTCCTCGCTACGCGCACGGGATGGGGAGGCCGGGTGCAACTCACCTACCAGTTGCGACGAGACCTCCAATGGTGGACGCAAGTCCCCTCCGCCAACAACGGCCGCTCCATATTCTCCCCCATCGAGACCGCCTACCTGCACTACGACAGCTCAGGTTACGGCTGGGGAGCTGTATTAAACGAACAGTTGGAAGCCCGAGGTTTCTGGTCAACGACAGACCAGCAGCAACACATCACCTGGAAGGAATTAAAGGCCGTGCGACTCGCCGTCCTTTCGTTCTTAACCCTCCTGCACGGCCGCAAAGTCCTCTTGCAGGAAGACAACCAAGCAGTGGTGGCAGTCCTCAGTAACCTAACTTCGAGGTCCCCGGCTATGATGGACAAACTTCGAAAACTGTGGGAACTCATCGACACCAACAACATCAGTATCCGCGCGCGATATATTCGCTCCGCGGCCAACGTCTGGGCCGACAGGCTGAGCCGCGAAACCGACCGGGACGACTGTCAACTCAACCCCCGCATCTTCACTTACCTGAATTCCGTGTGGGGCCCCCACTCCATCGACAGGTTTGCCACGCAAGGCAATACGCACCTTCCCCGCTACAACTCCCGCTGGCGAGACCCCACCTCCGAAGCCGTGGACTGCCTCCATCTACCCGACAACCGCTGGAAAGCAGAGACCAACTGGTGCAACCCACCTTGGACGCTACTCCCCGACCTCGTCCGGAAGTTACGCCAATCCGGGGCCGAAGCAACAGTCATCGCGCCTTACTGGCCCGCCAAATAGTGGTACCAACTACTAAGCGAACTTTCCGACGAACAAATCATGTACCCCCCCTCCCAAGATTTATTCTTTCCGGGCAAGCGCGGAGCGTACGAGGGCGTCGGACCGCCCGGCTGGAGCGTCACGGCTTCCCACGTACCGCCCCGGCTTGGCTCTACCGAAAACGTTGTACACTACACCCAACGCCGACCAACCGGACGTCCTCGAGAAGACCGCGGCACGACCGGACATCCGCGGACAACGACTACCAAGCCGCACCCGTAAAATACCGACTCGTCGAACCTGCGGCCCACGCACCGTGGCACGCCTCGATGCACAACCATATCGGCACACTCGTCGGAACGGACGACTTGGGCGACCTCGTGCTCGACCTACTCACCGGCTCCCTCGCCCCCACCACCTACAACAACTATGGCACCGGTATGCGCCGTTTCACTGTTTCCTGCAACGAGGAAGGAATCACCCCCCTCGAGGCGACCGCGGCCGACATGCTTCGATTTCCAGCTTGGCTCGCCAGATCCGGAACCATCGCAGCCAACAGCCTCCAATCCTACTTGTCAGCCATTAACAAGTTCTTTCGCGACCACCTGAAGGAGCTAGTGGCGTTGGGACCCCTTCTAACGGACGCACGACGGGGGCTCGCCATGCAGCAGCAGCCCATCACCGCCCCCGACATTCGCGTACCGCTCCCAGCCCCCATCGTACAACAGATGCTACTCTTCGCCCATCGACACTACCGCGCGCTAGCCTGGCAGCCGGACAACCTCGTACAAATCAAGACTTTCCGCGCGATGCTCGCAGTCTGCACCAACTCCTGCTATTTTTGCCGCGTGGAAACCGGCGTACGTTGCCACATGGACGACATCGTGGTCGACCGAACGGGCGGTAACATACTGTTATTTGTACGAAAAGCAAAGGGAGACCAGCGTAGGACCGCGGCCGAAAAACCGCTCCTACAACTCCCTATTACTGCAGTACCGCTACTCGCGGACCTCTTGGAGGCGTTTACCGCTGGACGCACTAGATACTACAACATCCTCGGCACTGGATCCGGACCAAGTGCCTTTTGGGCCGTCACGCCCGAGGACCAGCCACACACGTGGACGGCCGGTACCATCACCGAGTGGATTCGTGAGGCGTGCAACACCATCGGCGCTGCACCCCCCACGCAATTCAAGTGGACATCGCATAGCCTACGGAAAGGCGCGGCGTCCGCAGCCGCATGCATCGGCGCACCCCTTACCAAAATCCGCTACATGGGTGGTTGGTCGAAAACCAGCGACTTCGTCAATGGCAAGTACATCGACCCCACCATGAGCGAAACCCCGGCGGCCTGGCTATTCTTCGGCTGGCTAGTCGCAAAACCCCCGGATTAGTAGCCTATGCAGACCTTCAGTCTATATCAATGGCATAATCTGACTCCCAGTCGCTAAATTCTTATATTGGTAAAATATTGGGGTTTAACGGTTAGTAAACGTACCATGTTGAGTCCGCCTAAGGCAACGCGCGGAGACAAAGCGTCACAAGCGCAGTAAATTGTCCGCGGCGGACTCCCACCTGCTTTACCTATAAAGCAGCTCCTCTAGCTGGTAGCAGCCACCTTCTGCCTTTGCGCTCGCCCATTCGGCTCGCGCAACCCACCCACCCTTTCCTGATCAAGCGCTGAATAGAAATAACACCTCTGAACAGGTGTTTTAGTGCCTGTTTATTCAAAATGTAAGCAAACTGTCATCTTTGGCATAATCTGACTTCCAGTCGCTACATTCATGCAGAGATAGCTATAGGCAGTACCCGTAGGGACATGATGCCTGCTGAAGAAATGCGCACGACGGTTTTTTTTTTTTTTGGCGCCCCCGGCCCGCCCGGTATGCGCACAACGGTACCTGTACTGACAATAAACAGTACCATGATGACGGTAAGGAAAACAAAGAATTAAAGGAACCACACTCCTCTACAAAATTCCGGACATGCATTATGTTAAACATAAGCTAGTCAAGAACACGCTCCCCTCTCACCACGTCAAGCACGACGATACCCGAGTACCACCCAATTGTAGGAGAGCCAAGAAGCGAGCAGTATGACGTCATCCGGGGTGATTAGACCTCAGCTTAAAGCGGGTGTTGTCGGTGGAGTTTGTCCAATTAAGCCCATAAAGTCCCTGGAAAAGTGTCTGATCTACACACGTCCTTTTGAACGCCACGCTAGGGTATTGCTCAAGCGCTCATACCAAGTTGCATATTATTCCGTGTTCCACATAATCGTGTTTTGAGGGACTTTTTGGAGAGGGTTTGGAGGCGCGGGTGCCGTGTTCAATGCGCGAGGTTTGGTTTGCGGGTGTGTGAATATATCACGGAAGTTCACGCCGCAAGCACGGGTGATATTTTTGGAAAGTAAGCAAGCAAAAACGCAAATGACGCAGGTTTATATACTGCTTGCTTCTCGGCTCGCCTACAATTGGGTGGTACTCGGGTATCGTCGTGCTTGACGTGGTGAGAGGGGAGCGTGTTCTTGACTAGCTTTTGTTTCACATAATGCATGACCGGACTTTTGTGGACGAGTGTAGTTCCTGTAATTCTTTGTTTTCCTACCGTTTTTATGATACTGTTTATTGTCAGTACCGTCGTGCGCATTTCTTCAGCAGGCCTCATGTCCCTACGGGTACTGCCTGTAGCTATCGCTGTATGTGTGTGTCCGGTGTATCGACTGCGACATCCAATCGTCGAGCGACATTCGTACCGCAAGCAGAGATGTTACGGCAGTATCTATGGCGTGTGATTCTTCTCTCTCTACTCGTACAAGTACTATACGACTATACGATGCGTGCTGGTATGTATTTCTCTCTACATCAGCGATATTGGACCGCCTGATGACATACGGATTTATATCGCTTGGGCCTGCGGGTTTTTTGTTTTTTCCCTCTTCGCTCCTTTTTGCTTGGTGTTTTTCACTGCCGCCTTTCCTTAAAAAAATTGTCAGCATGACAGGAACATATTCAGCGGTATTTGTACATAAGATAGTCGGCTAAATAACAATGAAGTTTTAGGGAATATATATAGGGAATACTTGAATACAACGACACAAATATTCTTGGGATATGTTGCTCCTTGACTAACACACTAAACCGAGACCTTTCCGGTTATGTTGGGCCCGATGTCGAGTTTGTGGTATCTCCGGTCAACAATACGGTGGCGCCCGCTACCCAACTGACTTGCCTACAACTTCCGACTCCCGATGCTCTCACTCGCTTGGGAGATTCTGGGGGCCACATTCAACGGGGCACTTCGCGCATTCTTCGTGCCCGGGCCTACCTTGACCTCTTGGCATTTTGTAGACCTTCCCCACCGGACTATATAAGGGTGATTTCGGGTACGGGTCGCGGGGCTTTGGCTCCCTTTTTCGCTTCACATGAGTCCACTTTCAAGGTGCCATCCGATTGTTATACGATGGCATCCCACCAAGTGCTCGGCTTGACTGCGGAGCGCGCCCCTCATGTTCGAAAGTGCCCTTGGTGCAATGAGGCTCCTTTAGAGTCTCGTGGGTATGGATCTTCGTCGACGGTATCGGGCACCTCTATGTTAGGTGAGCGCTCAACAAGTGATATGCTCATGGACCATATCCCACGGTGCACATGCTCTTGGTATACCATTCAACTCCACGACCGGATTGTCCACGTGCTTGACGAGTTCATGCTTGAAGCGGGGGCTACTAAGGGGCGGGACTTGCGGTTGGAGGTCCGCCGTATTCGGTCGGGAGCTTCTCGAGATCGCCATGGGGATGTGGTTTGGTTAGAGTTCATGGCTCCGCACAGTCATCTTGTTGATGTGACAAGTTCTCGCACGAACACCAATGTTCCTCGTATAGATGCTCGTCTCCCACTCCCTAGCAGCCTTGCATTGGGAGCTCAGCACGGCAAACTTGATGCGGACCTCCGCACTTTTAATTTGCATGGCACGCCTTCGGTGCAGTCGATCCATGACTACTATCCCTTCGCCATAGATGACGGGGGCCGGTTGGCGCCGATGGCGGCTGAGTTGGTTGATCGCTTGGCTATTTTGGTGGTTGTTCGTCGATTCCCCGGCATGGGTGCTGCCGACTCTCGCTCCTTCCGCTCTGACTCTTATGTCCGTATGCAGCATTTCGTTCGCCGACCTACTTTTGTTCCTTTTTGGCGCTTCTTGGGGGATGTGCGACGTGAATTCATGCAACTTCTTTATGATGTTCGTCATGGCACTTTTGGTTCGTATCTCCGCGACGCTTTTCATGAGGGCAGTGCTGACGCTGTGGCATGCCTTCATGTTCCTCGGGCTTAGGTTTTTTCCTCTTTTCTTCTTTTTGCTTAGTGGCCTCCACTGCTATCTTGTAAGAAATTATTAATGATATGTTGGTGCTGGGTTTGATTCATCGATTCATTTCACTTCATCGCTTGCTTCGCAAGTCAAGCTAGTCGTCCACGCTAGCTTTTACATGCGATGCCTTAGTAAAAGTCATCCATGTATATGACGCACCGCACACTGGGTTAGACCACCTTCTGCCTTTTGCGCACATGTCACGCAAGCGGCATCTAGACTCTAGTAGTCTACCTAGGTGTACCCGATCCCTTATTATAGTTCGTATCTACCCACCGAGTGTGTAAGATTACATACGACACAAACATGTAAGATTCTCGGTCTCACCATTTGTATATGGTTGTCGACGTCCCGGAAGTCGAGTCCTCCGTCTATGTACAAGTCGCACAATTAACAATGTTATTTCAATAATTGTGGCATTGCACCGAAGGCCACGCCATCCAACTCCACTCAAAGAACAACTCCTAGCAAAACAATCATGAGCCTGAAACGTATTCCTTTTCTCTTGATCCGCCGTGCGAAACTGGTTGGCGAAAGTCTCCGTGAAGTGGAGAAATGGAAAGGTGAGAGAGAGACCAATCCATAGGTAGGCCGGCTAAGCGACAGAGCTGTCCGCGAATTTTTACCGTAACATAATCCCGAAACTCTTGGGCTATCCCCGGAGCATAGGGACAGTCTTGTAGATCGAATGTGAACATATGATCGCCGCGGCGTGTGAGGGATCGAACGCCTTGCAAGATATCCATCTTTGGGCGTATTATAGTGCAGGAAATGGCAGACTAGTCTCGACTTGTTATTGCCGGGTTTTGGAACTACGAACATCCATGAAACCAATGTGTTGTTGGTAGATCGCTCCGTGTTAAACCGTGCATACACGGAAATGGCATGAGGGGGGTTAGAACCCACGCCTCCCGGAACGGAGCTGTACGCCGTATCCAAATACCGCCCCAAAAGTCGGTACCCGATAGGAACATATTGTGCATATCAATTCCACGCACCATACAAGCACGTGCGTCCACCTATAGGTGGAGGGCCAAGACTCCCCCGGAGTCTAGCGTACAGATGTGTCCATTATCAGACCCACGAAGGGATATCAACACTCTCCCTTAATGGACATCATCCCATGAACTCCGGCCGGTAGCCCTGGTAACCCCGTACTAACGCGGAGGGCCCATAACCTGTTAAACCGTGCAAACACGGAAATGGCATGAGGGGGGTTAGAACCCACGCCTCCCGGATTGGAGTTGTACGCCTCATCCAAGTACCTCCCCAAAAATCGGTACCCGATAGGAATATATTGTGCATGTCAATTCGACGCACCATGCAAACACGTGCGTCCACCTGTAGGTGGAGGGCCAAGACTCCCCGGAGTCCAGCGTACATATGTGTCCATTATCACACCCACTAAGGGATATCAACACTCCCGCGCTCCTGTCTCGACGAATCCGGCTAGTTCCGCGTTGACAAACGCGAGTTGCTCCGGTTTTGCGCCCAATCGAGACACGCCTTGCTTGAATGGTAGTGGTGGGGGGGGGTCGGTTGTGTCGATAAGGAAAAGACACCCCCTCCCGAATCCATTGTAGGGCTTACACGCTCGCGCCCACTTTCTCCCACTCTCTTCGACTTAGCCGCACGCGATGACGCATGTAGGCGGGGTCGGGTTTGCAGGAATCGTGGCGGTGGTTCACCCCGTCAGCCATGTGTCGTGTCCGACTTCGGCTTTCGGATATGGCGGGGTTATGACTTGTCTTGTTTGGGGTTCGTTTTCCCTTGTTGGCTGCCTTCCCCTTCTCCTTGGGCTTTCCTCCGGTCGTGACACCCGTGTTGATGACGCGTGGGCTGGGGCTGCCTCCGCGTCATGGCTGATGTCGGAAATGTAATGACGTTTGCGCATTTGCTCCGCCGTGCAAGTTCACTTGAAGGCGCTTGTCATCCAGAGCGACGAAGAGTCCGTCGACTCCATTGGCGCTGCGCTCGCCGACATGGGTGTCGGAGGAGGCGGGAGTAGACGAGGCGCTCGGCGACACGGTCTTCGCCAGTGAGGATGGAGTTTCTTGCAGTTGAAGCGCTGGAGGTAAGTGCGCCTTTCCTCGTGAGCGTTGTTGCATGCCATCATGTGCGTCCTCGCGGCCGCGTCGAATGGACCTTATGTGTCCGCTTCAGCTTGCGAGGAATAGGTTTTCGGAAGAATATAGTCCATAATTGCCTCGAGTGCCGTGTTAATGGCGGCGTGAATACTTATACTAGGTCTCGGTTTTCGTCGCGAGTGACAATACGTCGTTCTTAGAAACTTGTCGCCTTCGTCCTCGAGTGGTCGCCACGGACACGGAAAGGTGACGTCTAATTCCGTGAGAGATTTACAGTATGTCGTGGGTCAGTCGTCTATCCAATTGCGTGGGTCGAGAAACGCGTCGTCGGGTAGAGCATCAGAAAATGATATAGGGCGTCCGTGTCGATACCACCCGAGCTAGTACCTTCGGTGGTAGGCTAATATTCTTTTTGTTGGGAGTTTTGTTGACTCGAGTTGGATGGCGTGACCTTCAATGTAGTGCCAGAGTTGTTGACCTAATAATGTAAGTTGTGCGACTTGTGCAGAGACGGAGGACTCGACTTCCGGGACGACGATAACATCATACAAATGGTCATGCATAGAGTCTTACATGGTTGCGTCGTAGATAAAATTCTACGACGCAACCATGTAAGATGAAATTGAAATTGTTTACAACATGTACCGGGTGAAACATGTTGTTGTCTATGGGCCCTCCCTGCTTTGCCATGCTAGGTCTCACTTGGCATGGGTTAGACCGTGAACCACTAATTCCGACCTCTCTATTGGCAATAGCGATACCGTCGTAAACATACACGCAACATGTATTTATTATTTTCAGATTCTATATGTTTTTTTTGTGCATACAATATGAAAAAAAAAAGTGTCGCTATTCTCCACGGTGCGCGGCCTGCTCCAGCCGCGGCGGGGATGCTAATCAGGTGGGATGGTCAGCTTGTGCTTGTCGAGTCGAACTTGCCTGACTTTTGCTCCTGTGCGACTCCGGTCGTGCGGGAGTTAAGGGGGGAAATCCAGGCGAAAAACCCCCTCGCTCAGGTCGTCGGCGGTCCCTACTCGATCCATGCACATCCCCGTCCAACATATCAGTTGCTCTTCCCGTCGCAGCTCGCCACTTAGCCTAGTCTTTTCTTCTCCTTCGGGGGCTGAGAAGAGAAAATAAGTAGGCCTCGGACGGTGTCCGACTGGCTCTCATGCCCCCGTGCCAATTTTTCTCACGTCCCATGTCCTTTCTCCGTCTGTTATCAGCACATGCTTGATCGCCCTTTGGCCGCCGTCCGTACCCTCCCCCATTGGTTTACGTTGTTAGGGGGGCGCATGTACGAGAAGTGCGCCGTTACGATGACCCTAGGAATATTGCCTGAGGCAACCCATGGATAACTAGGTACCGACCATGGGAGGGGTTGAAAGAACAAAGGGATCGCGTCGCCGTTCCTTAAAAGATGGTGGGTACGGGAATATTTTTCAACCCCCCCCCCCCCCCCCCCCCCCGTACCGGGTTTTTCCGGCGGCGGATGATCCTGAGGACCTCCGCCGCTAGACCGTGCCGCTTCTCGGGCTGCGACCCTCCGCCATCATGCGTAGCTTCTAGCCTCACCCCCGTGGGAGACTTAAAACTCACAGGGCTGGCGATTCCTAGCGCGCGCCGTGCTTTAGCGTTGCTTCCTAGCTGTCCGCCGCCAGCTCCTACACCCTCGTCCCACCCCTAATCCGTCCGTACTCTTCTTGGCCAAAAACATTTCGCAGACACCGCCCCCGCCCCTTTGTCGGGAGAGTATTTGCGAGTGTTTAGTCACGAAAAAACATATCGGACTAGCCGAGCGGGAGATCCATGTGCGTGTGTACGGATATTATGATTTTCCAATACCCTCTTCGTACATGGCTTCCCGGTAGCTGCTGATCCCACGGATCGCAAGTGCCGGTATCTCGGTTAGCCCCCCACCGTACCAAGCCTCGCACGGCTACATGGTTACCACCGCCCACCGCGTGGAGGTAGAGGTAGGTGCCGACGGGCCTGCGAGCGCACCCCTCTCCGGGGTTGCCGCCGCTGCGCCGCCGGCGGGCGCCGTCGTAGGTGATCTTGCACACTCGGTGGGTAGACACGAACTGGAAGATATCGGGTATACCGGGCTAGACTACTAGAGTATAAATGCCATTTTGGGTGAGGTGTGCTCGCGCAAAAAGCAGAAGATGGGCTGGCGTTATTTGTAACGTGCCATACATAGGGGTGAGTTGCCATACATGGGGGTGAGTGCCATGTGACGTGCCATAGGGGTGAGTTTGCATAAGGCAACGTATGCAAAAGCTAGCCTTGACGTTTAGACTTGCGAAGCGTTATTTATGGCAACGCCTGCTAATCTAGCCCCCGTGTAATTTAATCCTCTGTAATTTAATTGTAGTACATGACCAATACATTTCTTTACGGGTACATGTAAATGAAACTTAAAAAGGCACGACCGAGTGAAATGAACTTACTTACAAGAAAACTAGCGCAATGCTGCAATACAAAAATAATAAAAAGGATATTATACAATATCATGTATTGTCCAAAATAACTAAATAAATGGGAACTCAGGCGTATTTGGGAAGCGGTACCATGGTTCATATGGAAAGCCACGAGCTGGCAAGTGGGGGGAGGAAAACATACGACAATATCCGCGCGCGCGCACACACAGTCATACACACACATGCACACACACACACACACACACACACACACACACACACACACACACACACACACACACACACACACACACACACACACATGCACACACACATGCACACACACACACACACACACACATACGTACACACGGCATCTCATCGAGTAGCTTCCTGTGAGACCCGAGGGTGTTGTGACGAGTAATAGACACCTACTAAATCACCTCTTTCAGAAAATGTTCAGCGGAATAGACCGAATGGATCGAAATGGACATAGTTCCTCGAACATTGGCACACACAAGCCTATCATACGCGTCTTAGGATCCGTTCTGCATGAAGGCAAATAAGGAGTACCGCGACATATAAAATGAAATTAAATTGTTTGCAACACGTGCCGGGTGAAACTGGCTGCTGTCTTTGAGCCCTCCCAACTATGTCACGTAAGAAACTTATAAGTAAGGGCTAGACCGTTAACCGCCTAAATCCAACATATCCAAAGGGTTTTGAGGGTTTTTACTCCCCCCCCGGGGAGTATGTCGCGCGTGGTGGTTGTGGATGTCATTCATGGGCATATGTGGGTGCGAGAAGGAAAGGTGCGTCGTGTGATCGTGCGGGACTTGATGCGGTAGATGGGAAGGAGATGATGCAGCCATTGGACACTGTGCAAGTGGAGTTGGGCGAGGATGCGTTCTGTGTCGAGTCCGGTTTTTGAGATAAGTTTGTCAGGTGGGTCGGTGCGGAGGGTGAGAAGGGAGATGGGGCTAGCAATGGTGGATGTGTGAGGTGCGCCCGTGCGGGTCATGTTTACGGGAAGGATGTCGACTTCGGTACCCGGCAAGCGCTGGCGAATGACATTGGCGAGGGGGGTGTATTTGTCGCGAATCATGTGTGCGGTGTGGGAGATGTTGTGGTCGGTGCAATATTTCCATTCCCCTATCTGAATCTTTTTGATCGAGGAGTACCGTCGTCGTTCGTTCGTATGGCTGACGAAGCCAGGTTCGAGGAGGCGGATGAAGTCGGGTTTGTGTGCCGGGGGTCTCAGTACCGAAGGGCGTGTCTCTTCATGGAAGACGGCGGGGCATGAGGTATGGGTCTCGTGCGAGAGGCCTTCGTCAGCAACAACTAAACGGGTGGGGGTGTGGGTGGAGTGAGTGGGGTGACAGTCAAGGGGTGTGTGAATGAGTGTGGGGGATGTGAATGATTTGGTAGGTTTGTTACCAAAGTCAGCGGTGATGGTCTCCCAACGACCTCCGTTGTGGCGTTCCATGAGGGTGAGGGGGAGTTGTAGCGCGATGTTGTGGCGGTCCTGTCTAAGGCCGGACATAGAGGGGCAGTTATCGGCCATATGGCCGTTGTTGGTAAATTGCCCACACATGGGGCAACTCAGGGTGTGGTTTTGAGAGAGGAGTCGGGCGTTGTGGACGCCCCACATAATTTGTGTTTTTTGTGGAAGGTGAAGTCCGCCCCGTCCGCAGCGGCGCGAACAAGGAGGTCACCGTGTTTGGTGGCTTGTGATAGGGGTGTATGTGTGTGGCTGTTGTTGCATGTGTGTGCGTCAGCTTTGAGGTTGATGTACATGTAGGGTATGGGTTCGCCTAGGGTTTGTGTGTATGAGTGTGTATGGCCACGTCCACTGGCCTATCGATACGTCGGAACCCGTGGTGTAAGTTGTGTCGGGTGGGTGTCCGTCCGCAACTTGGTTAGCGAGGGTGTCTACGAGGTCATTACCGATTGAGTGGTTGTGTGCTTTGATTTTGCCTAGGTGGGTGCGAATGCAGCGAGTTTTGAGGGCGTAAGTGATGGATTGAAGTGTATCGCGGTGGATGTTGTGTCGGTAGGCGGATGGACAGTTCATGAAGCCTTGGATGAGACGGAGTGAACCGGGACATAATTATAAACCGGGACATAATTATGCGTTACAATTATTCACGTGCAGTGATTCTATTTAGAATAAATTGTTTAACTAAGATGTTCCCATAGATATTTTTGTAATCAATTTTCATTAACAAATATTTTCACCGTTTTCAGTTTTGCGTGTGCTTGTTGGTATGTCACTAAGGATAGCGATTTCTTCCAAGATTCTAAGTATAAAGAGAGTAGCGAAATCCACCAACGATGAACTAGAACAGAAAACATGCATCCACCGAGGTCATTACCGATTGAGTGGTTGTGTGCTTTGATTTTGCCAAGGTTGGTGCGAATGCAGCGAGTTTTGAGTGTGTGAGTGATGGATTCAAGTTTGTCGCGGTGGATATTGTGTCGGTAGGCGGATGGCCGGATGGGCAGTTCATATAGCCTTGGATAAGACGGAGTGAATCGGGACATAATTATTCGTTACAGTTATTCACGTGCAGCAATTACATTTGTAATCAGTTTTTAAACCACGATGTTCCCATGCTGATTTTTGTAATCAATTTGTATTGACTACCATTTCCACCGTTTTCAGTTTTGCGTGTGCTTGTTGGTATATCACTAAGGGTAGCTAGCGATATATTCAAAGATTCTTAGTACAAAGAGAGTCGCGGAATCCACAAGAGATGAAGTAGAACGGGAAACAGGAATCCACATAAGCCCGTGGAGCGGGGGAAGGAGGTAGCGACATATTCATTGCAATGTCCTTATGTTTATTTCCGCCGTTGTTTTCCGAACCGGGTTCATGTACCCTAAGCATCGCATTATTATAGTACATCGCCGTCATTAGATGTACGTTCGCTACGGGTGTTATCCATAGCGATGTCCATGTGTTTGTGTTTTCGTATGCTTTTCTCGCTCTTGAAGATGGGACCGGTTGGCGCCTATGGCAGTTGAGATGGTTGATCGCTCGGCTATTTTGGTGGTAGTTCGTCGCTTCCTTGGCATGGGTAATGAGGACTCTCGTTCATTGCGTTCCGGCAATTATTATGTCCGCATGCGACATTTCGTTCGTCGGTCTACTTTTGTTCCCTTTTGACGGTGTTGGAGGGATGTCCCTACGAGAGTTCATGCAACGTCATTTTGCTGCTCTTCATTGTACTTTGGGTTCATATCTTCGCGATGATTTCCATGAGGGCAGTGCCAACGTTGTGGCAAGTTTCCATTTTCCTCGGACTTAGCGATGTGGGGTTTTTTCCTCCTTGTTTTTTCGCATTAATTAGTGGTTTCTACTGCTTTTTTCTTGCAAGGATATTTTTGTCTCCTTTGCCTTCCATACCGGCCGGGTACCCTACATATCGTATTACAGTCAATCCTTGTTAGGAGATCTATGTTCACGGGTGTGAACGGTACTAGTGAATATGTACATTTACTTGATACAAATAAACTAGCCATTGATGAGGAATAGGTGTCGTTGTTACTTCCATTCTTTTGTAACCCGTCGCTTAGCGCCTCGGCCCTCGCCCCTATCGACTCACCTTGCCAGTCACAAGCACCTCCGATAAAATGTCATAGGCCCTGACGTGGCATAAAATGACAAAATACACGCGACCATCACAGTGACAACGTAAAAAACATACGGTGTGAAAAGCAAAAGAAGCGAGTTTAGGCAAGTATGAACGAAAGGTCTAGCCGGCGGCGCTGGTAACCCGAGGCAACGTCAGGTCGACCTGCGCGGATGCTTCCGGGTCGACACTTGGTAAAGAGTATGTCGCCCCTTCTACCATGGATAATACCTTGGAATATAGACGCTTCGACTCATACAAGTGCATTGATAGACACAACCATAGAGCCATCGCAAGCGACTACGCACGAGCTGACAATGTCCAAGTTCCTCTAGATTGATGTCAGTCTAAAGCAACAACATCCACCAACGCCGTCAGCACCGGCCACCTGTGGCACATACATTCTGATAGAGCGAGATATTGGGTCTAAATATGCAGTCCATGCGGTCCTTATATATTGGACATAGAGACAATTCAAGAAAGCGCCGCTCGACAACATCGGCATCAATAGGTTTGCGGATTTAAGGGCCGACCTTTACAACTGATTGCCACTTCCTTGGGTGCCTTAGAGATTATAACAATTATATACGCGCATTAAATCCATGCTTTCCTAAGGTGCTAGAGGGGGGCACCGTTGTTATTGTGACAAATGCAACGTATCATAATTTTCAGCACCGGATGTTTGGTTATCTTTGTGTGGTCATGAAACTCCCCTCAACAACCCTCACTATGTCGATGTTAAGAGACATAGGTTTTTGTGGTAATCAAGTTGCTACGCAGCAATGTTGGTCGAGTAAGATCATGATAGTAATAAGCGATACTAAATTTTCGGTATGGGTAGAACGAATAATGATTTTTTCTTCCTTCTCTAATGGATTTCATCACATGTTTTTAACCTAAATAAAAGGTAGGGTATTCTACCTAGATTTAGTATATCTATGATTCATCACACTCGTATTAGGGTATTGGTTGGTTCTTGTACTTCATGTCCTCATCGTGTCCTCGTCATGTATACAACGATAGTACAATCTTCCCGTACGGGTACCCGTTGTTCGTCATGGGAATAATTTCAATGAAGTTTGAGGGATAGTTACAACATCATATCAACACTCGATGAAATGATTTGCGCTAAGCGGCAACTTTCCATGCCGGTGGAGTTGGGGGGGCTTAATGTACCGTCCTTCGAGCTCAATGTTGAACCTCCTCCCTATGCTCAATTCATTGTGACCCTCGCCAACGTGATGAATGATTACGAGTCCGAGTCGCTAGGTCCTATGTACGGTCTTATCCGTAAAAACTATTGCATGCTGCTACTTCTACCTTACTTTGGCCTTTGGGCGGTCCAATCGCTCAATTCGTATGATACGATATCCAATATGGGCCGGTTTTCGGAATTAGAGCTCGCGGTGTTGATGACTAGCGCACTAAACCAATACCTTTCCGATTTTGTTGGACCCGATGTCGAGTTATTAGTATCTCCGGTTGACAATATTGCGGCGGCGTCCGCTACCCAGTTGACTTACTTACAACTCAAAACTCCCGAAAGTCTCAGCCGCTCGGGAAATTTTGGGGGCCACATTCAGTGGCCGGGGGGCATTTTGCGCATTCTTCGTGCCCGGGCCTACCTTTACCTCATGGCGTTTTGCAAACCGTCCCCACCGGATTATACACGGGTGATTTCGGATGCGGGTCGCGGTGCTTTGGCTCTCTTTCTTCGTTTCACATGAGTCCAATTTTAAGATGCCGTCCGATTGCTATACAATAGCGACGCACCATTAGCTGGAATTTACTGTGGAGCGCGCCTCTCATGCTCGGCTGTGCCCACGGTGCAATAAGGCTCCCCCACAGTCTCGTGGGTCTAGATCTTCGTTGACGGTTTCGGGTACCTCCATGTCGGGTGAGCGCTCGACAACTACTATACTTATGGCCACATCCCCCGCCCGGTGCCCGTGCTCTTGGTATACAATTCAACTCCACCACCGGATTGTCCACGTGCTTGAAGCGGAGGCTACTAAGGGACGGCACTTGCGGTTGGAGGTCCGCCGTACTCGGACGGGAGCTCCTCGAGATCGTCATGGGGATGTGATGTGTTAAGTTAGACTTCACGGCCCCACACCGTCATCTTGTTGTTGATGTGAAGGTCGCAAGCGCTCGCACGAGCACTAGTGTCGCTCACCTCCTTCTCTCGGGCAGCCTTGCGTTGGGAGCTATGTAGGGAAAGTTCGATGTGGACCTCCGCACTTCCGTCTTACTTGGCACGCCTTCGGTTCATTCGGTTCATGACTACCGGGGGCCGGTTGGCACCTATGGCGGTTGAATTGTTTGATCGCTTGGAAATTTGGTGGCGGTTCGTCGCTTCCCTAGCATGGGTGTAATGGACTCTCGTTCACTGCGTTCAAACAATTATGTCCGCATGCAACATTTCGTTCGTCGATCTACTTATGTTCCCTTTCGGTGGTTTTTGGGGGATGTGCGCAGAGAATTCAAGCAACGTTTTTAATCTTCATGGTACTTTCTTTGGGTTTTTATCTCCGCGATGCTTTGCAGGACGGCAGTGCTGATGCTGTGGCATGCCTTCCTGTTCCTCGAGCTTAGGCCTGTGGGACCCCCCCCCCCCCCCCCCCCCCCCCCCCTCATTTTCTCCTTTTTGCGCTTGGTGGTTTGCACTTCGATTTTCTGTAAATAATTTTGAGTAATTAGTACAACAATCTACTACCGCTTGTCGTTTTTTTTTTTTTTTTCTTACCGCTTGTCGTATCACGATGGGTGTGGAGATTTCGCGATACGGTACAGGACAGCAGCGGATACGGTGTGACCCAGTCGTAGCGCTTAGTAGTTCCCAGTACATGTCCGTATCCTGTGTGCCATAAGCGGAGAACAGGCGGAACACGTTGTTTACGACGACGGATATTACGACGCGATTGTTGGTGTCATAGCCTCGTAGGTAGCTGGGAGTTCCGTGCCCGGCATCCAGTACAGAAGCGATACCCAGTCCATAAAGAAGGCGACTGCTACAACTCTCTCAGCACTTAATCACTTACTGACTAGCTTGTTTGACGGCCTCACCGTAAACTTGTACCAAGTAGTGTCCAGCGCTTGCCAGCTGCGGGAGACCGACATTAGTGCGCGCACCACCAGAAACCCACGTCCCGAGTGTTCATCAGCAAGCATGTGCCTGGTTGAACAGCCTGCTACGGGTAAAGCATTGAAGTCTAAGAGAAGTACCTACCCCATCAGTGGTCGTGCCTGCAATGTAGAGATACCATCGACTACCTCCCGCTCGAGCTGCGATATCGTGCGCTTGCCCACGTTTCTCGATTCCTGCAGGCCTTCGTTCAGGCGGTCGCAGCGCAATAGCCGTGACTATACCGCCACCGCAAGCCACGCGACGACGACGAATAAGGAGAGTGCAGAAGACCCGCTGCGATTGCCCGTCGTAGTGCTCACACAGCCGGATAGACCTTGCTCTGCTGCAATGAGCAGTGAGTACCAGCCTCTCCAGCCTGCTGACGACGGCGGCCAAAGTCCCCGTAGTCGTCACTGCTCCTTCGAGTCCACTCCAGCTGACAACCAGAAGTTCGCTACCGCACTCAGCAGTAAGCTGTCGAGCTTGTGCAATGAAGCGAAAACCAGCACCTCCCACGACCCAGCCTACAGGAAGTCAATTACGTCTGTTAAATCTTGCAACCTATCTCGTACCAAAACTGCGCCTCAGTTCCATACAGACTTTAACGTCATCGCCAGCGCTTACCGCAACGACATCCTGACGCGCAAGGAGCCACGCAATCATGACGCCGATAACATGCGTTATGCCCTTCGGCACGGCGATATCCGGATATAAGCATACTCAACAAGTTTTTTGCTAAACAAGGATCCGACGAGGTAGAGGACTGCAGAGGTACGACAGGACCTCCTGCCGCTCAAGACGCACAATAAACACGATTCTTATGTTCGGCGAAGATTGCCGCGTCGGACGTGTTTTTTATTCTCCTCGGCGAGAGGCGAGAGCTCTACCTGAACGCAAGCTGCTCACAAGACAAAGAGTTACTCCCAGTTGTAAGGAAGCACGGCGACCAACAGTAGCAACTGCGAGTCGGCGCTGCCTGGTTGTGTTTTTTTCTTTAGGAATAATAAATAATTACGCCGGAACTGCGTCTCATAATGGACGAGTCGCATACAAGAATCACTGTTGAACCAATCTGGACCTGGCTTCACCTTTCAATACGGCCTACTACTATGCCTAACTAACCGTACTCCAACTAGAAAGCGAGGAATGTTTGAAGGTAGTCGCTACAAGATGAATTACCATCAATTTTAATTTGATATATCAATCCTTCATCGGGGCAACGCGGGTACTCCTTTCGACGAATCTAAAATGAAATCCAAAGCACAGCAAAAGGAAGCACTACATTGTGCACAAACCCAGCACATCAAACTTAGGAAACTCCTACTAAGGCAACGCCGAGAATGCAACACGTGGAGGCGCCAAGCGGCCAAATCACGCATGCAAATTCCGAGCCGTTGACCCGAAATTCAATCTTCCCAAAAGCCCGTTACTAGAGGCAAGCATTTAATTACCCACCGCGCACTCCCGCGATGGCCATGCAACTCGATTGGGGGTAGAATACTGATTTTCGAACAACACACCACGGCGCGTTGTTCACTGACGTGGGCACCTTTATCGGCACGCCCCCAATTATTGTGGGCACACGTTGGATTTGCGACCCATATTTTGTTGCCCGAAATTCGTGCATGTGTAGGTTCTGCACGTCTCTATGCGTGGCTCGGTACACGTAGTGTCGCGACAAGCCGGGAGATTACTCGACACTGGGTTCTCACCATGTTTGCACAATTGCACGAGTATCCGCCGAGTGTGTTGCGCCCGACCGTCTATAGAGCGCCGACACCGAGAATGGCATATCGTGTGCACTAGGTTTTCTTGCCACGTGCCCGGAAATACATCCCTGGAGCACGGGCTACGGACCTATTGGGCTTGAGGGGCGTTTGACACGGAGTGTAAGCACCCTAGCACGCGGATCGTTGGCCTTAGAAACTTGCGCATCGCCGGGCGTGAAAAATGGCGGGGAGCTTTCAAAGTACCCTAGCACGGGCCATTATTTGGCCTACGGCAAATGGCGCGGCACCATGCCCTCATCGGGCATGAAATGGACAACACCGTGAATAGAAGAAACACATAGCGCTGATTGTTGAGCGTATTGGCGGAGCGGGTACCACCAGTCCATGGGTTGCTAGCCCCGCCCGGATGTGGCAGGTTTTGAAACCCCAAATTTTTAGTTGGCTGTACGAGGGCTTGGATGACATCGGACATCGGAATTGACGCAAAAACCGACCGGTACGTAAGAACAAATTTTAACTTGGGGGAGGGCTTCCACTTACAACTTTGTTTGCTCGAACCGGACACCGTACGGCAAAGTTAGGTGTTTTTTCCTCCCAAGGCGTGGTTTTCCGGCCCAAATCCGACCCACGTCAAGCATCTTAACGTAACATGCCATCACACCCACGTGCTCCCATGTTTGCGGAAAACATGTTGGGATCATAAAAACCGCAATACCGCATGTTGTGTCGCCGATGTTGGGAGTATTCACGAGCCAAAGTGTGAAAAATCCGAATTCCGGGGCGCCCGAATCAGGGTATGCCCCGAAATCGGGGTTTGGCCGCAAGCCCTAAGACGTCAAGTCGTAGCCGTGACGGGCCCCATTTGTGCTCCGCTTCCCCATGTACTTCACCGTCAACACAAGTTTCGGTCCGCCTTTTCAACGAGCTCAAGTATAGTTAAACCCTAGAAGCCCTACATAATAAACACCCGCGGAACGCGAGAGGCCCTATTTCACTAGTAACGGACTTTATGGGAAGAGTGTAGTCTCCGGACGTTCTTTTACCACTATCTCAGCAGGCATTTTACTTTGCATCGGGCCCACTCCCTCCCCGCGCCATGTTTCCTCGCGATACTCCGCAAGAGCGGTCCATCACAAATCGATACCCGTCATGAAACTTGAAAGATAGACACACGCACCGCCACGCGCCAAGAACATGCTGTGAAAATGATGAGATACTTAAATAGATATTTGACCATCTACCGATGAGTATTCTCAGTCATACGCTGGTAGATCTAGACAAGCAAAGACATCAGACTGCCCAACATCGCCATTATTTTAAGGATTTTGGGGAATCACTAAAGAATAGGCACACGAGCAATTGAGCTGGGTATCCGTGTATGGATATCGGAATATATGGGTATGTAGAAGGCTGCGGTGCTGGTCGGCGCAGAGCAATGAAACAAACAGAACAATTACATGCGGTACACGCTCTTCCATGACAACAAGACAATACGTCAGGGGCGATGAGATCACGATGGTAAATGTTCACCACCACCAGGACGTTGTGGGTTGTAGTGACAGTCGTGCGGTAATACGGTGCCCAAGTACGCACGAACAATACTTCAGAACGTCGTTTCCAACAACCATAGGAGACGAAGGCAAGGAAGCTCGCGCCGAGAAGCTGTCGCATCATTATTGAACTCATCGCAGCTCTCTGTTGAGATTCTTCAGGCACCAAGTTGTCACGCAAACGCGACTGATGATGCATATCCAAAATCCGGCGTAACCGACTCTGAGGCATCACGGAGATTGCTAGACTGAGCAGTGTCGCCCTGTTCCTTATTCAGCCGGCTTCTGAATCAAGTGCGAAGATTGAACAAAAATTGGACAAGATGATATGCCGAATAATTAATTAGCGATAAGCGAGGTGCAAAATCATATTAACGGCAAAGCTATCAATGACTTTGTGTAATCTTATTTGTTCAGCTACCTGTACTGATAATTTCACGGACACTATGAACAACATTTCAAATAATCGATCAAAAGACGCAATTTTTTTTAAAAGAAGTACCTACAGGTACAAATCGAATTATAACCGACAGCTCCGAGTAAACAATAATAAAATATATATTACATATCGCTCATCAGAGCCATTTCTGTCGCGAATAATACGACACGTACCGATACAGTACGCAAATCATTCGGAATTTGGGACCCGGTTTGTTGGTTAATGCCGAATGGAAGGTAACCCGTACTCGGGCGGCTCACAGCTTCACACAGTCACACGCGACCGCCTCGGGGAGACTCGTTCGCTTGAGTGAGGGGTGCGCACCCACCGCCTAAACGTTTA
Organism: Tetraselmis chui; assembly: GCA_026401115.1. Classification (NCBI taxonomy): domain Eukaryota; kingdom Viridiplantae; phylum Chlorophyta; class Chlorodendrophyceae; order Chlorodendrales; family Chlorodendraceae; genus Tetraselmis; species Tetraselmis chui. Next base: position 93 of record JAPMLY010000377.1, on the reverse strand, counting down.
ATCATGTTCGGCGAGGACATGAAACCAGCGACGAACGGCCACCTATCAAGAGGCCGCAAGCAACACGTTTGCCTTTAGCAAAGGAAATCGCAC